>OY735228.1:30915309-31237809 GCA_963457665.1 Thysanoteuthis rhombus | reverse complement strand
ATATATACTCAAAGAGAGAAAGAGATTGAAAGTGAAAAGACTTGAAGAACGTAATTTACTCATGTCCAATAAATACAAAAGACTTTCGTGGCATGACCATACTGGTCTCATGTATTACCCATTATTTCCATGGTGGAGATAGCCTGAGCACTTTTCAAAAACTCATCTAGCTAGCCCGAAGGTGAGATGTCGACCACAGATTGCAAATCACATCCCTGCAGGACACCAGTGATAGGGGGCTTGTGTCAACCGAAAAAGTCTTGTAATTGCATTGGGGGATCCCGAGTCTTTTCGGTTTTCTCAAAGCATTGAGTGACTTGAAACAATTGCAGCTAGCCTCCTTGGGGACCGGCCCGAGTTTAAGAATGGACGATGGAAGGTGCTCAGAAAGACAAAGTACAGTACCTACGGTTGTCATAAAAGCAGATTAGTTCCTCCTCGGGGTCACAAGAAGACGAGGAAAAAAAATGCCAAAAGCAAAAGCGAGAGGAAATTTGCGAGCTGAATCGATTTCAAATGATGATTGTCAGAATGATTGATAATAAGTGGGAATGCATAACAAATTATCGGTAATACTTATCTTACAGCAGAGGGACAGTCATATATACAAAACTACATTTTATCAAATTACCAGTGGTGCCACCAATTATTCTTACTTTTTTTTTGTTTTTTTTGGCAAAAGTACAGAATAGCAATAGCATCATAACTAGCACTGTTTACATATCATATATATATATATATATATATATATATATATATATATATAGTAAGAGCCATGTCTATCATAGTATCAGTAGCAGCCATCAGTCCCTCTCCCTTCTTGACCTCTTCCCAAATTACCATTCTTTTCTTCCCTCTACCTTCGTACGCTCTTATCAAGCCACTAACTTTCTTTCCCCCTTCTCTCTCCTTTATTAAACTACCTATATCTCCCCAATCTTTTTCCCTGCCATCTGTGCGACACTTGCAGTATCAGTAGCAGCCATCAGCCAACCCTTTCATTGTACATATAATAACAATCAGCGAGGCAACAGATCATAGACTAGTATTTCAGGAAGCTACTTAGTATAATATAATGCTTTTTCAATCAATAAAAGGATTTTTTTAACAGAGAAGATGCTGAAACTACCACCCCAAGATTCTTCATAGCAAAAAGTTGTAGGACTCAGTGAATCGACAAGAATGCTCAAAAATTTTTTGAAAATATATTTACAATACGCCCTTTGTGAGCGCTTGTGTGGGTAAACATATGAATTCAAAAAGAAAAGAAAATAAGATAAACCCTTCCAATAAAAGTCTTTGAGGTTTTCAACTCCATAAAACGACACCGTTTATCTTGAAAAGAGGATACCTACTGGAATAACAAGTGAAATCAATACAGATTCTGACTCTTCATCTATTCCATGAATTCAATTTTGGAACAAAAACAGCAGAAGCAGCCTGTAGAATAAGCACAATGTTTCATGGAGATGAATTTAGTGTCCATACTGCTTAAGAGTGTTTCAGTAGGTTTTCAACAGGAAATGGATGACTCCATCATCATCATCATCATTATCCATGTCTTTTATCATCCGTTGTTGGACATGAACCTTCCTCAGGATTCACCAGACCCCTCTCTATCATGGGCATCGCAGAGCCAATATCTTCTGAACTTGTATAGTTCGTCTTTCCAGCATGTAATCTCTGGAGATCCATGTTGTGAGTCATGAAGTCCATCGGTTGTCTGGCATTCTTGCAACAAGACCAACCCAATGCTATTTGAGTTTTCTAATGGTTTCTATGATGTCTCAGACTCCTGTTTTGTCCCTGATATATTGTGCTATCTTGTAATCTATCCATGTGAGATTAAGCAAGATTCTTTCATGTGCATGTTGCATGCTTCTCAGTTTGAGGGTCTGTATCTTGGTTATGTTCCATGTTTAAGCTCGGTGAATGCATCAGTTGTATACTCTTCTTTTAAAGTGTAATGGGATTTTTTGTTCTCAAAGTCAACCTTTAAGAACAACCAAAGGTTTGCCATCCTAGAATGATTTTTTGCTTGATTTCTTCTTCTTCTGAGGATTTCCTGGAGATTCATTGTCTTACTTAAACACAGTGGTCTACTTTCTCCAGTTCTGCATTTTCTATCATTGTGTATTAATTTCCATCTTTAATTTTTATAATTTTTGGTGTGCAAACCATTCACATGACTTTTGTTTTCCTGACGTTCATGTGAAGGCCGACTTTCTTGCTTCTTTCATTCATCAGCATTAGCCGACCTACTCAAAAAAGCTGGAAAGATCATCACTAGGAAACTAAATATTCCATTCAATGTATGCTTTAAAACAAAGTAAAGCACTGGAAGATTGGAACACTGCAATCATAATGCTTCTATGTAAAAAAGGAAACCAGAAAAACCTCAACAAGTATAGACCAAGAAGTTTACTCAACTGCATCAACAAACTTTTCACAAAAATCATCGCCAACCAAATCACTAAAATACCAAATGAAAACCAACCATTGGAGCAAGCTGGCTTTAGAAGAAGCTACTCAACTATGGAGCATCTTCATTCGATAAATCAACTAGAAGAGAAAGCAACAGAATACAAAATGCCATTTGCTATAGCATTTATCGACTTCAAGAACGCCTTTGACTCGGTCGAAATTCCTAAGGTCATTGAGGCTATCACTCTACAAAGCGTAGACACCATATACATCAGAGTACTGCCATATATATACAATTACAGTTGCTCCTTTATCAGGCTACATAAAGACTCAGAACCCTTTCAGCTCTAAAGGGGGGTAAGACAAGATGATACAAGCTCTTCAAAGCCTGCCTCAAGATGATCCTCCAAAACCTAAACTGGGAAAATAGAGGAATCAGAATAGACGGCAAATAACTGAGCAACCTCAGATTTGCAGACCACATTGTCCTTTTTTCAGAGAACCTCCCCAACCCCAAGATACACCCCGTAAAAAATGGCAAACAAGTATTGATGATTAACTGAAAATCTGTCTTAAAGCTAATCTGCTTCAAACATATCAGATGCTTGCATTAAGGTTTAATACAAGCAATTGAAATATATGTCTGCACCTGCAACACATCCGAACAAGACATAGAAAATGGGTGCCCTATGAACTTAGTGAAGAGAACAGAGAAAAACTGCTTAAAGTTTATCGTTACCTAATAATAATTATAGTGAACTTCTGGACACTCTTCTGGGGGTTGAGAGCACACGAAAAACTAAGATGCTACAATAAAACATCCAAAAACAATGGATACCAACTGATGCTGGACCTTAGCATATAAGGTAGCACACGGGACTCACGTGATACAAAATCAAAACTCATATGCACTCACCTCATTCAGATCTCCCTCCTTTTTAGAAGCACAGTCCTTCTTCTCCAACTCAGATTTCATTTTCTCAATCAATTTATTCAAGTCTGAAAGAATAAAGAACTTGGTTAAATGTTTAGTTCTGGGAAACTAGTACAAACTTTTAGGAGTTATTCAATCGAGCACATGCTGTAAATGGACCCATACGGAAAAATTCAACCGAAATACCTTGTTTATCTTTGATGAACATTTCCTCAAATTTCAACTGTTTTTTCTCCCAATTTTTTTCATCTTCCTCAAGGGTTCTCACCTGTTTTAAAAATATAAAGAATTGAAAACATTAGATTTTCACTATAAATAGTTTGGCATACATACATGTGTGTGTGTGTGCGTGTGTTTGGAAATAATTAAAAACTAAGCATCACCACAAACATTTGGCAATAGTAACATAAACAAACTTTTTTTGAAGAATAATCATTGTAGCTGGTTGAAAAAAATGTCTTGGAAATGTCTATGTCCAACGACGGACGTCAGAAGACTACTGATGATGATGATGATGATGATGGTGGTGGTGGTGGTGATGATGATGATGATGATCTCAAAATCCAAAGAACATTTTTTTTTTTCAACAAACTATGAAATTTTTTTATATTCACAGCTTGTGAATATACTGTCAGTGATAAAAATGATAGTCTGACGAAGATTGTTCTATTGTTTTATCTTACACGTTTGTTGGTTTCAAAGAGGAATTAAAGTAGCATCTTTGGTTTGAAATTGATCTTCGTTCTATCAATGGTAACAAATATCACCAACCTAGCCCTAGAATCTGCAGACTTCTTAACCATTCTTCCACAGAGCTGTGTCTGCAAGAGGATCTTGGAGAAAATATCTACGAAAATGATTGTTTATTGAAATCTCTGAGAATTTTGTTCCACGTCATCCCCAGGACATCTGGATAAAAGTTGCAGATTAAATAAGATTAGGAATAAGATGTTTCTGATCTGATTTGAATAATGTATAGTTAATATTTATTTTCAAATAATTAGATTTCAAGAAAAATCAATTGGATTATTTCAACTCAAGACACAAGGAAGAATTATAATGATCAATTTTATTCTTTCTTTCTCTATCAACTTCTTGCGTAAAGATGCCTGATTCTTTCTCTCTTTTACCTTCTTTATTCTTTTCACTTCTCACCATTTTTGCTCTTTCTTTTCTTACAATTTCACAATAATCCCCACCAGCCACCAACATTTGTCAGTTTTTGTGGGTTTTTTTTTTATCAGGAACCGCCAACTAAAACTGTCAACATAAGTTTCTTCAGTTTTTAAGGAATTCTGGCTGACTCTACATCTATGTACAAGCCACATCAAGGGAGCTGGGGAAAGGGAAATTTCAGGATTTACTCCTTACTTTGTCGATAAAAAAAACCTTTTTTTTGTTTCCTGAAAATCCTTCCACCCTACATAAGTTTTTGGAAGAGGTTTGATTTGCAATGTAAGTTCGTGCTAAATTGCTCCCTGATTTTGTGTCCAGTAGCATTCACTTCTGGTTTTTCAAAATTCAGACTGTTTTACCAATCACTGCCTAATGAAAAGCGAGAGAAGTAACATTCATTGATTAACGCTTTCTTCTATTTTTCAATTGATCACCCCCAACAGGACATGCTACTGAAGGACGTTGGTCAAATGACATTTTTTGATGAGTGAATAAGCAGAATCTTGTATTTTTATTCATTATGATTTTTTTAAAGACAAGTTTGTTTTTTTTGTGGGTGGTGGGCTGGGTCTTCCCCAACCGGTGGCCTTTATTTTCAAAACTAACTCTCTCTCATTACCAACCACGCCCTCTTTTATTCATTGTTATCACTGTTTATTATGCTTATGTCATGCAGTTTCTCAATTTTATTTATTTACTAGTTTACGCATACCCTAAAAAAAGGAGTGTGTTTTTTCAAGTAATTTTGATTGGATTGTATTTATGAAATATCGAAAAGAGTATGTTGCACAGCATTTTCTTGTTTAATACATCCTGAATATTAAACTGAACTAAAGCTAAAACCAATTGAATGAGAATAGAGTTTTATTTATCAAGTTCAGCATATCATAAAATTCTATTTCTACTGCTTCATAAAGCTCAGCGAAATGTCTCTTGCCTCCATTTTTTGCATAGATAGAAAAAGGTTACTCATACACACTCACACACACACATATACATATATATATATATATATATATATATATATATATATATATATGATATGAACTGTAAAGAATGAGACAGACTAAGGAGGAAATTGTTTTGAGGTAAGGTATATTTAGCTATCAATGTTTTTTTTGTTGTCAATGGTCCAGACATTATTTCGGGATGTATTCCTATCTTCAGTGGTGTGTGCTGTTTGAGTATGTGTTTTTAGAGGTTAGAGGTTTCTTGCAGAAGCACAGTCCACTATCAGGAGCTTTAATATTATATTATATATATATATATATATACATATATATATATATATACATATATATATATATGCATATATATATATATACATATATATATATATACATATATATATATAGATAGATAGATAGATAGATAGATAGATATATATATAGATATATATATATATATATGTATATATAGATAGATAGATAGATATATATATATGTATATATATATATATATATATATATATATATATATAAATGTACATATAGATAGATAAAGAGATAGAGATATATATAGTTTGTTTTCGCATATTTGTTAAAAATGCACAGTGCTCTATTTTTCAGAAAAGGATCATGAAAGATAAATAACAGTAATTCAATAAAACAGAGCTTATAATTAATAATTTTATCATATGGGTTACGAACATATATATGTGTACCCAACATGTTGCTATAGCAGCCCCATTTTCCCAAATTGTTTATCCTATCTATGATGCCAAGGCTGAATGGTACATTCACTGTGTAATAATGATTGATCATTTCAATATAATATAACGCAATTTATAATATATGAACTTCAGTAAAACAAAGGTGATGTGTAACAACCATGTCGGAAATAATAACACAACTATCAAAATCAAGAACGCAAAACTGGACAATGTAGACCACTACATCTACCTCGGACAATGAATCTCCATGAAACCCACAAAAGAAGAAATCAAGTGCAGGAGCAGTCTAGGATGGCAAGTCTTTGGCAGAGCAACCTTAACCTTCAAAATCAAGAAGATCTCATTAATCCTAAAAAGAAGAAGGGTATACAACCAATGCATCCTCCTGATAGTCACTTATGGAGCCGAAACATGGAACCTAACCAAGAGACAGACCCACAGACTGAGAAGTATGCAACATGCACATGAAAGAATCATGCTCAACCTCACATGGAGAGATCACAAGATAGCACAGTATATCAGAGAGAAAACAGGAGTCTGAAACAACATAGAATCCACTAGAAAACTCAAATGGCAATGAGCTGGTCATGTTACAAGAATGGCAGACGACTGATGAACATCACAACTCACAACATGGATCTCCAGAGATCACATACGCCACCAAGACCAGCAGAATACAAAATGGAGAGATGAAAAAGACAAAATTCAGAAAGTACTGGCTCCGCAATGCCCATGATAGAGAGATGTGACAAATCCAAGGTAAGGTCTATGTCCAACAACGGACCAAAAAAGACTGATGACATAGAAACTTATTTGAAATGATCTCCAGTCAGTTACACAGTTAATATATCACTCAATTTAGACAAAATAAACAGAATAAACAATTTAAGAAAATAGAGCTGTTACAGGAATCAAACCAGCAACTGATAGGGTTGCTGCTTCAATGTAGCAAAGCTCTTACTATTGAGCTAAACAGTTCCCGGATAACTGTCGCATTGAAAGAGACAAATAGACTGAGAATAAACGAGATGAGAGTTTGGGTTTGAAGCAATTATTTAGCTTTTGCATAACTGGCGGCTGTTTAGCTCAATGGTAAGAGAATATATATATATATGCAACGCTCTTCCATAGGAATAGAGCACTCTGGTGGATGAGGAATTTCTGTGTAAATAGATTTTTTGCTTAAATTCAGCCTCAGTTCCGTAGTCCAGAGGTAGGATATCGGCCTCTGGGTCTGATGTGAAGGTTTCAACTCTGCCTCTGTACTGGATGGGATAATGGAAAGTCTATAGCCACACTGAAGAGATGTAATACATCGAAACAGCTGGCTGTAGATGACACAATAATATATATATATATATACATACACACAATGGCATCCACTAGAGTTTGCAAACAGGGGGCACTTGACCAACTTATCATCAAGGATGAGGATGTTTGAAAGTTGGATAATGGTGCAGTACAATTGTTTTATATAACCCTAACTTAATTAACCCATCTGAAACAATTCTATTATCATTCATTGGTAAAAGGGTGGCCTCTAAGATATATTCTGAATATATTCTTTTTGCCCCCGTCTGGAAGAGTGACAGCGGATGCCCATGTATAGATATCTGTCAATTTCCAAACTAAAAAATATTCTGCCTTATAAAAATTACACAAGTAATATGATATTCACTGTTGAATAATTATGGAGTTTTATTTATCAAGTTTGATATACATAAAATTCAAATTTCTGTCACCATAAGAGCCCACCGTACAATGATGGACAGACAAAGAATTTACATTTCTTTACTTAATTTAATCCTTTCCTTTCATCTTTTTTTCTTCCTGACCCTTCTGCAATTTTTGTAAATTTTTATCCTTCAAATTCATCTTTCTTCTTCTTTGGAAATCACCTTGTAACTTTTTATCTTCTTTTTTTATTTTACTGTGGTTTATTTCTTCACCTTTCTCTTTCATTAACATTCCTGCTTCTTTCTTTCTTTCTTTCTTTCTTCAGTTTGCTCTCTATTCCTCCCCGCTCTCATAGACCTTCATTGATTCTTCCCACCCAACCCTCACCACACCTCAATTGTTTTCTTATTTCTAAATAATTCATAACTCATTTATGTTCTTTCATTTTTTTACAACCTGTCAACCAAAACTGTCAACACAGGTTTCTTCAATTTTCAAGTTGGTCTAGCTATATATATATATATATATATATATATATATATATATGTGTGTGTGTGCGTGTGTATATATATATATATTGCATTCAGTCCAAGATTAAAACCAGCACAAGGGATTTGATATTCACATGGAAGTGACAAGAAAAACGAGTCACGTCTCTTGTTATACTTATTGATCCGTCAAAGTCAAATACATTTTTGGGGGTAATCTAATCCAGTAAGCCTTGTATTTTTAAAGAATTAAATGATGTGTAGTATAAAATAACATCCATACATAATACATTATCATAATACCCTATATAAAATAACGAACTACATGTTGTATAATACGGCCCTAAAAAACTGAAAGGGAAGTTCTGTTTGATCAATATTGCTGGGAAGCCAAGTAAATGTAATTGTTTTGTTTTTAAATACCCAAAACAGTTACATCTAAATAACTGATGATTCCAACAAGAAAAATTCACATTTAGTACCATGATATCAAATTCTGTGTAAAACATTAAAAAAATACATAAATTACATTAACAGATATAGGGAAATAAAGACTGAAATGACACACACAAATATATATATATATATATATATATATATATATATATATATATATATATATAATCATAATTATTTTCATCAGCTTCCATGTCTAAAAATTACATTAACAGATATAGGGAAATAAAGACTGAAATGACACACACAAATATATATATATATATATATATATATATATATATATATATATATATATAATCATAATTATTTTCATCAGCTTCCATGTCTAAAACAAATGAAGAAAATTATTAATTTTCTGCCTCCTATCAGCTGAAATCAAGCCTACTTCAGATTATTACCACAACAGCAACATTGAAGAAAACAAGAGTTGATTTTGTATCACCAGATTTTTAAACTTCCCCTAGAATTTTGTGGGTAACTAGGGGTTTGATAATATAAGCTATCTGACATAACAGGATCTGGGGCATATTTCAACTTGGAAAAACAAACTGTTTTTTTTTCAATTTTTTTTTTTACTCAATCTAATATTTTTACATTCTTTCTCCTTTTTCTTTCTTTATTTTCTCTCTCTCTCTCTCTCTCTCTCTCTCTCTCTCTCTCTCTCTCTCTCTCTCTCTCTCTTTATTGCACCTTTTCTTTCTCCGTATACACATTTTTCAATTATTAGCCTCTTTTTTTCTTTAACACAAGATCTTTCTTTTCCTTCCTTCTTGAAATATTTATTCATTTATTTTTTTCCTTAACCTCTATTTTAATTGATTCAAAATGTTTGTTTAATGTCTGCTATAAATTCTCAAGATTATTCTTATCTTATTAGCATCCGTTATTAAAATTCATAGTTGACTCAACACTTTTGTTGCCTGAGCACAGAGAAAAAAATTATGATTGCCAGAGCTGCACATTATGCAGACACCAACAAATGAATGAACGAGATTCTAATAGAATATGAAGACTGTTTCCTCCAAGAATTTCCTTTGTTCTTCAAATACAGACACAAGTGCCTTTGTGTCTCTGTACTGAAGGGACAGAAGATCACATTACACATTTCTTTCACCAGACATTACCCCCAAACCTGTGGCCTGCACAACAGCTGAATTCCTTGATGAGAGCAGGAAATACTCTCTACCTTTCCCATGATACTTATTTCCTGTATTGTTCTCCTCCCTTTGAGTTCCTTCTCGGTGTTTTGTTGTTTTTTGTATTTTGTTTTTTCTTTTAGGTTGGTTATATATCTTTCACCTGTCAGGTGAAGGACAGGATAAGGATAAGAAAGATAGACCAACCATAGATTTTCTGTTGCTTCCAACTGATTCAAGAATGTAAACCAATAATTAGATATCCTCTGTTAACAGGAAGAAACATTTTTTCTTAACTGCTAAAAAACAAAAAAATAAAAAGAATAAGAAAAATAGAAAAAATGGCTTTTCATTTTCTTGGATCAAAACAAGAGAAAATCTTTATTATCGAGGATATCTTTCCTTCTCCTTTTTAAAAGAAGCTCTTCGTAGTTCAATGAAAATAAAATTTTTTTGATCCTTTTTAAACCATTGAAAAAATCATAAATCTTCTTTTATTCTTTCTGGATTAGTATTTTTTAAATACAATGACGGCTTTAACGACCCAAGTGTCGAAAATAGACGATTTGAACTTACCTTTACAAAAAGTGGAATGTGGATTATAGATACATACTAGAAAAAAAATCAGGTATGTAATTGACTATATCATCTGATTGATAGTGAACATGATATCCATTATTCTTCACTTCCAATCACTTAATAATAGTAACAATATGCTGGTTTCATCCATCAAATGTACTATAAACCAGAATTTAGGTTTTGATAAGTAATGAAGATTACTTGATCATCTGTAATCTAAAAAATATCCTAACAGTATTTAATCTCAAATTAGCGAGGCAAACAGATTTCTCTCTAGGCTGTGCACCTGTATGTATGCATGCACGTTTTGAAACCAGTGCACAAAGAAAATCAATGAGCACAAAAAAATTCTACTTCTGTAGATAGTTTACTGAGTTATTTTGCTTTTTAATATTGATCCACTGTGTTGAATTCAAACTGTGCACACTTATTTTGCCACGGAAGAAAAATTTGTACAAGGTAAAATTTTTCGGCACACTGACTACAAAAATTTAGGTGGAATGTTGGATTCAACTGTTACACAATAATGACTTAAATAACTGTAATCACAATAAACACTGTCTGAAATTCTAATATGAGTCATTTTCAACATTTCCTAATTTGCTCTCGGTCATCGCTGTCATAACCACTGCATTTTGGTCGACGTGTTCTTCAACCTCACTCAGTTGTGTAATTCAGCCAATAACTAAAAAATAGTATCATCAATATTTCATTTTTGTTTAGGGAAAATTGGTACATGTCATAATTTACTTAATTTATAGAGCTAGATTATCTTAGACAGACTACTGAATGTCTCATGGTAAAATATGAGAGGCAGCAGGAAGTGATGCAAAAATATCATTTACCACCAGTAAAAATTGCTCTAATTGAAGAATAACATTAACCCTGTCCCTGACCCTAACTGCAATTCTAAATCATTTAATTAATCATCAAAAACCTCAGTAAAAACACTTTTTTCAAATTACATTCCCTTTGTTTCTCTAAACAGGAAGCAAGTAGAGGCAAAACAAAGATATCATTTCTTACCAGTAACAATCGCTCTAATCAATAAACAGTGTTAACCGTAAATCATTTACTTGATCAAGAAAAACATCTGTATCCAAGCTTTTTTTCTAATTCTTGTTGCTTCTTGTATTTTACACGAACCGTTAATGGATAGCTTTTATCAGTAGGAATCCTGTCTGACCATAAAAGCTTTGGTAGCTAAGACGTTCAAAGTATCATCTAGGTAAGATGAAGTCCTGAAGTATCGAATGCGTGTCTGAGTCTCAATGAAACAAACTGCTTTATTATAATTTCAAGCTCTCTACTCTAACAAGAAGACGAGATCAGCAAAGAAAATTGTGGTAAAGGAACATGAAAAGGAGATTTAAAAAATGGCTGGAAATTAACGATAAGGAATCTATACGGTGCAGATCTGGAACCATCTCTAAGAGAAGAAAAAAATTAGTGGATGAATCATACACATGGAGAATATTCTAGGGTAAAATATAGTGATAAAAACATTTAAGATGAAGATACTGGTCTGAAGAACAATGGGAATGTCTCATCTCAGAATTTCAGGCAATATTCATTGAATTAGTTCAAGAAGGTCAAAAAACATGTCAGTCAAAACAAAAGGATAAAACAATACAAAGAAGAATACCAGAATGCTGAAAAGATCTTTTAGTACAATTATTTTGTTTGTAGGTGTGTATGTGAATAGGTATGTCAAAAGTCAAATGAAGAAAAAAAAAAGCATTTTTCAACATAATCTCCTTCTTTGTTAATGCACTCAATTCAGTGGTGGATATCAATCAAACAATAAAGGTAAAATCTCTGATCAAAATCCTGTCAATAACTACATGTCAGGCAACAGACATTGATCAAAGTTGGCATAACGATAGCCAAATGGTGAAACAAAAACATTTTTCAACATAGTCTCCTTCCTTGTTAATTCACTCAATCCAGCGGTGAATAATAATCAAACAATATAAGGGGAAAATCTCAGATCAAAATTCAGTTGATAACTACATGTCAGACAACAGACTTATTCATCCACTCCTCTGTGTGTGTGTGTGTGTGTGTGTGTGTGTGTGCGTGTTTGTGTGATCTGATTTACTAAAAGTTAAAACGATGAAATATCAGTATATAACCCTTATATCTTATTTTCATCACTCGTAGGAACTGCATACAGACAGTGGATAAATGATAATGTAAAAATCTAGGGGAAAAAAAAAACAAAAACAAAAATAGTGACAATGTGGTGCTTCAAATAATCTGTTCTGTAATTAAGATTTGCTTTCCAAAACCTCCAAGACCAACCATTTCTACCAAGATGATGTGATTATCTTGCTGGAAGTGTTTCCTGATTTTTGACATATGTTTTGTACAATGACTTACATGTTGGAATTTTTCATTTGCCTTCCGCTTTTCTATCTTTTTTTCTTTTTTTTTTTTTGCAGGCACCAAGTTTATAAGGGTAACGAGGCAAATCTACTAATTAGTAACACATCCTCATTAAGGCGATTGCTCAAGGACTGCACTGAGGATGTAGAGTTCAACCCTGCCTATTGTGGGATTCTGGTCCCAAGTAAATATGTCGTGCGCACTTGCTGAGACCGATTCTGTGGGGAAGATAACAAGAAAGTTAGTTCTGTTAACCACGTTAGTTCTTTTAGTTAAGCAGAAATTACTTCGTACTTAATCGAGTTTTATGCAGTCTATGGGCACAATGACTCTTTCATAAATTAACGGATTCCACTAATGCAGAATCATCATCATCATCAGCTGTTATGTCCACTGCAGGACAAAGGCCTTTCCCGTCTCCTTCCATGACAAGCTTGATTGCACTAATCTGTACCATATCTTGCTGGCAAACTTTTCTATCTCGTATCTCCATCTTGCATCTGGTCTTTTCCTACGGCATTTACTGTCCCACAGGAATCAGTCATTTAGCCTTTTGCTCCATCTATTGACCCTGCATCCTGCTATGTGCCCTGCCCATCTCTATTATTGTTGCTTAATTATTTGTACAATATCCTTCACCTTGATCCTCTCTCGAATCCATGTTGGTCTTTTTCTATCACTAAGCATTATTCCTAACATTACTCTTTCTATTGCCTTCTGCACTATTCTGAGTTTGTTTTTGAAAGGTTAACGAATGAGGGGAGGGGGTATAATATCACCAATGCAGAAAAACTTCAGTTTATTCAATGGCTTGGAAAAATAAATTCATAGCCAGTGTGATAGAAGCTGAATTTTGAATTATAATAGGGTAGATGAAAAATAGAACTTTTATCTAGAATTATCTAAAAAATACCAGTATTGTTGGTCCTAAAATAACCATCATCATCATCATCATTCTCCAGAATTTGCCATACTTCTCTATCGTGGGCATCGCAGAGCCAATACTTTCTGAACTTGTCTGGCTTGTCTCTCCATCTAATACTCTGCTAGCCTCAGTTGCGCATGTGATCTTTAGAGATCCAAGTTGTGAGTTATGTAGTACATTGGTTGTCTGCCATTCTTGCAACATGACCAGCCCACTGCCATTTGAGATTTTAATGGATTCTATGATGTCCCTGACTCCCGTCTTCTCCCGGATGTATTGTGCTGTCTCCATGTGATGTTTGCAAGTCTGTCTCTTGGTTAAGTTCCATGTAGAGTGCTCCTGCACTTGATTTCTTCTTTTGTGTGTTTCATGGAGATTCATTGTCCTAGGTAAATGTAGCGGTCTACTTTCCCCAGTTTTGCATCTTCAATTTTGACAGTTATGTCCTTATTCTTGATGTGATTGTTGCACATGACTTTAGTTCATATGTAGGCCGACTCATTTGCTTTCTTCGTTTAGTTCATCTAACATTAATTGGAGGTCATATAGGTTTTCATTATTATCATTGTAGGTAATATCATGTATCATTTTTGGTCATCCATGCTTCAGCTGTTCTATGACACACTCAGAAATTTAAGCAAGCATTCATCACATATCAGTAAGGAAAGTGAACTCAATACCCGATTTGATCTTTGATCCGAGTTGACAGGTAACAGGTAAATAAATGTATTTTTCATTATGATTCAAGTAAAGAGTATGTTCATACTATGTTTTGAAAATCATTAACTAGTTTCTGTTGAATTCTATGCTTCTATAATGGTTACTTTATTTTTGCAAGATTTTTAATTGCAGAGTTTAAATTTCTCTATTGACAGGCATCAATCATGACATAATCAAATTTCAAAAGATAAAAATTAATATTAGAAACAGTTTAAAAACTGCTTTAAGTATACAAAAGCAATTACTATTTTTTCAAAACTGATTTTTGTTAACTTCTTGAAATTTAATCTACAAAGAAGATATTTTAATTATTGAAATATGTCTTGAAATTTTTAGGAAAAGATCCATGATTAGTCATTTCATTTAATAAAGGTGAAAAGGTGAGGCATCTAGGTCCTAAGAGTATTCTATTTCATCTCGGCAGGATCCAAGTTCACCAATACAAAAGATACCTCCACCCTGATCCTACAGCTTAGAGTGTACTCAATTAGCTGCTGAAATAGAGAGATTTACACCATACCAGGGATTGAACCAGGGATTTTCTGAGTATGAGGCAGACATGCTGACCATTAAAGTATCGGAGCGGATTTCTTTTTTTTACTTAATAGCGATAGAAAATCAATCTCCCATTTCACTGAATTTCCACTTCATGTAAAGAGACTCTAAAAACAGTCTAAAACCTGCTTCAAGTACGCAAAAGTAATTTTTTTTTTCTTTATATCGTTTTATTTGGACATATTTCAGGGTTATGTAAGCAAAACATGAAAGGTGTATCTGGTCTACACTCTTAGATGTGAACGAAAGCGTAGCATGACATGTTCTGTGCGTAACAAAGCAACAGACTCTTTATTTATATAGATTATCATTTTTTACCATCCATATTTCTTCTCTTAGTATTTATTTTTTATTATTATTAATACGTTATAGAGATTATGATAGCTTATGAGAGGGGGGGGAAGAAACATGGAAACAGGGAGTGTTGTAGAGCTGTTGGGCAGGATGCAAGGGTCAGGCTCCATAATCTGGGCTAACCCATGCACACAAGCTCAGTTTAGGGTGCTGTTAGTGAAGAAGACAATGTGAAGAGAAGTAATTTAACGTTATTTCCCCTCAACTTTTATCTATTTATTATTTTGTTGTTTTTTTTTGTTTTTGTTTTTTCTTTCCCTAGTCAGTTTTGTGATTAGAGGAGACAAGGATGAATGCTTGAGAAACAATAGATAATGTTTGCTATCATTCATAAACCAGGGGGGAAAAAAAGATTCAATGAGAAGTTGAGTGACGAAGAAAGAGAGAGATGTACGCAGATGGTGATAGAGAGCAAGCAAGGAAACAGAGAGTGCAATGAGCTAAACAGGGAATAGAATAGAAATCAAAGATTACAAGAAGAAAGAACGAACGTACCAGTGTGAAAGTGACTTTTTCAGGGTGAGGAAAGGGAGCTTGGGAACTTTTTCTTTTCTAATATTTAAAAAATGCTGGTGGTCTATTGGTACTGTAGTTATTATTATTATCATTATTATTTACAATCTCACACCATTTGCCTGGTGGTAACCGCTGGAGTTTGAGTGACAGCAAGTCTCCAGCCCTTCTCTCCTAGTTCTCATAGGCCACAGTAATACTGCAGTTTACAGTTTTTATTATTATTATTATTATTATTATTATTATTATTATTATTATTATCATCGTCATTAGAAATTTTCAGTACAGGTTTCTTCAGTTTTTAAGCCAGTCTGGCTAGCTTTGTATGTAAATATCACGTATACAAGCAGTATCAATGGAGCTAGAGGGTTGAAAATTCAAACGCACACTCATTTACTTCTAGAAAAAAATCTTTTTTTTTGTTTTTTGAAAATTCCTTATCTAGATAAATTTTTAGAGGGAGGTCCAATTTGCAAGTGCAGGTTTATTCTAAATTGGTCCCTTAGTTTAAGTCCAGCAGCAGTCATACTTGTTTTTTTTTAAATGTTGACTTTTTCAGAAATCAATGCCTAACAAATGGCTTGAGAAGTATCTCATTCATTGATTATCCATTTTGCCAATTTTAAATTGATCCCCCCAAACACAACATACTGCAAAAAAAAAACATCAGCCACTTGACAGTTTCTATTGAGTGTCAACCAGTTATTCTTCAATTTCCTTGCATATGATTATCATAACTAGCATTATTAGAAACAGTCACTTAGACTGTCAAAATACCAGGAGAAAAAAAAAATCAAAATCCCAAGCCACAGGCATACAGGCTGTACCAATGGAGCCAGAGGGCTGAAAATTTCAACAATGTCTCCAAAAAAAATTTTTTTTTCTTGTTCTTTTCAAAATTCTTCCAAAATATAGGTTTTCATTGAGGGTTCAATCTACAATCTAAGTCTATACTAAATTGGTCACTAGTTTTTGCCCACTTGTTTTTCGAAAAATTCCAACTTTTTTATTGAACCTACAAAACGCAAGAGAAGCAGCTTATTCATTTATCACCCCTCATTCCAACACTTGGATTGATCAACCAAAACACGGCATGCCGCCAAGAGCCATTGGTCATCTCCTGGTTTCCATTGAGTAACTATTAGGTTTAGTGTTGCTTTCTACCTTTATTACTTCCTCCCTTTCTTGTTATCTATGATGAATTAATAATAATGATTTATTAGTTACAGCAGGAGGAGGAGGAGAAGGAAGAAGAGTATTATCCCTTTCTCATCATCATCATCAATTCATTTTCTTTTTCCTTGACTTAGGAACATCAAACAGATACATCAAAGCTGATATGCTTTTTCACAAGAGCAGACCTGACGAAGAACTGAAAGAACGGGTGGCAAAGACGAAAAAGACAGACCCAAAAAACGCTACAAGTAAAAGAAAAGAAAGCCATGCACGTTAACGCATAAAGGGATCTGAAAAAAAAAAACGCAAAATAAGAGAGAAAAAAAAAACTCCCGAGTTATTCAATGAACCTTTTTCTGATCGAGTTAACACCTTTAAGTGGAGTTTCCTAAGTCTTGACAGATTCATCCTTATGCAACATCTTTCTGTGGTAAACTCAGAATGTCCACCGCGTTCCGTTCGGAAGATGTAGCACACACCGATTTGAACCCCTCCACCATCGACCCAAACCACGACCGTAAAAAGAAACAAGCCTAAATAAATTTGAAGGGGAGAGAAAAAAAAAGCCAAGAATGAAAAAAAGAGAAAGAGAAATCAAAGTTTGTTTTTTTTTTTTCCCCTTTTTTTTCACTCGAAATCTTTCATGGCAATGCCTAACATCTACTTTACCTGGCAAAAATGCATGTGACTTAGGAGATTAAAGAGATAGAATTTCCTCTTTTATTTTTATCTCTTTTGGGAGGTGTTGAAAAGTTCAAATACAAAATCAATCAAGCCCCGTTCCTAATAACTAACAAACTAGCTAGCTAGCTACTCGAGGATAATCATCTTGACATTAGACATGGGGAAAAGGTTAAGTCAGTAACTTAATCCACGCAATACTTGCCCCCCCATCCACCTACATTTCTTTGTAGGTCCAAGAAGAAATGTCATCAGAGACAAGAAACTATTATTTAATTTTTATTTGTTATTTATTTTAAGAATGGCTGCATGCTATGATCCATAACGCTAAACACCAAAAAAGTAAACAAATTGTAATCATTAATATTATTATTTTTAATTATTACTAATGCTACAACAACAGTGCATAGATCACTTTTTTTCTTTGGCGGGGTTATCTTCTTTAAGCACTGGTCACAAAAATAGTCATGTAACATCAAAGAAATTTGTCTGTATGAGTATATATATATATATATATATATATATATATGTGTGTGTGAGTGTGTGTGTATGTGTGTGTATGCGTAGTCTAGAAAGCTTTACAGCTTTAATTACTAAACATTAAAAAACTGCTTCAAAACTTTTTTTATGTCACTTCAGTCATTCATTTCCCAATATCTGTCAATGCAATATATGTAATTTACTCAAGTGTTTTTTCCCTGTTTTACAGATACTTGTTAATTTGATACAATTGTCTCTCGTTGGGAACATCCGTTGTTCGCCATGTAACAATTTTGGGGATTTTAAAAACAAAATAGTTATACTAACACGGTATCCCAGCAGTGTTGGTCAAACACCCCCCCCCTTTCAGCTATGGTTTACTATACAGCTTGAGTCATACATTGTAGTCTGTATTTTATATAGAGTATTATGTGTATAGAATATTAATATTATTTCATATTATATATCATTTACCATTGTGCCATATATAATATATATATGATATATAATGCAAAGTTCGAATAACTGCTTTCAACCTGAATTGTCATCACATTTATTTCTGGTCTTTTCATCTCTTCCAGCAAAACAGTATGTATTTCAGAAATGGACATTTTGGTCTAACAGAATGAATTATAAATTGCATTATATTTTATAGATATTTTTGAAATTATATCCCATCGTTATACCGTTATCATATGAAATAGATCTTTTATCTAGAATTATCAAAAAAATTATCAAATCTTATCTAAAAAAATAGATCTTTTATCAAAAATTATCTTTAAAAAAATACCAGAACAAGATTAGAGCGTTATTCTTCCTAAATGATCATCATCATCGGTCTTTCAACGTCTGTCATTGGACATAGAGCTTCCCCAGGATCCGCAACATCTCTCTATCATGGGCGTCACGGAGCCCAAAAGAGCATGTTTTTGAAAAAAAATATGAATTTAAATGGTACTTAGTGGTTTATTCATGCAAATTAACAAGATTGTAACCCCTCAAATGGGACCAGGAGCATCCAGAGACAAACACACACAGACAAGCAAAGAGAGAAGAATCTCTCACCCACATGGTTGCCTGATGTGGCAGGCAATTAGTGGGGCTACGAAACAATAAAATTTTTAGCACATAAAGTTCAAAGTTTGATCCATCCATTGGCCATTTGGTTACTTTTGAGTCAATTTGACATCCTTGACATCTGGATCATCTCACAAAATGATCACAGCAGTTATATCATTGCAGATAAATCTACAAGATGAGATATGCCAGGTTCAGTCTCTAGTAAAAAATATAATGGCAGTGTGCAAAACAAACAATTAGAATAGGATATGCTGATACCAAAAAGATGCTTGCCTTAGAACAATATTAACAAGCAGGTTTTATAGACATCCAAAGAGTTTCTCAGACAATAGAACTCCAGAATTTAAGGACCTTTCTCAAAACTACAGACAATTTTGTAGAAATTCAGCGTTCACCCCTGATTCGTATTCTGGCTCTGTGCTAAACCTAATAAATATCTATCTTTGCACTTAAAATTGAGGAGTTTCTATTTAACTTTTCAATACAAATTTTTTTAAAATGAATAGTAGTACCAGGGAAATAACTGTTGATAAAAGTTACTTCTCTTAAAACATTAGGTAGATTTTTAAAGTACTGTTTTTCATTTAATTCACAAAGGACTTCCACTATTTTTCATTGTAATTCATCATCAGGAGTGGTTTCAAGCAGTTTATGAATCTGAGGGTTAATAATTTGACCGCAATAGAAACCGTTACTTGACCAACATCTTATGGACGCATGCCATCTATGGGGTGATCAACTGAGAAAAATTACAAGGTGTGATCAACGAATGTTACATTTCTAGCTACGGCACCAATTTAGCATGCACTTACATTGTAAATTGAACCCTCACTAAAACCTTTTTTTGGAGGGGGAATTTCAAAAAACGTAAAAAATGTTTTTTTCTAAAGGAGTAAATATTCAAATTTTCGGGCCTCTAGCTCCATTGGTGTGACACATACATACATAGCCAGCCAGTCAAATTCATTTAAAAACTGAAGAAACCTATCTGGATGTTGACAGTTTTGGTTCCTAATTTTGTTAGAGAAAAGGAGAACAAAAGAGGGAAGAAAAAATGTGCAAAAGTAATTTTCTTCAGTCAAATTCACATCAGCTAATAAATTTCACAAATGTGTTCCGTGAACATTTTTGAAAACCCTTAATATATGATGATGGCCCATGTCAGAAGCTTAAACAAACACTAATGATTTATTTCACACATCAGTCTGATTCATACTAGATTTTGGGGGTTGCTTTTGATTATCCATTCTCACTTTGTCCTTTATTCATGCAATTCAACTTAGACATGGAAAGATTTAGGCATTTGCTTGGCTTAGATTAGTCAGGCACAAGGCCACAAGTTTGGGAAAACCCAATAATGATGCAACTTACAATATAGTAGAAATTGTTTGTTAGATGAGCTTCCAACCATTACACAAATGAGGCACCACAAATTTTTAAGGAATATACTGGTCCAAAAACTTTGTGATTCAAACAACAGATGAGGAAAAATAATGCAGAAAATATGTAGAATAATGAAAATAAAAGATATCTCATGATAAAACTGTCATTTTTGCAGTTTGATATTTCATTCCAAAAGGAATATGCAGATTACCCTTGATGCAACCAGACGATATCAATAAAAGTGCATGTCGTCTTCTCTGATTTTTCTCCATTTTTTTTCTGTTTTTGATGCAAGTTGTGCACACCACATGAACTGTGCACTAAGATAAATATTTGCCTTTTTTTGTGCAGATTAGTGGCTTACTCATTGATGAAAGAGCTGATCAGGTGTGCTGCATTCAGAGCCATGATCAGGTTAGAAAAACTTGATTATTTTCCAGAAGGATGAACCTGGCTGGTGGTAAGGAAATTCAGCTGACCACAATCCCGACAGGAATTTGGGTGTGATAGAAATGTCCTCTTGAACCTGCTCCCAAAACAGCAGCATTTTCGACGGCATTTGACATAGATGATTGGCAAAGCTCTGAAGGAATTGAAAGGCAACCAACTAATGTATTTTGTTGAATATTCTGAAGAGTTTGATTGAATTTAGATATTAGATGTATTTTGATTTGGTGTTGCATACAAAGAAGTAGGTTTGATTATGAGATATCCTTTACCAAATTCCAGAACAATTCCCATTATTTCTACTAATACAAGTTGGTTAAGAAGACTGTATAGAAACAATCAAGTGACAAACGTTTTTTGGCAGTATGGCTTGTTGAGGGTGATCAATTCAAAAATAAGAAAAAGGGATCACCAATGAATAAGTTACTTCTCTCACCATTTGTTTGGGTAGGGATCACTAAAAAGATACAATTTTTTTTAAAAATGGGTAGAAACTGAGGAATTTTGCATTAACTTACATTGTAAATTCTAACACCCACTAAAATAAACAATGTTTTTGTAGATATAAAAAAGAGTAACTAATTGAATTCTAAGCCCTGTGTGTGTCACTTCTGGATGGATTCCAGCCAGCAGAAAAAGTGATGAAACCTTTGTTGACGGTTTTTTATCATCAGTTTGTTGATTAAATGAGCTTGCAAAAAAAAAATTGATTTTATTATCAGAAATCTTTTATTTCATCTCAAAACTTTGGGTAAGTACTATTGCAACTTCTAATATTATAAGGAAGTTAAGAAGAGGTGATGTCGACACATCTACCTAGGAAAATGAATCTCCATGGAATCCACGAAAGAAGAAAAAAATCAAGCAAAGAATCACTATAGGATGGCAAGCTTTTGGCAGAGCAAGCTCAACCTTCAAAGACAAGACGATCCCATTAATACTACAAAGAAGAGTATACAACCAATGCATCCTCCCGATAGTCACTTATGGAGCTGGAACGTGGAACCTAACCAAAGAATTGATATTCAAACTGTGAACCATGCAACATCCACGTGAGAGAATCATGCTCAACCTCGACCTCTCTACTCTCTTTAATTCTTTGTTGAGATTCAAACATCTTAAATTTTAACATCCAATTATTTGCGATATTAAAGTTCATTCTGTTAGAGTTTGACAATAAAATGATGAATTTTGAAGTCTGAAATATCTATATCAAAATGATCTGATTTTTGTATGTTTGTTATTGTAACAGAGCAAAAACAGAACATTGTGCAAAATTTTGGTCAACACAATCCAATTCAAATGCTCCAACTTGAATGAAGAAAATTTTGGTCCAATCAACAACTAACCTGGAATAAACTATCAGTAGCCACAGTCTCTTCTCCAAACATAAACACATTCAAATCAAATCTCAGAAAAGATCTGGCACACCGAATATTCATGTTGAATTTCCAAACTAAATAATAAACCACAGTAGGGCTCTATAGGTTGACCTCACCAACCTAATATTGTCCAAATTGAGATACAAATAATAATAGTGTGGGGTCAGCATTAGCACTCACCCCGATAATCTATATTATGATCTGATTTCTCTAGGGAGATAAATGCAGGTCCAAGGTAGTCAATAGGAAGTGATGGGAAGTAAGTGAGAATAAAGGCTGTAAAATTTGGAATAAGAACTTTGGCTGACAGCCACTTTATTGTTATCAGCATCAAGACATAATATAATGAGCCATTGTGATATGGAATGCAAATTCAAGTCTTATACAAAGGTGTTTTCAGTTTTAAATTCCAATATGTTAATTTAAAGGTTGAAAAATATCCAAAAAAAAAAAGCTGAAAATTATGATGAAAACAACGCCAACAAGATGGTAAAATACAAGGCAGGAAAATGTGCGGAATCGGGTATATACTACATCTACAAGATGGCAGTCGATTGAAGGTAATGCTGAGCTAAGAAGAATGAAAGCAGTGAGAGATCAGAACTTTGGCTGCCGACCACTTCAATGGCCATAATGGTATAGGCAATGTGACAGAATGATCTCGTATAGTATGGGTATGGGTTCGAGTGTTATCCAACACTTTGTTTCAAACAGCATAGATAAACTCTGAAGAGCGTATCAGCCAAAAAGCATTTGGAATGAATTACGACATGATAGAGATAGATGAGTCCAAGTCCGTTTGGATGGTGTAATGGTTAGTATATCTGCCTCCCATGCAGAAGGTTGCTGGTTTGATACCTGCTAAGAAGTAAGAGCATGAGAATTTTTCGTAGGATAAATTTCCCTGTGCACACCGCAGATAAATGAGTACAAGCTCTATGATTAGGGTGGAGGGTTTGTATCAGCTATCTTACCAATGGTCAATTCCCGCCAGGACAAAAGTGATTATAGCTTCAGCAGTTGGGGCTAGGTAACTGTGTGTCCTACCTGCTGTGGGTGACATAAGTAATGTTAAAAAGAATTGAAAATACTCAAATTTAGGACCTCAGATTACTTATAGAACAGTTTATCAAACTAGAATTTTACTTAAAGACATTCTTTACATACAGTAAGTGAGATGTTATTTCTACGTATTGCGAAAGAAAACATTTTGGGTTAATATTTGTTGTTGATGTTTTTGTGAAACCTTAATGCACAAGTCTGCTGATAGATTTCCATTTATGAGAATGAAAACTTTTAATTAATTCCACCAACCACTGTGTCTAAAACTGGCGCCAGTCGGACGACAAAAGATAACGGCTTTTTGTCTTGGAGTCACCAGCAAAGGACAGACATTAAAACCAACAATGGCACACAGCCAAAAAAGGCTCCATTGAAGAATTCACGGGGTTGGCTAGTTTGATGAAGCATTGATGATCATACAACCAAAAAGGCGTGAAAAAAACCTTTCAGTATCAACAATGGCGGACGATTGGTTTTACTGATCAAGGAAAGTTTTTTCTTCTTCTAATAATTAAAAAGAAAATGTAGAGAAAAATCATTACCTGTGACAGAAGGTACGGCTTGGCGAGCAGTCAGCACGAATAAAGAAAACGACCACTGATCTGTGACAGTTCTAAATTCATGCAAACATTTAACAAGTGAGCGGGCTATTGGGCCCTGAAAAGCAAGATGGTCACCCAAGTGGAAACTTATGCAATGGGTCTTTTATTTTGATTTTCTGGTTTGGTCGGCGGAATGAGACAGTAGCTGTCATTTTTAAGATTTGCATATTAAAAGAGGAGTCTAAAAGGAGAAAAAAATGGCGGTGGAAGGGGAATTATCAAAGACAGGAATAAATGGGAAATAACTTTCTAATGGTGGTTATATTGATCAGATTTCAAAAGTAATGAAAAATTCATTGAGACTTAGTGGAGCCAAATGAAGTTGGTGTTTGTTGTTTTGGTAAGGTTTTTAACAAAATGAAGATAAAAAATAATGATATAAATTATATGATATGATATAACGTTAAAAAAATGATACAAATAATGATTTGATATAATGATAAAAAAATAATGCTATGATATTGTCATCAACATTTTAATGCCTGCTGATGGATATAGGCCTTCCCATAGATTGAACCAGATTTCTCTATCATAGGCGTAATTGGGCCCGATATTTTCTGAACTTGTCTAATTTGTCATTCTGCCGCCCACAGTTTCATATGATCTCTGGGGATTCACATTGTTAGTCATGATCTCCTGCAGTTGTCTGCCATTCTTGCAACATGACCAGCCCATTGCCATTTGAGATTTCTAATGGTTTCCATATCTTGGACCCCTGTTTTTTTTTACAATATACTATGCTGCTTTATGATCTCTCCATGTGATGTTCAGCATGATTCTCCCCATGTACATTGCACGGTTCTCAGTTTGAGGGGCGATCTTTTGGATGAGTTCCATATTTCAGCTCTATAGGTGACTATAGGCAGGATGCATTGTTTGTATATCCTTTCTTTTAGGACTTTCTTGTTCTTGAAAATCATAAAGTGATATAAGGCTATATAAACAATGATGTAAAAAGGGGTGATCAACGAATGAGTTACTTAACCCGCCTTTTGTATCACTAAAAAGTCTGAATTTTCAAAAAATAAGCTGATACAAACAAAGGAATCAATTTGGTATAAACATACATTTACAACAAGCAAAAATATAAGATGGCATAGCAAACTAGATCAGTTCAGAAACAATTGGCTCCGTGCCCGCCATGACAGAGAAGTGTGGTGAATCTTGGGGAAGTTTTATGTCCGACAATGGACACTAAATGGCTGATGATGAGGATAAAGTCCATAAAACACCAATTCTTTATTTTTTAAAATGCACCTCAATGATAGGTTTTTAGTGAGAGTGGATTCAATTCACAATGTAAGTTCATGCTAAATTGGTCCCTTACTAAATTGTGTCCACTCGTTTTTTGAAAATTCAGACTTAAGTGATCATTGCCAAACAAAAAGCAACAATTTTAGTAAGGGTTCAATTTGCTATGTTAGTTTATGCTGAATTGATACCTTAGTTACGGTCGGATTATATATCCATTTCATAATATTATATACATATATACATACACAATGGGGGTAAAAACTTTTTACAGTTGTTACTATTTGGGTAGTAGTTATAAGAGAAGGATTTTCCCAAGTACTCACTCACTTACACGTATAGGCATCCAAGCTGGGGGGAGGGGATAACTACCCTTCATCCCCCAAGTTCAGGCAAAACCGCACAAATTTCTGGGGAAAATCAAGCCCTCCATCCACCGTTAACCAGAGAGTTCATCTATTCTCTCCTCCATCAACCATTGTGGCATACTATTGATGAGATATTTTTCATAAAGATATCTTGGACAAAATGCAAAGATCAAGATTCATGCCTTTCTGAAGGGATTGAATGTACAAAAACAGTCTTAGCAAAATTAAAATTTTGCATACGTATTATACGTATATGTTTTATGACATGGCCCTAAAAATAATATAGCAAGCTAAACATCAAAGTGAAACCTGGCGGGGGTTGATCAACATTGCTGGGGAGCCATGTTGATATAACTGTTTTGTTTTGAAATCCCTGAGATAGTTACATGGTCAACAATTGATAATCACAACAAAAAAAAAATCACATATAGTACTATAATATCTGATTCTGTGTAAAACATAAAACCCTTTGAAAATCTCTCAGTAATTGCATTAACAGATATAATAATTGACTGAAATGAACCTTCAAGATCTCCAACTGAAAGTAAGAGAATTGGCCTTCACATGAACTTCAGCAAAACAAAGATCGTGCATAACAAACAAGTCAGAAATAAACACACGACAGTCAAAATTGAAAACACAAAGCTAGATAAAGTAGACCACTACATCTCCCTTGAACAATGAGTCTCCACAACATCCTCAAAAGGAGAAGAAATCAAGCAAAGAATCACTAAAGGATAGAAAAGCTTTGGTAGAGCAAGCTCAACCTTTAGAAATAAGAAAGTCCCATTAGTTCTAAAGAGAGGAGTATACAACCAATGCATCCTTCCGATAGTCACCTATGGAGCTGAGACATGGAAACTAACCAAGAGAACGACCCGAAAACTGACAACCATACAATGTGCACATGAGAGAATCATACTCAACATCACATAGAGAGATCACAAGACAGCACAATATGTTAAGGGAAAAACAGGACATCATAGAAACCATTAGGAAAATCAAATAGCAATGGGCTGGACATGTTGCAAGAATGGCAGACTCACAACATGGATTCTCAGAGATCAAATTCAAAACCAAGGCCAGCAGAATATGAGATTGCAAGACAAACTGGGCTGGTTCAGAAAATACTGGCTCCATGACACCCATGATAGAGAGGTGTGGTGAATCCTGGGGAAGGTCTATATCCAATGATGAATGATAAAAGACCAATGATGATGAACTAAACCCATTTGTATACACTCCTTAGAACTGTGGAAATTCCACAGGTGTTAACTTCCAAGTTATCATCATATATAAATTTCTGCAATTAAAGTATATTATTTTGTATTACCAATGTATCTATATTAACAAGCGAAGGTAAATGAAATTATTACATTATTATTGATTACTTTTCCTATCTATCTCCATGTGATCTACTACTACTATAAGAATTTTCAGTCTACAGACTTGTAAAGGCAGAGTGAGGAATGAATGATAGTCATAATGAATGTTGAGTCTGTTTTGCTCCCATTCAAGCATAAGTTCTATGTAATGAACAAGCATAGACCCCTATCTGCTCTTCTACTTGTTCATTACATTGCATAAGTGGAGAGGAAGACAATTATAATTGAGTTTGAGTCCTTTTTGCTCCCATCCATCGTGTGCCCTCTTTTATTCTCACCTTTGTTCATTACATTACAAAGATGAGTGGAGAGGGAGAAGAGAAAGGATGAAAGATATGGGGCAAATGAATGATAATCAAAGCACCAGTTGTACGCACAAACAAGTAGAATTGTAGTATAATAGGCAGGCGGTTTGGTGGCAAAAAAACTTCGGATCAGTTTCAACTGACAAAGTCTTCTTCTGAATAAGTTTAATTTTAAAAAGAGTGCAAGAAGGCAGGTTTTCTCTCAAGAGAATGACTCATCACTCACTGTCAGAGATATAATTTTACGTCAGCTCTAGCAAGTATTGCTGGATCTTTGAAATGATTTATAACAGCACTGGTAAATCTATTCCACATGTGTCCAAGATGGCACACGCCAAGACAACAACAACAGAAGCAAAAACAACAAAAGATGAAAGATTCCTTGCAGAAGACGTTCGTTGAAGCTTTATTTTGCTGCTTCTCATTCTTTTCAAGAATTTTTTTTTACCAATATTTTTTAATATAAATATTCTTGAGTCAGTCATGTATTTCTTCCTGTGTCCCTGATGTAATTTTGCAAAACATGAAAAAAACATTCATATAAGAAAATTTGTTAGGCCAACATGATCATCAGTATCATCCACTAGAAACCATGTGTCACTTTCGAGAGCCTTCTCAGAAATGATACGAATTTATGACCATCCCCCAACAGAGACACACCAAATAAAAATCTGCTTCACTCAAGAGGTGGCTTTTATGATTCAAGTTCATTAATGAAAAATAAGATTTGTAAGAAACAATTATACATTTTAACGTTGCTGTAAATAGCTTAGTATGAATAAGCTGAAGAAAAAGTTTTAAATATGTTTATGTTGTTAAAATAAATCTTGAAAGTTTTTTTGACTGATACTTTACAAAAGAAACTAGTCAAAAAAATGTTTGAATCTACTGTGAGTGAATAGGCAAAATAAATTTGAAATGGTTGTTAGACAGAAATTTTGCATCACCAAAAGACTTTTTAATTTGGGCCTTTGCATTACTCGCAACAGTTTAGCTCAATGGTAATAAAAGCACTATGTTGGAGTGGCTACCCTATCAGTAACAGGTTCAATTCCTGCAGCAGCTTTAATTGTTTATTCTGTTTATGTTGTCTTGACCAAATGACTGTTTAGCTCAATGATAAGAACAATGCTACATTAAAGTGACTACCCCATCAGCCGCAGATTTGATTCCTGCAGTAGCCCCATTTTCTTCAATTATTTATTCTGTTTATGTTGTCTAATGATACATTAACTGTGTAATAACAGGGGATCATTTCAAATAGAGATTCAAAGTAATACAGCACGTCTATAATCATTTCTGTTGGATTATATATACATACATATATATATATATATATATATATATATATACAAATACACTATGGGGGAAAGAACTTTCTTGAGTCGCTACTACCCAGTGAGCAGTAATAAGAGAATGGTAAGAGAAACACAACGTTTGAGTGGCTACCCCATCAGTCACAGATTCGATTGTTGCAGGAAGCCCATTTTCTTTAATTGTTTATTCTATTTACATTGTTTAGACCAAGTGATACATTCTCCAGAAGCAGAAAATCATTTCAAATACGAGTTTCTATATAATGTAACGCAATTCATAACCAAGTCTAAGTGTGTAAAACATCTTGGGTCTGCAGAAATTTACTTCATAATTCTCGGCTTAGAAGATTTCTGGGGGCAGGATGACTTTTGTTAGTGTTGAATTTAATATCTTCACCGTTAACCATCAAACACCAAAGAACATTCAAAATGACTTGCTGGATGATTTTTTTTTAACATCCACCACCAACTTCACTTTCGATGGAAGATAAAGGCTTTCATCTCTGATGCAATGTGCATCCTTCCTGTCCAGGAGGACCATCTGTTGTTTTCGTTTCACACAATGAAAAAATAATGCAAATAAAATAAATATACATTGAAAATATATATACTGGGTAATCCAAAAAGCTTGTTTTGTATTTGCTCTTAGATGGCATTAGGAGCATTATTCTGCTTTTTGTTTAAAAAAAAATATGAGCTGTTCCATTCAACTTGTCGCTTTTCTGATAGTACAACAATTCCTTTCCTATATCGTTTGAAGTTGTACTCTCTGATTTTTATCCCTGGGAAGACCTGGCTGTTTATTTTATGGCCACCTCCAATTGTGTGTGTGTGTAGGGGGGAATCTAGCGTTGTTTTGGATGAGAATTTAAAGTTACTTGTTGTATTCAATGTGCACGGACATATAGTGACATATTACAATAAAAAGCCTTTGTTATCTTTCTTTCATTTTTTTTTTTTGTGTGTGCATTTTTGAAAGAGAGAGAAAGAGTACACATCTTACAGTAGAATTTAAAATAAGGTAAAAAGAAAAATTGGAACTAAGCACTTATCTGAGCTGAACTGTACCTGGTCTTCTGGTTCAAGGCAGATTTTATTTAACATTGATATTCATCCAAAAAGATCACTTTTCATTGTACTGTGACAGCGGTCACACCAACACGCACTTTTTAAAAAATTCACCAAAGTTGGTTATTTTTGTTCATTGATTCTACGATTGAAGAAAATAAGCAACATTTCCGGTAGATTAGGTTTTTTATTTTAAGAAAGATAAAAGAATGGGACTGAAACGCAGAGAGATTAAGTACAGTTTATGGAGAAGGTATGGTGAATGATCAAACACGTCAAAAGTGGAGATTTCTTGCTGAATGATACACTACAGCTGAGTACACCACTTGAGGTTGATAGCTATCAAATCAAGACATCACTTGAGAGTAACGTCATATGACACAGGAGCATTGGAAAGTATTTGCTCTAACTTGGTTATATTAGTCACTTTGGTGCTTAGTTTACATGCAAGTAAAACAAAAACAAAAAAACAATTGGACTGTATTTAAATATTCTGTTTTTCAAATAAATTCTGACTAGCAATGAAAAGTGGATACTTTGGAACAATGTGGAACGTAAGAGATCATGCAGCAAATGAAATGAACCCACACTCATCGTACCAAAACCCAGCTATCATCCAAAGAAAGTGATGCTGTGTATCTAGTGGGATTGGAATGGAGTCCTCTACTCAACTATTAAAACTACTATTTTCCCCAATTAGACAAATTGAAGGTAATAATTGACATAAAGCTTCCAGAATTAGTCAAGAGAAAGGGCATGATATTTCATTCACTTCGTTAGTCGCTCTTATGTGTGGCTTGAAGATAAGACAAGCAAAGAAAAAATAGTTTGATTTGCTACTTGAACATAGCAAAAATGTTTTGTTTTTGAAACTAATTGTAAGAGGTGATGAAAAGTGAATGATGTGGAATGCAAGAGATCAAAAGGCAAATGAAATGAACCAGTCTTCATCCAGAGAAGGTGGTTATATATATATACATGGTAGGATTTGGAAAAAGAGTCCTGAACTATGATTGTTACAACTTGGCTGGGAAGTTTTCACCAAAAAGTATTGGTTAGATTCCCAAAATTTTGGTCTAATTATCTAATGAAAGATGTAGACATCTTTAGCCATTTGTCTTATGGACAGATGATTTTCAAGAATCTCTCCTTGTATAGCAGCCATGTTTCAATTTGTGAAAGATGCTGAGAGGCCATCCAAACAATTGTCATCTTTCATACACAACCTAAAACCTTTTTCACCGAAGTCATATCAGATCATCTCAAGCGTTACAGTTTCTTAAAGTTCTCACATGCTGTGACTCTGGGACTTAATCACACACTACTTCAAAGTTTTTGATAGAGTAAATAATTGTTTACGGCTTATCAGTTTCATGTGATTTTTAAATAAAAAGTGACTCAACTTATTCATATGGAAAAGCCATTGTTTTAAATAGTGGATAAGAGATATTTTTATCAGAAAAATTGTTACTCCTAAGTGGAATAATCCATTGTAATGATACAAACAGAAAACGTGAAGCTATTCCAATATATACAGCTCGATTCAAAATTTGATCATATCTATAATAGACGACAGCAACATAAGAAATAATTTCGATTTTCTCAAACAATCTATTATGTAGTGGATACAAATCCAATATAACTACCTAGGCATATTATCTTGTTGTCAGACAAGAGCCTTTTTCATTCAATAAAAAAACATATTTAGTGAAGTCAAAGGGTTTTTAGAAGTATGTATTACATTGATTTGAATATGGACTGTTCCAAAAACAGATCATATTTACAAAGTATTCGTTTTAGTGTTGTTTCTTTGATTAAAGGTAATTTTTTTGACTCGTCCTGTTAGTTCAAGATATATTATAAGTAGTAGCTTTTTTTCTGGTGATATATTCAATCTCTTGCTGTAAATATGGTCCAACACCAAATGGATATGACATAATTATGGATCAAGCTGTGTGTGTGTGTGTGTGTGTGTGTGTGTATATATATATGTATATATATATATATATATAAGTAAGTAGATAACTATGCCTCTTTTGGGATTGACATTAGGTGTAACAGTTTTTTAACCTTACTACTGCCTGGACAGATATAGTAGTCATGGGGGAGTGGTTTGACCTAGTGCACACTCTCCTACATTTTGTCTGCATATCTAATGATAGGAAAGCTCAGGGAGAAGTGGATTCATACATTCCCCAAGAAAATTAGTATAAAGCAAAGACAAGCAGCCTTAGCTGGGATTTGAACATGGCAATCCAGTTCCATTCGCTATGTTGATAACCATTATGGTGCCATATATATATATACATATATATTCACTTATTTCTATACATATTAAATATCATATATTCTATACAAGCAATTAAAAGAGATTTTTCAACTGTATTTACAAAATCATATATTTATGCTCATATATAGACTTATAAATATACCTAGATATATGTAAACATACAAATACACTCACACACATATACGTACACTAAATTAATATATTTACGCAGATTCATAAATTTTTTGCCGTGTTTGAATTTGACAAAGCCTGTGTGTTCAAAGCAAAGCAGTTAAGAGTTCACTAGTTGCTGAAGAGTTTTTCTATTTAATTCCTTTCTCATTAAAGTGATGAATGTTTAGTTGCTTCAAAAGAAACATTTACATCAAAGTGATCTGACGGGAAGAAACAAGTTACATCAGCAATTAAACACGCTTTCCAGAGAATCAACTAAACAATTCACCATTAAAGTTGTTGTTATCGACAATGACTCCATTGATATAGTGTCTACCATTACTTCTAGCTACTTATTTCGATAATATCCTCAGAATAGTATATAAATAGAATTTTCTCTGCGTATCTCTTGAAACATGAATAGGTAAAAAAACATACAAAAACAAAATAATAGAAATAGGTGGTCAATTTCGATATACGTAGATATGAAACCCATAATGAAATGCGTTTATTTCTTTTCCTAGTATTTAGAAAGATTAACGTAGTAGAGTACACGGATATTTTCAGTGGGTAATCAGAGGAAGAATAAACATTGGCAAATTATCAAACAAAATAAGCTTGCTAACCACTGTGCTACAGTTGGCCGCTTTACTTCATTTCTTACTGGGACAAGTTTATCCCTACTTTGCCTGACGCAACCTTCATTAAATGACAAGTGTCGGAATGCCATACTTGACAACAGACAAATAAAATTATCCATTCCACAGAGGGAACTACTTATTGTGATCACTTTGGGACAGGGTCTTTTTGATAATAAAAACAGGAACAATTTACATTCATTGTCATAAATCCACATTCATCATTATAAACTAATTGTTCTGTTATTAAATTCATTGTTATAAACAGATTTACACTAAAAAAATTTATATACTTTTTTTCAATTTAAAAAATTAGTAACTTATTTTGATAGCAATAATCATTTGTTAATATTTTCTGTGATTATGATAAACAGCTTTCTTTGTATTTGGTTAAATAAGCCACTTGGTACTATCAGTGATCTCTATTTTCAGATGCACAGAAGTTGAATTAACAATGTATTGTCCTGGAAATGCTTACTTCTTGTCTCCTTATTCAGCAGCAGTAGTTTTATGACATTGGACATAGACCTTCCCCAGAGATTCATCAGACTTTTCTATCATTGGCGCCATGGTGCCAGTATTTTCTGAATCCGGCTAGCTTATCAAGCCGTTTTATTTTCTATTGACCACAATTTTGTACATGATCTCTGGGGATCCACATCCTGAGTAGTGATGTCCAGTGGTTTCCTAACATTCTTGAAATATGACCAGCCCATTGCCATTAGAGATTTCTATGATATCTCTGACTCCTGTTCTTTTTCTAATAAAATGTGCTGCCTTGTGATCTCTTGATATGATGTTAAGCATGATTCTCTCAAGTGCATGTTGCATGGTTCTTATTTTGAGGGTCAATATTTTAGTTAGGTTCTATGATTCAGCTCTAGAGATGACTATCAGGTGGATGCATTGGTTGTACACCCTTTTTTTTAGGACTAGTGGGATTTTCTGATTCTTGAGCGTTGAGCTTGCTCAACCTAAAACTTGCCAACCTAAAGTGATTCTCCAATTGATTTATAAGCCTTTGGTAGAGTAAGCTCAACCTTCAAGAAAAAGAAAATTCCTTAAGAAGAGGAGTATACAAACAATGCATCCTCCCGATAGTCACCTATGAAATTGAAACATGGAAACCAACCGAGACTGACCTGCAGATTAAAAACCATGCAATGTGCACATGATAGAATCAACATCACACGGAGAGATCACAGTACAGCACAGTATATTAGGGTAAAAACAGGAGTCCAAGACACAATAGAGACCATTAGGAAACTCAAATGACAATGGGCTGATCATGTTGCAAGAATGGCAGACAACCAATAGACATCACGACACACAATATGAATCCCCAGAGATCAAGTGTGGAACCAAAACAGGCAGAATATGAGATGACAAGTGAATTGGACAGATTCAGAAAATATTGGCTCCACATCGCCCACAATATACAGGAGTGGCAAATCCTGAAAAAGGACTATGTCTAACGACGGATGATAAAAAGACTGATGATGATGAATTCTCTATCTCTGCTTGCTAACTCTATAAATTTTCCTTTATGGGAATTACTATACCAATTTTTAGCAAAGGTTATCTGGTGGGCCAGTTAGGTAGTGTAATGAGTTCAATCTTCATTTAATGCCCTGATATAGCAGCCTTGAGCCAGACTAAGTGGATAGCTACTAATTTAGGAGTATCTACCAAAGCATAATGGTTAGCAAACCCCTATGGCAGACCAATATACAAGTGTGGTGAGTTGAATCCATACTGAAAGCTCTTCTACTGTGCTCGTCTGCAGAATAAAGCTAGGCTTAGTAAATGACTATATGTTTTCCATTTTTTTTCTTGCTCATTTTTAACCACCTTCTTTTTTGACCATATTTATCTACTCTCCCCATTTTACTCTTCTTTTCTTTCACTGTCTCTTTTGAAACTTCTTTTATTCTAATTACTCTCTCTCCTCTTACTAAATCCTCATTTGTGTTTTTACCTCTCTTTCATAGTCCTTTTTCATTTTCTCTTTCCTTAAACCATCACCACTTTCACTCTCCACCTCTGCCTCCTCGTTCTCTCACACCTTCCTCACTTTTCATTTCTCTGTCTACTTTTTTCTTCAACTCACTTCACTTTCTCTATCACTCGTTTCTCAACTTTCAGCCTGGACAGTTGTCTTTTTAATTATCAAATCAAATTAGATTTGGCAAAGAAAACATGAGAGAATATGCTTCCCTCGTTCCAAAGATGCCGCCACCAAAGCCACCGTTCTTGCAATCAGCTTATCGTCTTTGCAAACGTTCCATCAATTGTTCGATGGAACCAGACAGATATGGTGCATCAGTATCGGTAGGGCCATGTGCACCACACATTTGTCATGAAATATCTGACTGTGGAATATCATTTACTGACCTCACAGTAATCCCTTTTCAAAGAAGAGAGAGCGATAAAGTAAGAAGGAAAAAAAAAAAAGAATTAGAAAGAAAAGGTACAAAGAGAGAGTTCTGATGATTCAAATTGAGACCGGGATAAAGCAAGAATCTGGCGAAATGGATCATCATTTTCTGAAACCAATCTGTATGAGAAGGAGACAGGCGTAGTTGATTGCTGACGTTTTTTTTCTTCTCTTTTTAATTTTTTTTTCTTTTCCTTACAATGGAACGAATATAGAGAGACATTAATCATTATTGATGAGAAAACATGTCTCTTCTTTGAGATTCTGTTTAAAATTTGATCGAAAAACAAAGCAAGAAGGAAGAGATCAATAAATTTACATTCGGTGCTTAAATATAGTCATATTACAAAACACCTTTTTTCCCTTTTCAAAATAATAGTTTATAGCAGGTCTGGTTATTCACTCAATAAAAACTGTCATGTGACAGAAATCTCTTGGCAGCATGTGATGTTGGGTACGATCAATTGAAAAAAAAATTTGGAAAAATGGGTGATCAATGAACCAGTTACTTCACTCGCTTTTTGTTGGTCAGTGATCACTAAAAAAAGTCTGAAGTTTCAACAATAAAAAAAGTGAGAATGTTGTCAAACAAGAGCTAGGGAATCCACCAAACACAAACTAACATTGCAAATCGAATCCCCCACTAAAAACCTGTTTTTTTTTTGGGGGGGGGTACATTTTCATTTTCTTGATATAATAAGGAGTAAATGCTTAAATTTTCAACCCTCTAGCTCAATTGGTGTGACCATTATATGTAATATATACATAGCCAACCAGCTAGCCAGTCAACCGAGCCAACATAAAAACTGAAGAAACTTTTATTGATGTTGACCGTTTTAATATTAGTAGATATTTGATCATTATAAAATTTGAAATTTTAGCTCCATATATAATAGTCCATGATCTGTTGCTTCATTGATGGTATTTCATAAGTGTACAACAAAAGGCTCACCTGACAGTTGCTACTGATACTATGAGTTATATTCAGTAGAACGGGAAAGAGGAGAAAATTAAGTTACATGCTTTAAAAAGACTAGGAAGAGAGTGTGATAGACATAGCTCTTATTACAAATATGAGTTAATCATTACTTGGGAAAGAAAATTGTCTCATTTGAAATTTTAGTTTTATATATATATATATATATATATATATATATATATATATATATATATGCATTTAGGTTTTTCTGTGAAATTAGTATTCTTCAAGATGGTATTATGAGTTGGTTTGCATGCAGTCTGAGATTAAAAACGACACAATGAATTCAATAATCAAATGGTTGATTACTCAACAGTAGTGACACGAACAACAAGCTACGTCTGTTGTTACACTTACTGATCACTCACCGTCAAGTATGTTTTCTGGGTAATCTATGTAAGCAAGCGCTGTTTCAAAAAAACTGAATTATGTGTAGTATAAAATAACTTTTGACCATTGGATTATCAATCAGACTGAGAAATTGGTGGAAAATACAAAGACGATTCAATTTAATGTCTTAAATAATTTGTCTTATTTTGGTATATGTAAATTAATCAGTAAATCTGTAGCTGATTGACAAAAAAAGCCTTCATTTTGAATTTTAAATAAATTTTCATTTTCAACATAATCTCTTTCCTTATCAAAGAACTTGATTTAATGCTTCTGGGTATATCACAGTAAAAATTTCAGATCAAAATTCATCTAATAATTATGGCAATAAATTCATTGATCTTCCCTGTGTAATCTCTAAGTCATACTCACACGCACACATATATATATATATATATATATATATATATATATATATGCAGTGGTAGTAATTTGATGAAACGGAAGTGGAAGATAGGCTTGATGAATTTCACTGAACTAGCGTCAGTGTTTTCAAAAGCACTGAGTGATGCAGAAAACCATGTAAAAAACCTATGTATCAGATAAAAAATACTGCCCCTTTAAGAAGTTAATACACGGATGCAACACAAGCACAGACAAATACACACTGACCCCCCTACCTTCAAGACAAAATACTCACTACAGACACACACACGCATATACATACACGGACCCAAATGAATGCAGAAAAATATACACAAGACAGTTACCCACATTATTTATCAACTGGTCACACATATATACACACAATCAAAAGAATGAAAAGACTCCATCTTCTATATCCATCCACACTTAGAGCCAAAATATGTTAGCTTTCCGCATTTCACGCCTGCTGTGATAAAAAAAAAACAGCCTAATGTTGACCCCTTCTCACTCACACCTCAAATAACACCTCCCCATCTCCTTATATAATATATATATATATATATATATATGTATTTATATATATATATATGAATTTATATATATATGTATTCATACATATATATATATGAATACATATGTATTTATGTATATATGTATATATATATATATATATATATATATATATATATATATATATATATATATATATATATATGAATACATATGTATTTATGTATATATGTATATATATATATGTATATATGAATGAAAACCAATTTCAAACTGTTGAATTCACATTCAATATTCAAGAGCCACCATACAGTTCAAGAAAAAACTTTTTATTTGATTATTGATAATATTTATGGGTTTGAAAAAAAAAAAGAACATTTCAAACAAAGTTACAATTAATCTTGTACTGATAAAATAATATTTTAAAAGCTCTTTTACCCCATCACTTTTATCATTCCCATAAAAATAAATGAAATAACCTTGTGGTCAAGTATCAGTTGGCTCTATATTTCAAAAAGGTTTTTTTCTTTTCATCATTTTTTACAAAATTCTATTATATATTATTTATAACCAAAACAAAAATCCCACAGACAAACTTCAGGTGACACATTTTTGTTCTTGATGGTGTTCCTAATGTTTGAACCATCAGTTTAGGAATTGTGTCGTCTTCCAGAAAATAGATAACTGACTTTTTTTTAATAAGTCATCCTTATCATGGGTAACATCTTTAATACTAAAAATTAATCAGCACCAATTGTGTCAATAATGTATATCCATCTGTACATAGAGAGTATCAGCATTTTTCATCCATGCCACACCCTGCCAGACATCAATGAAGTATTTTGATGGAAAAACTATCCCTGCCATTTTCTAATGGAATATTTCAATGCTAAAAATATCTTTGCCACTTTTTAACACTGCAAGCCCTCTCTAGGTTGATGAAATGTATGGCAGGGAGTTTGTTTATGTTTGAAAAATAGTAGTATTAAGAAATGATAGGAAGTTTGTTTATATTTGAGAACTAGTGGTATCAGGAAATGGCAGGGAGTTTGCTTGTGGCAGATAGTGGCATGAATAAAAAGTACCACCCCATGGAAAGCAACAAAAAATTTTTTTAAAAACAATAAGGGACAGAACTGAAATCTAAGATTAAACAGAAATCAACTATGAAAGGCTAAATGATAATTTACACTGTCAGACTATAATTTGACTTGGGACTTCATGATAACTGTTAGAAACTGTCAACATAGGTGTCCTCAGTTTTCAAGTGTGTCTGGCTGGTTGGCTGGCTGCCTGGCTATGTGTCTATCATGCATACCAGCCGCACCATTGGAGTTATAGGGCTGAAAATTCAAACATTCAATCCTCTTTATGTGCAGAAAAAACTTTCTTTTTTTGTTTTTTGGGAATTCTACCCCAAATAAGTTTTCAGTTTAGGGGTCAATTTGCAATGTAAGGTTATACTTAATTTGTCCCTTGTTTGAGTCCATGATTGTTTTTTGAAGATTTAGAATTTTTACCGATCCAATATAAGGCAAGAGAAGTAACTCATTCACTGATCACCCCTCTTTCAAATTGATCACCCCCAACTAGGAATGCTGCAAGAAGATATCGGTAATGTAACGATTTCTATTGAGTGACTCACCAGACCTTTTTATATCATACAAATGTTATATAAAATAAATGTTAATCTAATTATGTTTTACAAATAAAATTCATATTTATATCATGCATAGAATTAAGAGAGAACAAACATTAGATTAAAGGTTTATGAAACCCATCAATTAATTGTCTTGCTGTATATCACCAGAAGATGGATGCACTGATAAAAATAAGTTGTGGGATTCTCAAGAAAAGACACAAGATGCGACAGATACAAGAATATTGAATCTTTTTTTTTTTTATTGAAACTTCAGTAAACAACATATTGCTTATATTTTATTTTATGATCAAGAAAATGGCATCTCATCAATCCCAGACATCAACATTGAAAAAACATTATTAAAAAAATAGTTTTTTTTCCTGAATGCTAAATGACAGTCACAAGTACTGAAAATTCCCAAGGAGGAATATCAGATGTAAAGGAAACATAGTCTGGAACAGTGTCAAATGCAATAGTCACCTGAAGAAGGCTCAAGGGTACAGTGTTCTCACAAAGACAAAAAATTCAAATTATGTATTTGAACATGAGCAAAACCAGATCCTGTACAGCACCTCCCCCTTGTACTATAAGGAGAGGGTCAGGAGTAATCCTGCTGTCTTCATGACACTGATCACGGGAACAAGGCAATTTTGGTCCTTGCCCAAAAATATGCATGTGGGCACCCGAATTAATCTGACCTTGTGTCACATTACCACTTTGCAGGAAGGCAATTAGATATCTAGCAACACTAGATCCTCCTGTTCTTTGTTAAACAATCAAAAATAAATCAGTAACAATGTTTTAAAAGGAAATGTAACAAGAGTGTGACTTAGTTGTGGACATTGCATGTCTAACAACCAACAGAAAAATAATTCGAGGAAGTCGAAAAAAAAAAATTTTTTCTCCCTCGTTTTGACAGACCAAATAAAATGACCGGGGGAGCAATGAGTTTCTACAGCTTTCATGTACAACAAAATTTGTTGCGTTCTGGACAAAGTTATTCTTTCTTTGCTTCATTTTTTTTTTTTTTTTGTCTTGTTTTAGTAGTAGTTTCACTGTCTCCTACCCCACGGAACAACCTATAATTTCCACTTTTTTTTTTCTTCGTTCTATCCTCAGTAGCCACTTACAGAAGGGCTCTGGGACAATCTAATTAACAGACGGTTCTTAGAAATGAGTTTCTTTTGGTGGCGAGGAAAGAAAGAAATGAAGACGATACAGAGAGAAAGGTCAAAAATGCAATTGGTTACTGAATGTAGCCAATGTTTCTATGACACTGGGGTCAACTAAGGGAGTACGACCTCATCTAATTTGTTTTGTACACGGGCATGGATAATGAGTTCTGGCCAATCCATCTGGGGAGTAAACATCTTGGAAAAGTCTTTCACAAGAAATTCTGTACCAATATATTGTGTACTGATTGGCTTTTCTGTTCTTTTGAAAAAAAAAAATGTTTTCAGGACAGATTCTTAGGACATTCCTTGATTAGGCATCTTCAAGTATATATATATATAAATATTAATATATATGTGTGTATGTGTGCATGTGTGCACTTTATCACATATATTTTCATCATTGTAACATATATGAGTGTTTGAGTAAATATTAGGTGTATGCAAAAGTTTCAAGCAAAAAACAGTTTTCAACTGCATCTTCAGTCTCCACTTTTCTAATAGAGAGCACTGGTAAGTTTTACGCACACCTAATATATATCTAAGTGTGTACATCTTTAATTATCAGTAAGCAATCATGTAATTTTAAATATTTATACTGACAAATATATATATATATATATATATATATATATATATATATATACATACACACATCATCAGGACATTCTTATTTCCCTTAACTACTGAAAAGAATATCCACTTGTGTAGAAACCCCACTTATATATATCAAAAAAAGCTTTCCCTATAATATACAGTAATAAAACCCCACTTGTCTACACCTATACCATACAGATTTCTCTACCTTAACGACCAGCCAGGCATTTCTGTAATTTTCACCATTTCTCTCAAGCCATCTTTCACTTTCAAAGCTCTTGACTAAACGCAGGAGGGGTGAAATATATGTAAGCTATTGCACACTTTAATAAAACATTTGAGACAATTCCACAACATTCTCCAGATCTACAACCTTCTCCCTCACACACACACACACACATATATATATATATATATATATATATATATATATATATATATATATATATATATATATGTATTATTGTGTCATCCACAGACAGCTGTTTTGTTATATTACAACTCTTCAGTGTGGCTATAGACTATCCATTAGCCCATTCAGTACCACGAAGTAGGATCAAAACCTTCACTTCAGACCCAGAGACTGGCGTCTTGCCCCATATAAAGTTGAATTTTAATTTTACTTCACGCATACATTCCCCATCCACCAGAGTGCTCTAATCCTACATTGGAAGAGCATTGCATATATATATCTCTCTATATATATACATATGTCTGTCTGTAGAAACTCCAGAATCAGATTCAACCTTAACCATATTCAAAGTTTCTTCAGTATTTCTTCTTCTTTCTCAGAATGATTCCAAGTATTATTCATTTTTTTCCAATTGAAATAAGTAAATACCTTTTCATATTTTCCTGAAGAAGAACTCTACATACATATACCAGAACTGACTAAAACTAACAAAGATAAAAGGTTAACCCATTCATTGCTATATATAGAGTAACTCATCTTATTAAGTCATCTGTCTAGTTTCAAGGACGAGATAACTTGACTACAGTGGTATATCATCGTTACTCTTCCCTTTTTTTTATTTTTTCATCTAATTCCAGTCCAGGTCCTCGTTCCCTAACAAGAATAATTCTAACCAATTTCAATGGATGTATTTGATAAATCCTATCTAGGTTACATTAAATAATAACTTCTTGCTGCTCCAAGCCAGGGTTGAACGATGAACTCTTCAGCAAGGTAAAAAGAAAAATCAAAATTTTTCTAACTGTTAAATGGAACCCCCAAACCTGCTGCAAGACCCAGATAAGTACATTTGAATTTGTTGTATCTTCTTTATTTATTTCACTTATTTGTTCATTCATCCAGCTTTGTTTCAAATGTGTCGCTTGATTGTTACTATATTTACTCTTCCTCTACTGCTAATCTTTAATCTCCTCTCCTAACTTCTATCAAAAGTCTAAGCACGAGTGGGGCTTCAAAATTTCTAAATGTGCATTAAATTCGATTATGATATTCCACTAAACCCTCAAAACGAAGATAGATCTGCTGATTGTTTATTGAATGAAAAAGTGTATCCTGCAAGTATTTCAGTCACATTTTCATCTTTCTGGAAATAAAAACGAATAATAGTTGGGAAATAGTGCATATTTTCTTTGATTTTCAATCTTAGAACCAATTTTTAAAAATATACCAATTTCAAGAATTTTTCAAGATTCCTGCTGATTTTGACAGCTATGACAATACACCCAAAACTGATCTTTTCAAATGAAATTAGATAAAACTAAATTCTCTTGATGCCATCTTACAACCCACACATGACAGCTGTGTCAATACAATGAGAAGTTTCATCTTTTCAAATAAAATTACTCAAAAGCAAATGTTCCAAATGATACCTTTTGTCAAAAACCAAACAAGCTTTGAGGCCAAGCCTATAAATGAAAACAGATGAGCTGATTTAACACTAAGCAAAATTCTCAACTCAGAAGAATTGATAAAGTCCTACTTGATGTGAAAGAAACACATTTAGTAGCCACAAAAGCAAGTGTTATTGGGTAATCTGTGAGAGAAATACCAGCCATAAACAAGAACCAAATAAAAAGCCACTTGTACAATTTGAACCTCGGAACACAGAGTCAAACTCGAAAACATAATGTTAATCCAGTCACAGATTCAAATCTTACGTATGACTAATAATTTCATCAGTTGTTTATATATATGTAAGGATATGTATTAAACAGAAATATGTCAATATAAAAAATCATATATACATAAATCAGAGTAACTCCTGACTTTCTAACGTCTCAAAATGATAATTCCTATTGATGGCCATAAAACAAGCGGACCAATCAAGCTCAGGTTCCCCAAGATCATCTGACCTTTTCTCATGGACTGACCTTAGCCTCATAATATCCAGAAAGCAACTTCCAAGACTCAAGAAAGGCTCCCCAACCTTCTACACCCTCCCAGGACCACTGCAGTACTGATTCAGGAGAATCTTTGGAGGTACCAAAATGATCTGAGGAGAAAGGGTGAAAAAGTGACAATGTTCTCCATAGACTATTTTTCCCTTAAAAACATGCACGGGACGAGACGAGCTGAAACAGAGTTGAGCAAACAGGGCAAGAAACTAAAGCAAAACAAAAAATTTTAAAAGAGAGTATGTGCTGTTGGAGGGGGAGAAAAAAAAAAAACACGAAAATTATGGAACCTTCGCCTGACTGATGAGCCGTTTAAGAAATGGTGTGGAATGGGCGCCAATAAAGAGAGAGACCATTTGACCAGCATGATCATCCGCTTACATAAACAATAATGACCGGTGCTTTCTTTTCCTGGAACATTAGCATCCTGTCTGCAGAAGCAAAGGACTGCAGATGCACCAAGAAAATTACAGCACTAGAAAAAGTGATTTATCTCCCCCTGACAAAGTAATGTACCACCAGGTGGCAAAAGGGTACAGAATTGATACATTAACTCTTCGCTTCATAGGAGGAGGCAGAGAAGACAAATTGAATCTATATTTTTTTGTTTTTCTTTATCCATTTTTTTTTCTTTTTGATTCTTCGAATAATTTTATTCTTTTATTTCTCATCTCCAGCTGAAATCCTTCCAGAAAGAGGTGATAGCTGAAGAAGTAGCAATTTGTTCCTACAGACAAGTAGACAGATCCTTTGTTAGGGGTCAGCACTCTTTTTGAAGTCATCACCAGTATTTTATTCAATATTTTCTGTATCTACATTTGCCTTTCCTGTCCTTGGATAATTTGATGGAGATGAAAAACTTTTGAATCATTGTAAAGAGTCTGTTTACATGGACTTTGCTCCCATTCTTCATGATTTTAAGCTTACAATTTCTTCATCAGCAAGTCATGAAGTTATATCTGTTGACTTATGTTCATGATGTTGAAGAAACGGCTGTTTATCAATGATATAACACTCAGTCTTTGTTTCAGGATCCCAAGAGTCAAGTCATTGTTATCCTATTTTCCCCGCAATTTTACAAGTATTTCATTTGAAAATAGAAACGTTTCACTTTCTAGTTAGAAAACTTCACAGCCATACGTGATTGTCAATTTTTAGTTGAATTTCTGATATAAGGGAACCCAAACAGTATATTTTGGGGACTCACTTTTATTCTTTGCATTCAAAAACTAGTTGATGGAAAAGGATTTGGAAAGAACTAGCATTAGTCTCTTTACTTGACTAAATCATACAAAGTTGGTGATTTCTCTCCCTAAATAAAAGAGACTATCAAGGTACAGAAGCTTTTAACAGGCTGAGAAATTTTAGAATAATTAGAATAAAGTACCACTTCATCAGATGGATACATAGATATGAACAGACTGTAATGGATAGCCAGATAGACAATGAACAAAGCTTGAGATAAAGAAATATGAAAAATGGGTATGAACAGATATCGACAAAGAGATAGAAAATAGATCAATAGAAAACATAGATAAACGGATAGATATGTGCATAAATATATATATATATATATATATATATATATATATATACACATGCAAAAAATATAAATATATATGCGTGTATGTATATATATATATATATATATATGCATATATACGTGTTTGTGTATATATATATATATATATATATATATATATATATATAATATGCATATATATTTGTGTGTATATATATATATATATATATATATTCAAACATACATACTAGATATCTCATGTATACATATATCTACATACACCAATTATACATATATATCCACACACTTGTATATACACTTATATACAAAATATACTCATACAATATATACACATACACATATAATATATAAATATATGCATATAAATGTACATATACATCTTTACATTATAATCTTGCAGGGTTTTTTGATTGAAAATGATACCAAATGTTTTATGAATCATTAGATGGATTATTGCAAATTCATTTTCTAAGAGAAATAAGCAAAAGTTCAACAACACAAGATTCTCACCTCTCAATAGTTTATTCACACTCATCGTATAAACTTGGTGCAATTCAGTACAAAATTTAATGTCATTCAAACTTCTAGCCCATTCAAAATGCCTAGCTAATAAAACAAAGGATAAAATAAGCTTGAATAAAACTAGGCAGAGATGGGTATTAAAGGAAATATGCTTGCCATATGTAACAAAAGAAGAACCCTGATGTTTCAATTAAGTAGGGTCAACAAGCATTCAAGATAGAGGAGAAGGGGAAAGGCAGGGGAAATAAAGGAATTCTTAGAACAATTTTTTTGAGGATGACTTAATTGCTGTCTCCTTTCATGTTTTTTGTCTTAATCATAGAATCAAGCGCAGAAAATTTTTGAAAGTTCCTCACATGGACCATATTAGTTAATAGTCAGCCACACCCACCTCATACAATCTTTTGAGTCATGGTTACGAAAATAAATTTCAAGTCCCAACGGTGAAGAAAATTCAACTTATATCTGGAGTGTAAATCTACAATAACTTTTATTATCATACGTTTTGTTTTCTTGCAAACTGATGAATCAGCAGTGCTCCCTGTTGAGTAATGGTAGGTGTACTAGTATAATATTTCTTTGAGGGTGAGTTCAGTCTTCACTGGCCACTCATTGAGTTTGGCAATGAACTCACATTGGTTCAATTCAGTACTTTTGGGTAGTGTGTTTTTCGTCTGTGTTTGAATTAGCAAAGACCATTAAACCTCACAAGAGTGAGTAGTGTCCGCTCCGGGTGATCCATGGAACTGGTCTTTGGATCAAATTTAGATAGTCCACAATATATAGATGCGTTTATACCTCATGGGGCATTCCATGAGCTTGGCCTTATGGTGAAAACTTATGGCCCAGGAAATATTTTAATCAATGAAATTGTGAATATAGAATTAGGAATATTGGTCTGAGGCTGAAGTCAAATTTGTTTAATCTTTGATATTATTATTAGATGAAGTACTCTAACACATTATATTCATTAAATTTTACAAGTTTTTACCTTCCTCTTAATTTTAGTTGTTTTTATGCATCTTTCAATTCGGACCATCGTCACTTCAGCAATGAGTAATAGGGCTATCAGAAATGAAAAGGCCAAATAACTGCTCTCAACCCGAAATTCTCATCCTGTTTACTCTTGGTATATTTCAACATGACAGTTATGTATCTATGAGATGGACTTCGGATTACCGGCAGCTATTTAGCTCAATGGTAAAAGCATTGGTTCATTGAAGCGGCTACCTTATCAATGGTAAGTTCGATTCCTGCAGAAGCCTCATTTTCTTTAACTGTTTATTCTATTTACATTGTCTAAATTGAGTGATATATTAACTATGTAATGACGGGAGATCATCCCGAATAAGTTTCTATTTAATATAACGCAATTCATAATTCATATATATATATATATATATATATATATATATATATATATATATATATCCTATAAGATGGATGATGAAATGCTATTAATGACAGTTCTTGTCCTTGTTTGTGTCCAAGTAGAAATTCAGATTTTGAATGCCAATTTTTAAGGTAGGTAGATATTCCATGTTTGAAGAATGATGCAGCATTTTCATCTTACTCCTATTTCCCTGAATTTGGCCTTATGCCAAACTAAGCTCTTCAAAATATCCAAGCCATACACAGACACACAAATAAAATTGATTGAGATGACACAGGGTTGGACAGGGCCCAGGAAAAACTCAAATTAACTTTCCCGGGGGAATCAGTGCAAAAGTAACAATAATGACTGAGACATGAATTTGAACTTAATTCAACAATTTCATTTCTAAGTCATTAGCCACAGCACTGATCTAACTCTCCTATGATTTTAATAATGTGATATAATTAGTAGCAAGTGTTAATTAAACAATTTCACGATCTTTAAAACCAAACCAACATTCCCAGATGAACCTTAAAGGTTAATGACCAACCACACCCATCTCTTTATGCTCCATGACTCAAGATGAAAAGACACTTAGAAATAATGGTGTAATATTTTTAAGAATGAAATTGCCAAGAACGAATAGGTTTTGTGTCTGTTACCAAAAACCACTATTTGTGAACAAGTACGTTCTACGTCCTTATGCTATAAAAAGTTCTACATAGGTAATCTTTAACTTTGTTGACCACGATAGACATCAAAGACAAACTTGGGTTAAAATTGAATTAACCTGAGATATACTGAAGGACAGTATTTAAATACCATAAGGTTTAAACAATGGATCTATTGGTATGAATCAGTTATAGCGAGGGATTTGTTTATAATCATGAGTATTGTTATCAAACTGATATCATTATCAAATTCAGTCAATCCCAAATACTTCATTTAAGATGATTTAAAATTATCTATTTACTAAAATTAATTTTTTACAATGAAGATTTTTTATAACAATGTATCAAATGAAATAACAATGAATTAACTTTATAACAATGAGTGTGAACTGCTTCAATTAGTTCACATCTTTTGTTTTTTGTTATCGGCCAGTTATCATTATCTGATCGACCCTGTACCAAAGTGATCATCATGAGTGGCTTCCACAGTATTTAGCTTGCAGAAAAAAATCCTCTTGTTTTCCAATCAAAGAATATGGAGACATTGCATAGTTGAAAAGATCACTTACCAAAATGAGTGAATTTGTTAGCCTTAAATATACATACTTTCAAAGAGCTTTTTTAAGGTTTGGCTTCCTATGTATAATACCAATGCATTAGACAATATTCTTCGCGGGAAAAAGAGTCTGAGAGATTGGCATGTACAGTAGCAAAGTAAATGTCTAAATAAAAGTATAGAATGTCAACGATCTGAAATCTATGATAGATACTTTCTTCCAGCACAAATTATGATGCATTTCTTTGTAGATATATGATTGTGATATCACTAAATTCCACAATGACTTCACTTTGAATATAAAGAACAATAGCTTAGAAGCATGAATTAGAAAATGAAAGCCTTTTTTCCCGCGATGCCAGTTAGAGGTATTATTAATGATAACCTTGGCACTGTATATCAGTCCAAAAGACTGTAACTCCAAACTTCACTCAAAAGAGAACATCAGAGTATTTTCTAACGTCTGCATCAGTTACTCGAGCACTTTGACGTATTTTTAGCAGAACCAGTGATAAAAACAACTTTCAGTTACTTATTTTATATTTTTAAGGATATTTTTAAATATCAACCCACAGAAAATACGTAGAACAGAAATTCAAACCTAACACACGCACACTATATATATATATATATATATATATATATATGCTGCTCTGATTTTATGCCAGAGATGTATCACCAGAGGAGGTGGTGTAAACAAAATTGGCGTAAAATCAATCAATCATATAAGCATGTTAACATGAGTTTTTACTTAAAATACAATATTAATTTGCTATTTTAATACATGAAATGAATGAACAACAACAAAATATTACATGAATCACCAAAAAGAAATGACTTGGGCAAATTTCAAACCGACATTAATGTCAATCAGCATAAATTCCAGGCAGCATATATCCATATATATATATATATCCATATATATATATATATATATATATACACATAAATGCCTGAGTGTGTATGCATGAGGAAAGATAGAAAAAAGGATGTGGGAAATTCTAAATGTAAGCATTTTCAAAGCACAGATGTTATTGTAAGCTGGAGATACATACAAGGTCAGTAGGTACAGAGTTAATAAGTACAAAAGGGTCAATGAGTTCAGTTCCTCGAAACTTCAACACTGTCGAAGAGAAAATTTACCACAATGGTCCGGTACCAGTTCAGGGTTTGTCCCGTGTACTGAGTGGCTCTGCAAGTACGTGCACATACACACACACACAAAAGCCTGAAGACAATTAGAGCAAGGAATATGCAGAGCTGCCAGGTAGAATCTAGAAAGATGAAAGGCATTCAGGTCTTATGTAGAATGGTCGGGACACTTGGATAAAGTGAGTTTATGACAGAGGGAGGTATTTCATTTTGATTTGTAAGGTGGGGTGTGGTTACCTGGGTTTGTCAATGACAGAGGAGAAAAAATTAGTACTACATCAAATGGAGACATTATCATTATGAGTTCAGGTTTGGTGCACTTGGAAAATGTATGTGTGTCTGTATGAACACTTTCACACACATATAACATCAAGCAAACAACTGCTGGCTTTATAGTAAGAGATAAAGATAACATATTCACAAAAAATACACATGTATATATATAGTAAAATTATGTGTGAGTGTGTAGATATATCTACATATATATGTATATGTATGTATAAAACACATTCAGACATATTTACTTCTAATTATATATTTCTGAGCACATCTATAACTATATATGTATAAGAAAGAGGCGTATGTGTATACACACACACACACAAATATACCCATATCTCTCTACTTGTTTGTCTGTGTCTGTCTCTCTCTAAATACATACATATATATATATATATGTGTGTGTGTGTGTGTATGATCTATGTAATGGTGAGGATTATAGTCATTTCACCAATATAAGAGTTAAATGACAATATCAGAAGAATGAGTCATTTGTCTTAGCAAATAATGTGACCGTTGTCTTTCAGCAACATGCCATGTTGGCATGATAAATTATTAAATTCTAAAAAGGAGTGTTCCATGAATAAGTCATTTCTTTTATCATTTTGTGGCACTGAACGCTAAAAAAGTCTTACTTTCTAAAAACAAACAGGCCAACACATATCAAGAGATCAATTTAGCAAAGAGCTACATTGCAAATTGAAGCCCCCATTAAAAAAACCGACTTGAGGGTCAATCTTTTGGTTAGGTTCCATGTTCCAGCTCCATAGATGATTGTCAGGAGGATGCATTGGTTGCATACTCATTCTTTGGCACTAGCAGGATTTTCTTGTTGGTTCGCCCTGCCGAAAACTTGTCATCCCAAGGTGATTCTTCGCTTGATTTCTTCTTCTTTTAAGAATTTAATAGAGATTTGTTGTCCTAGGTAGATGCAGTGATCTACTTTCTCACATTGTTACATTATGTTACTATTATTTTATTGATTAAAATCCATTATATCATTGTACGATGGTTGATTTTTGTTTGAAATTTTGTTTTGGGGGGAATTTTCAAAAAATATATAAAAAAAACGTTTTTTTATCTTGACATTACAAGCTGCAAATGTTCAAAATTTCCAATCCTCTAAGTACATTGGTGCAGACTGTACACATGATACATACGTCGCCAAACCAGCTTAAAAGCAAAAGAAACCTATTTAGACAGTTTTGGTTGACGGTTCATGATATATATATTTACATGCAAAAAACATGTCTATGAGTTTGTAAGCAATAAAAGTTCCTGCTCACTTTTTTAAAAAAAAGTATCAACAAGCAGGAATTGTTCAGGTAAGCAAGAAATAAGCACTTGTCACCACAGTCCTTCCCTTTCTGACTTAAAAAAGATGGAGTACAGATGAAGAGCTTGAGAAAAAAACAAATACCAGAATGGGGAGTAGGGTACCCAAAGCAGTGCCTCTTAAAATAGATACAATCTTTTGTTCTTTAACTCAGTCCTTAGAGTTTGAGAGGAAACACACCCAGTTCCCAGATGAAAATGAAGAAAAAGAAAACCAAGTTATGAAGATGACATTAATCATTTTCTGTCTTGGAGAACCAATTTCGTCATCAAGCAATTCGTTTTTTAAGAGGCTTAGACTTTTATTCTCGGTACAAAGGTAAGAGGTAAACGAGAACACACACACATGTACACACACCAAGGAAGAAATTCTGGTAAAAAATAGAGATGTGTTTATTATATAGCAATTTACAAACAAAAGTTTCAAAAGATCATTAAAAACTATATAATATACAGAGGCGTACATACACACACACACACATATATATATATATACATATATATATGTATGTGTCTATATATATATATATATTATTGTGTCATCCGCAGACAGCTGTTTCGATGTATTACATCTCTCCAGTGTGGCTATAGACTTTCCATTATCCCATCTAGTACTGCGAGGAAGAATTGAAACCTACCCTTCAGACCCGTAGGTAGATATCCTACCTCTGGACTACGGTACTGGACAGGCAGTAAGGCTGGATTTAAGCGTTATATTTAAATTACACAGAAATCTCTCATCCACCAGAGTGCTCAATTCCTATAGAAGAGCATTGCATATATATATATATATATATATATATATATATATATGTACACATACTCACACATATTATTTTTTTGGTCCCAAAATGTTGATTAGTAGTGGAGTCAACATGAGCCAAGTTCTATTATTATAATTTAATAGTTTTTTTTCTCAGCCTAAACTTAGTTATATTAGTTTGTACAATGATACCTTAACCATACCACCCCTAAACCCTCATTAATCAAAACCGCACAATTCATGGTATATATATATAATTAAATATACATATAACTTTTTTTAATTCCAAGTGTTGCTTGGTCTACTGAACTCATTCTGTACGCTGCTTTTCATATTACCACAACATTTCTGCCATTCCTTTCTACAGCCTTCTTCCATAAGGAAAGAAAGAATTTTTTTTAATAAAGAAGTAAGTGGCAAACTGAGAAGTAATGGTAGTCATTATACCAACTAGCTCAACTTATTCCCAGCAATCTCCCAGAAAGACAATGCTCAGCAATCAATAAACCACCAGTGATTCCACATTTATACACAGGGATGCTCTCTAATTCTCTTCCCAATGAGCAAAGGAAATCCACACTGGCCCAACTACTCCAGAATATAGACACCTCTCTTTTTTTATGGACTGTACATATGTAGAAGGCAGTAGAATGAACTGGACGAAACATTGTGGTAACAAAAAAAAAAAAACAAGATAGAAAATGAGTTCGCTTGTCTGAACACCTTCTGGAATGTTAATGATCGCTAATTCAGAATAGATCACAAAACATAAACTCCATGATGATTTTACACACAAGGAAGGACAAAGAATGAACCAGCTGATAGTTTAAAAGACCCTGGGAAAAAACTGATTTTTCCAGTTATTACTGTTTGTTACTTTTACAGACAATTTGGATTTTTCTTCATGTGGATCATTTTCATGTTTTTTCCCTGATAACTGATATCCTAATCCCCAGCTTTTCAAAGAATATCAAGTGGGTAACTACTTTATTATTAAACTATAACAAAAATCATCCCTTTTTTGAGGGACATACAAAAATGAAAAAAATACTTCAACTATATGCTTATAGCTCAACAAGTGCTCAAAATACTTGGCTGCTTGGGTAATGGTGAAAGTGAACTCACATCATTACATATTGATTGTACATCTTTCTCTTTCTCTATCTATCTATCTATATATCTATCTATATATATATATATATATATATATATATATATATATGTATATATATATATATATAAAACGGTGGTACCTCTCTTAACAAGGACAATCCTTTCTACAAATTGTCTCATTGGATGAAAATTCATTCAGTGAATGATTTAACAAACCTATGGGATTCCAGTAATCTGTTCCAAATAGAGAATATCAAACCCCTAAACCTCAATAATAACCTTGTAAATAATGTATAATGTCCTAATTACTTTTTTAAATAATGAGTAAATACAAATAAACGTGTAAATAATATAACAAATATATAAATAATCTTATCATAATTCACCAATTGTCCATCCATCTGACTGTCTGTCCGTCTGAAAATAAGTGCCAAGATACTAGATATAAATCTAGATAATTATGAGTGAAATCTGGATGATTCTGGATAATTTTTCAAATTCCATAGTTTTTCCTCTATGCAAACCAGAAATATTTTGCTGAGAGATTTTTTTTTGGCAATAGGGACCCCCCCGTCTAGGTGAAAGTTATTTTATATATATATATATATATCTTATTTATATCATAAGAATTCTTCACTATTAGAGGCATATATATATATATATATACATGCATACATATATATATATATATATATATATATATATATATATATATATAGCAACAAGATTATTTACCGAGAGATGCCAATATAAGACAATCACTTCTCAAAGACTGCCTTCCAAACTGGCAACACTAATAATAGAACTAAGAGAAACTACAACGCAACTAAAAGTCTCCTATTAGTTGCTCTAACAAAGTGAAGACACAAAATATTTTGTGCTCAACATAACAGTGTGGCTGTCATTTAAAGTTACGGAGAATATGGGAAATGGGGAGGGAGGACTATTGGGGCTGGGGGTTAAAGGACATAGACGCTCATCTAATAACCCAACTGGGTGATTACTGACCATAAATAGATGCCATTCTTCAAAGTCATTTATCTTTAACTGACCATGCCTCAAATAGATCACCGATGACGGAGCAGTAATTTGTTTACTAATGAAAAACTTGGAATCAATTCTTGATGAATATTCTAGCAGAGTTCTTCTTGACAGAACAGAAAGGAACACTGTCGCAATCCCCTCTGCCCAGTCACCATATCGTGGTTAGATTTTTCCTATTCTCGTTTCGGGTTATTTGACCTCTGCTTGTGCGACTCAAAACTTTTGACAAGAGAAAACATGCATTCTATCTGTAGTTCATGCAGTTTCAGACAATGTGAACAACGGCTCAGTGATAAGACAAAAGACTGTAAACTAGAGGTCTGATAGGGACTTGTTACCATTGTAACCATGGCTCAGTTGAGAGCTAAAGAGACTATTATCTATCTTTATTTCATAATAATCAATGAAGTTATAAAATTGTGTATATGTGTGGAGGTACTGAGTGGCATAATGGTTACCAGCTCAGAAAACAAAATTAAAACATTGAATTCAAGCTGAGGCTGTTTAAGTTCACTTTCCATAAATGCTCTTGGGAAAGACATGAATCCACATCTCCTTGCATTCTGTCTTGTCAACAGATATCTAGGCAAAATACCACATCAATGGTGATTCATAATAGTTGATAGAGAGGAGAGTTAATGAGTGATAACCCAGGTAAACCACTCACCCATATATTGCTTGACACTTGACCCCAGAGTCAGTCTTGACAGAATCCAATTAAAAAGGGTGATCAAAGAAGTATACAGATATAAATGTGTATGATCACACCAACTGTAGAATCATGTTAAATCTGCTTAGCAGGGCTAGTGAGTTTCATTCCCACTAAATGTTTCATTGATCTATCACTGCACAAAAGTTAAACATTGCACATTCACCGAGTTTGGAACCACAGGAGTGAGAGCGGGTTTTGGTAATGATCAGTATTAAAAAAAATCCTTGCCATTCTTTCTTTCTTCCCCCCCCCCACAGGGATGTGACTCGGCCATGAGCTCCAATCTGTACAGGCTGCTATCCTGTCATGTTACGCCTCTGAAGGGATAGCAGTTATCTACAGCCAGCTCAGTCCTCGGCTAACAACAGAGTGTCTGGGATCTCAAAGGTTTCTGTACAATTGTGATCTACCAACTAAAGAGTGTTAACGTCATGTCGTTTGACTTGTCAGGTCAGCCATATGGTCTAAATTCTCCCAGCGAAGGGGTGGCAGACTCCCATAGCTAGTTCTGGTATCGGTCAGGTTGGGTCCTGTTCCTATTTGCACCCTCTTGATTTAAAGGGTGAGGTTGTCTGCACTCATGTCACACTTCACCTTAAAACTTCACTGTGGAAGCTAGAGATTTATTTTTACACACAGGTCCCCACTATCTAAGGATCCTATAATCATGAAAGACCCTAACAAAATTTTCATCCACAAATTCAAGCTATTCATTCATATGAATACATACTTTACCAAAATATTTACAACTTAAATTTTTGTAAAAAATCTCAACAGGATCGTTCTCGGACACTCCATTTTATTGTTCGAAAGAGAATTGATTTCAATCAAATCAACTTTATTTACTCTTAATTATAACCGATCAAATTTAAAAAGAAACACCCAAGTTTGTTCAATACTAAGCAATAAGATTAATGTACACAGTCTGGTTATCAACAATCTCAAGTCTTTGATAGCCATCAATTTATTAACTTTTCAATTTTTCATACCATTGAATACCATAATCCCTTTAAGACATAAATTATATGGATATAACCATCAAGGTCATAGTATACCACAAATATACACCCAAACTATTTCTCATGCACACAAATCACTTGAAATAAAGTAGATAAAAAAAAGAAACAGACAAGCATTAAAACCCAATCAGATAAGATAAAATATCGTTTTGTGACACCAATTTCACTTGGAGTGACAGTAAGAGATGAAAAAATGAGATATCTAGAAACATTAACCCTACCCTACCCAACCACCATATGCTCATTACCATCATCATCATCAGTTTTTTAACATCCGTCGTTGGACATAGACCTCCCCCAGGATTTGCCACAATTCTCTATCATGGGCCTCGCAGAGCCAGTACTTCCTGAACTTGTCTAGCTCGTCTCGCCATCTAATATTCTGCTGGCCTCGTTTGCGCATGTGATCTCGGGGGATCCATGTCGTGAGTCGTGATGTCCATCGGTTGTCTGCCATTCTTGCAACATGGCCTGCCCATTGCCATTTCAGTTTTTTAATTATATTTGCACTCTAATAAAACCATCAAGTCATTCACACTCGCATTCTGATGTATACTTGGTTTGAAACATGTTCCTAAGATATATACTGGACAAAAAAAATGGAAGAATTCATCAACATAGAAACTCTTGTTTTGTCCTTTATTTACCTGTGATCTGTAATTCTTTATTTTTGATAGATTTCTTGAGAACTGCTGATCCAAACAACATCAAGTTCAACACTGCAGTGCTTTGTGAGTTGACTAATATATCTGGCAAATGTCAACTTTGTACAATGGCCTGTTGTCAAGAAACTGGGGTACACAGAGATAGATTTTCTCGATTATTGTTAGATGATTTCTTCCATAATTAAAATAAAAAATGCTTGAAAAGATATTAAAAAGAATAAAATACCTATAATAGTTTTAAATAAGTTTTAATGGCAGCTGAATAGCGTCATGAAACTACATGCAGTCAACCAATCAATCTTCGGCAGACAGGGTTGGGACTGTGCAAATATGAGAATTGGTATTTGAACTTTGAGGTTCCAATATCCTTTGATAAATTGTTTTTGAATGTATTGATCGATTTGGAGGAAATGGTCTCTTCACTAAGAGCATCCCATGGCTTGGTCATTCAAGTGGAAAAGAAATTTTCTCTCAGCCCAGTGGATGTCTGTACCTGGAGTTTTTGACTATGTGCTCATGAAAAAAATTATTACTATTATCCCCTACCCTAATCGCATATATCGTCCAAGTTTGGAAACTCATTCAGAAGCCATCATCAAGTAAGTTGCATGCACTCTCGGGCAGGAATCTAATGAAGACTGTTCTGCTGTAGGCCCTTCAACAGAGCTGCCCTTTTTTTCTTAATAAAAGTACTCCTTGTTTTATCAATTAAACAGACAGAGCCTCCAATCACTTGAAAAGAAAAGTAAGAGTATCATAAAGCGATGCTGGTTAGGTATTTTCATAGACAAAGTTTAGTGGGGTCAGATGAATTTCGGCAACAACGTATGCAATTTGCAGACTAGAGTTACATTGCTGCCACTAGCCATTTCTGTCGAAAAGGAAGAGTGTGGGGATGGAAGACCGTGAAGCTGTCCACCTCTGGTCAGCCAGATGCCATGATATGAAGCCACTTCCAACACCAGTGAATTGGATCGGTTGATTATATTGTCTGTCAGCATTCGCATCCAACTGCTAATAGCTACTAATATAACACTCATTCCCCTTCGACACTCGAAACGATGGCAGGTTTGGGCCTAATTGGGTATTGGTTTACACTGTCACTTCGCACAGGTCTAGTCAGAACACTCTGACGTATCATCTTGAAAATTTCATTTCAAGGCGCTTTTCGTCAGGTGTGAATATTCCCGAGATGTAGTCGACAATAAGACAAAGATGGAATTGGTGCAAGTTAACAGCACCCAGGTGTGATAAGTCGTCGGTGAAGAGTAAGGCTTGACTTCATGTGGCGTGCCACAAGTGAGTCGGAACAAAAAGGAAAATAATGATAAAGACAGGCTGAGAGTCGCTGGATGGCCAAAAGGCAAGATATGAAAGTCAAGCATTACAAGCTTAGCCTACCAATGTCTACGAAAAGAGAGAAAGAGAGAGAAACGTGGCTTTGGTCTAGTTGGAAAGCGTTTGGGGGGGGTGGAGGTGAATGAGCAAGTCATAACGTCAATGCGAAAATTGCAGCTCTTTGTCCAGAATGTATTGGAAAAGATAATTCAATTATTTGGCGATGGGTTTCCAACTGAGCCTGACAGTTCACTCTTTAATCAGAACCATTGCTTAGAAGGATAGAAGCAAAATAAAGAACATGAGTGTTCGAACACTGTTCTAGCGGACCCATCGCAGTGACCCAAACTTAACCGATGACAAGCTAATGTCAAAACAACTGTGACAGAAAACCTAACGAAGGTCACATCATTGTCTAATTTATAGTCCAGCTCAATTGCACGAGGAAGGGGATTGCCTGTAACCAGTGCAGGAGTAATGAGAGGTTTAGTGAGGGCACATCGTGGCAAGAATAAAAACAGGACTGTACAGCATCGGGGTCAGATTTTTAAGTGATGCGGGTAGACTGCAAGCAGTGATTAGTTGAACAGATCAGAGAACAAATAAAACTGTTCAAGGGGAAAAGTTTTTCACCATAAAAGAAATGAAAACAAAATTTAAACTGGAGGATGAAGCCAAATTAGAATCCGGCTGCAAAATGATTTGAGATAATGATTGTGGAACTCCATGTATATTATCAGTATGAAAATATAAATAGGAAAGTATGGTCTATCAAATACAGTAGAACTATATATATATATATATATATATATATATATATATATATATATATATATATATATAGGTGCATCAACAAGTTTATCGCTCCACATATATGATTATTTATCATTCAACACTGAACTAAATTCATAGTCAAAGAAGGATATTATGTTGAAAACCAATATTTGTCATGTGAAATTAATACTTTTCAATCATTCAGCTACAGACTTATTGGTGTGTGTATGTGTGTATGTATATATATATATATATTTCTGTTTATTTGAAACCATTATAAAAATCATTACTAATGTTGTCAATTTTTTTAAAATGCATAACTAAGATATGAAATGAAGTAAAAGATTGACCTTAACAAGAAACAGAACACTTGGAAGAGATCTAATCAGGAAACGTCTAATTGGCTTAATAATACTAATTGCTAATTATGTAATGAATGGGAATTTGATTGACATAATGAAATTGGAAAGGAAGGAGTGGAAGTGAAATTAGAGAAGAGGGTAAAGAGAGGAGAAGAAGAGAGACAAGAGGGAGAAAAAGAGAGAATTGGGGGACTGGACCAAACATGGATGAAGCTGGATGATTAATTCAGATGGATGATGCAAGGAAGATAAAATGACACTTATTATTCAAATACATAGAATTCACTCTCTTTGCCCATTTAACAAGCCAAATGATATATATATATATATATATATATATATATATATATATATATATATATATATATATAAATATATATATATATATATATATGCATATGTATATACATGTATATAGATAGATATGAACATTAAATGAAATAGACAAGTAATACGAGCCGTTGATGCTGAGTAATCAGATATATTATATCATGGCTTGGCTCTTCAAGCAAACATATGGGAGCATTTTCCACATCTTGCAGTCCTTTAAGCCCCACTGAAGTCTGTACATGGAATAGTCCTCTGGTCTGTGCAATGAAGTTTTAGGTGGAGTACATCATGCACATGACCAATTTGGCCCTTTTGCATACCATGGCCAACCTAGGCGGGATGATTGGGGCAAGGTCCTGAGGTTGTAGGTTTTCTGTTGGAGTTCCCTTCTACTAGGTAGATGCCAGAGATGGCAGTAGAGGTTGACCAATCCTTCAGAGGAACATTCAAACAGTATAGCTGACCTGGTTAGATTATTGCTAAGATCCTGGACATTCCACAGTAAGTATGTGCTCAAGCTGGCTCTAAATAATGCAGGATATATGATAGGCTTACTCAGAGTATCAAATAGTTGTGTTTTCAAGACTGGGTGAAATCCTGAATTTCAAGGTAAAGAGCTGACTAATTTCACTCAGATGTTTGCCTTGTGACAAATTTCTACCTCTAATCCCTCCCTTTGGCCTTTTCCGATACTTAGCTAAATATGAATAGATATGTATCCTGCTTAGGTATCATAGATTTTAGATATACAGAGTGACAAGGATCTGAAGAGTGTGCAGAGAGAATTTGTTTATCTTGAAAATCAGCATGACTTTTACTTAGCTTTGAACACCTATCAGATTTTAACTTACTTCACTTTCAGCAATTGAACACGAAATACAAATATGGAAATACTGAAATAGGTTTGTATATATCAAGAGATAAGGAACTGCCATTCTTACCAGATGACAATTTCACAAATACACCATTCTACTGATTGCTTGAGAAGAGAGATCAACGAAGTTCAGCCTTGTCTAATGCAAGGCCACCATAAGCTAAGGCAATAGTGAGGATTGATATCTCTATTCATTTACATACATAATATTGGAGATGTGGGTGGCCAAGTATGTAACAGCAGAGAGAATAGACTTGGCAAGAAGAGCTCAAACTCTGACTAAGAAAGTTGGTGTAATGTCCTTAGGAAAGGCATGAATCCATCTCTCCTCCCAGCTATAGGTAAAATAGTATAGGGTGAAGTAAATGACACCATTTCAAGCACGTTGTCTCTTAGTCGATTTCACACATCACAAACCGAGACCGAGTAAGTATTCGTGTGCAGCTGAAGCTTTAGTCAGTGTAAGTCAATCATTGTGATCACAGTGTTTTAGGGGGTCATTTCTGAAAAAAACGCCTATATCTATTCTTTTGCCATATTTGTGCTTACAACATTACTAGTCATTCAAAGAAGACCTGACAATCAACCAACGTGTAACTCTTCACAAAGTTTGTATATCTACTCAAAAAGTTTAGGTAAAATTATATAAATACACACGCATACAAATATCGAAAGTATACTATGTTTAATCCTGAGGGCTGATCCACTCATTCTCTAATCTATAATATAATATTTCAACACCAGAAATACAATGGTTAAATTTCAAAAAGGGGTAAGACAAGGTGATACCAGCTCACCCAAAGTCTTTACAGCCTGCCTCAAAATGATCTCCAGAAACATAGACTGGGAAAACAAAGGAATCAAAATAGACAACAAATATCTAAGTAACCCCAGATTTGCAGACAACTTCGTCTTTTTTGCGAAGAACCTCCAGGACCTCAGCTTAATGCTGGACAAACTGAACAAAGAAAGCAAGAAAGTTGGCCTCCACATAAACTTCATGTCAGAAATGAATACACAAAAATCAAAATCAAAAATACAAAGCAAAGTTTTCAGTAGAGCAAGCTCAACCTTCAAGAACAAAAAGATCCTGTTAGTCCTAAACAAAAGAGTATACAACCAATGCATCCTACCGGGAGTCACCTATGGAGCAGAAACATGGAATCTGACCAAGAGAATGAATTGCAAACTGAGAAGCATGCAACATGCACAAGAGAAAATCATGCTAAACATCATATGGAGAAATCACAAGACAGCACAATATATTAGGGGAAAAACAAAATTCCAAGACATCATAGAAACCATTAGGAAACACAAATGGCAATGGGATTGTCATGTTGCAAGAATGGCAGACGACCGATGGACATCATGACTCACAACATGGATCCCCAGAGATCAAACGCACAACCGAAGCTGGTAAAATATGAGATGGCGACATGAACTGAACAGGTTCAGAAAATATTGGCTCCATGACGCCCATGATAGAGCTGTGTGGTGAATCTTGGGCAAGGTCTATATCCAATAACAGACAATCAAAGATTGATGATGATGAATTTAAATCAGTCAATATATAGTTGAGTGAGACCATGTAAACATACATTATACTTCTTTTTTTATTATCAATACAATTAGTATATTGTAAATTTTCATTTTTATATCTTTTATTCTTGATACATCTTATTATAATTCATAAATATACTTTTTTTTTTTAATTTGTTATTTCCAAAAATATTTTCTTTTATATTTTTGTTAAATTGTTTTTTAGGCTGTTGATGGATTTTTTTAGATCTTTTCATCTATGATTTTATTTTTTGCCATTCTTTTTATTATCATTATATCTCATTAGAATTTATTACAAATATACTTTTATTTCATCTTTTACCCATAATGCTCTTTGCTTGTAAAATGGTTAAGAACTGATTTTGAAGCAGTGTTTCTCTGGGTCCTAAGTCACATCCCTCCCATTACAATCCCAGGTTACCCAAAACCTCCCCATTTCCTCTAGTAATCTTTCCAATATAAGATCCTCCCCTGACTGAAATTTCTCCCCTGGGAACCAAGAGCCTCCTGTCTGTGAATCATTATTTCAAAGATGAAGGAATAAAAGAAATAACAGGAACAGATTTGTAAAGTTTTGAAAAGCAAATAACATGACTCACCTAGATAAGTAATCCATCAACAGCCATATGAAAAAAAGAAGGTAAAAAGAAAACATGAGAACAAAAAAAATTAAGTCGTATTCAGGTACGTATTCAAATTAATATTTATAACAAGTACCAAAAAAAACAAATTCTAATTATAACATCGCTGGTGTTTTCCAAATGAGAACTTCTAAAATAGAGTAAAAAAAACATCTAGAAACATCTAAATTCTGGAGAGTCTAGATGTTTTTTCCATTGGAAAACATCAAGATTTTATTGATAAACCCATCAAATTAAGGTCCCCGAAAAGTCAAAAAAGCCTTTTTTCCTAGAATAAAAAAAAATATGTTTAGAAGGTGTCTAGTAGAATACTAGTGCTAATTTTCAAGGCTGTAGACAAAACAGTGCAGCCAGGAGCATTGGAATACACGCACATATAAAAAAAGGATAGAACCCTTAACCACCTTTGGTGGTTAGGGACATTCAAATTCAGCAACAAAAATTAGTATGCTTGAGTGGGGTAACTAGAATCATGTTCCCTTCATGAAAATGAACACAATGTTTTAAAAATAAATATTTGATGATAAAGTGCTATTTTCAAATCAGAGTGACTTGGATGGATATTTCCTAAGCTTATTTTGGTTTGACACAAGGCCAAGTCATGACAACTAAGGTAAGATTCACCTTTTGACTTTTGAAGAAAGAAATGTTTGAACAAGAATAAAAGTTTGATAATTTTATCAATTAGCATCCCCATAGGTACAAAATTTTTGACTAAAGGTCACTAAACTATTATTAATTCATTACTAATTTTAGTCTATCTAATCTCAGTTACTTTCTATCATAACATTATTAGTTACTACAGGGTCAAAGTCCACTCCTACTTTGTATTTGTACTTTTTATTTTTTGCGGACATTTAAAACTTGACAGATTCAGGAAATACTGGCTCCGCGATGCCCATGATAGGGAATTGTGATGAATCCTGAAGGTCTATGTCCAACGACGGACGTTAAAAGACTGATGATGATGATGAAAACTTGTCAGTTTGGCTCAGCTGGTAAGAGAGCCAACTACTGATCACTTGGTCATAATTCTATATCAATGAACAAAAATGTTTTTTTTAAAATATCAATTTGGATTATGATGACAGGACTGATAAACAGTGAAGAGTAGACTCGCCTAAATTTGGTGAGGATTGTTCTATTTACTCTGAACTAGTAATAAACTAACGATAGTAAAAGTGCATCACGTAAAGAATTTCAAAATATCATTAAAAAAATCTACTGAAATTCAACAAATAGACAAAATTTAATAAAATTTAGGGCTTGGTCCTGAAAACTGCAAAGTGTTTCACCCATCAAATTACTTTTTATCTAAACCAATGCAGTAAAGTAAGTCTTTGATCAGCATAAAACATTTGAAACATTTACAAAATACAGTTTAAGTGAGTTCACTAATTAGGAAAACAAGAATAAGTTAGAAGAGATTTCTGACTTTTGCAGCTTGAAGTCAAAAAGTCAAAAAGCCAAAAAGCCAAAACCAACAAAACAGCAAAAAAGTATTCAAAAAACATTTTTATTTTTATATTTCTTTTCTTTAAAGTGTAACATATTTCCATCTGGGATAAACACATTTTTCTAAAAGATAAGCATCAGCTTTTCATTTTTCCAAACTTCATAAAGGTATCTTGAATACCTGCAGCATTTGAAAGAAAGAGGAGCCTTCGTTAAATCTGATCAAATGACTTTAACCCTGAAAGCAAATTTTGAGTTTTATGGTTTTATCTATTGTAGTTCAAATCTTGATAAATATTAAATGAACAATATTCTATAAGAGTAGATAAGTACACAGTTAAGAAAACAGGCTGGCGGGGAAGATAGTTAAGTAAATTAGCAGATAAGGGGCGAGATTTTCTTTAAAAATAAACAAAAATAAATGAAAATGCACACGTATATCGATATCACCTGTGGTTTGTCTTGGCATTTTTTATTCAAAAAAAAACAAGGCACATTTCATAGAATATTTAATGCAAATGGCCGAACTGTAAATTTAAGGCTGCTTTAAAAAATTTAAAGAAGATGTCAGACGATAACTTGATGTTTTAGCTTAGTGGTAAAACAATGAGATGAGAAGATCAAGATTTCAGTCTTAAACATCTACCAATCTATTTATCGTATATACAACTGGTTAGTCACTCATTAGAGAATGTCATGTGATCAATGGCTTTTGGCAGCATACCGTGTTGGGTTGATAGATCAAAAATTTGTGATAAGGGGTGAACAATAAAGAAGTTAATTTTCTTGCCTTTTGTTGGATCACTGAAACATTTGAATTTTCAGAAGGAGGCATACACTGGAGACCATTTTAGCATAAACTTACATGTAAATTGAACTCTACCCCCTCCAAAAACCTACTTGGGGAAGGATTTTGAAAAACAAAGAATTTTTTTTAGTTATAGTGAGAATTTTAAGCTCTCTAGCTTCATTGGTGTGGCCTGTATGCATGATACATACATAGTTACAGAGCCAGCCAGATTAGATCAAAAACTGATGAAACCTATGGTGACAGTTTTGGTTGAGGGTTTCTAATATAAAATTTGCAGCAATCATCTTCAGTTGGAATAAAAAGAAAAATCGAGTTTAAGCCTGTAGCAGCCGGGCCAGCTATTTCTCTTTTGCTAATTTTTCTCTCCTATTTTTCAAAGATTATCTACAGGCTTTGATACCTTTATATACCTGAAGTCAACCTATCTATTGTTCGATCAGCTTACTTATTTATATATTTATATTCCTGGCTGATACCACCATTTGGATTATCCAGAGTTTTACTTACGATGGTGCCAAATGTTATACAGATTTACCTTTGAGATATACGGCATAGCTTGGAGTAATTTCAAACAACAGTAGACATCAAGAGGCTTTCTATATTGAAGATATCACTTTACACCAGCCAAAAAAGAAAAGATTTTTGACAAAAGAATTTCTTAACTTTATCATCAGCAGTTTCAGTGTTTGCTTCCTGTGCTTCTTCTTGACTAAGCCTTTTGGCAGGTGCATCCGACAAGAAAGGTGTAATCGCTTGTACCATTCCTAGCCCAATGGCTTCGTCTTTTTTCCACCTGGCCCAGGTAAATTTTTATACTGTATATCACAGGTCACGCATATGAGAATTGGTGCGAATATTTTTCATAAACATCTAAGAGAAACGATGTGCATATGCACGTTGTACGTACGTATGTACAGGATTACCTTGGTTAGTGCGGTTATGATGTAGTGCGATTAAGGTATTGCAGTACAAATAGACGTAACTAAGTATAAGCTGGAAAAAACACATCAAAGTATCATAAGACAGATCTGGTTACTCACTTGATAGAAACTGTTACACAACCAGCATACCACATTGAGGATGAGAAATTGGAAAAAAAAGGATGATCAATGAATAAGTTACAACTCTCCCCCTTTGATGTGCAGTGATCACTGCAGAAGTTTTACTTTTCAAAAGACAAGTGGACACAAACTAAGGGATCAATTTAGCATAAACTCACATTGCGAATTGAACCCCCCAGTAAAAACCTATTTATGGATGGAATTTTCAAAAAGCAAAATGTTTTTTCTAGACATAATAAAGAGTAAATGTTAAAATTTTCAGCCCTCTAGCTCCATGTGTTATACATACATAGCCAGTCAGACCAACTTGAAAACTGAAGAAACCTATGTTGACAGTTTTGGTTGCTGGTTTCTAATAAAATTATCACTGTAATAGCTTCACTTAATAAGACGTATATTTTATAAATGATCACAGAAAAATATTCGTATAAAAGTGCATCAATAAGTTTATGGCCAAATGAAGAAAAAAATAATTCTACAGCCTTCTTCAGGTGTATCATTCAAATGTGATGGTGGTTAACAGAAATTCAGGCCTGAAAAGAAAAGACAACACCTGAATCATACGTTATTTACAACCATAGCAGAAAAAGTTTTTTTTCACCATCATTATATTTGGATAGCCCAACTGGAGAAGGCCATAGAATTGATCACACAAAATGTTGTGTTAACAACACAAGCAACAAGAAGTGTTCAATCATCCGAAAAACTTTTGGTATATTAATAACCTTTCTCAAAACTATAGACAAGATATTTATTTTTCAACATAATCTCATTCTTTATCAAAGCACTTGACTCAACACTTCATTAACCACCAGCAAAATTGCGTTGGATACATGAATTTTAGAAAGAAAGCTTAAGTTAAGCAATGTCAAGCCTATTCATTACCCAGATGAGTGACCATCTTGGAATACTGTCTGTATGCAGCAATAAGGTTCTTCTGCAGTCATCTCAGTCTATTATGCTCTGCCACTGATTATGGAGTGTGCTATGGTCCTTCCTCACATACATGCTACTCTGTGAATGACACATGACAGCCTGCTCTCCTTGGAGCCACAATACTCATATCCTGGTAGCGAATCATTAACTCACTCATTCACCCCGATTAAACATTATACAGTGAAAATTTCAAATCAAAATTCTGATAATAACTGCGCCAGGCTGTAGACTCATTGATACACCCTTGTAAATGAGTAGGCTGTGAGAGGAAAAATCATTTACAGGCTATAAGTGGAAAAAGAGACCCAGATCTGGTTACTCACACGACTAATTTCTTTTCACAGCATGCCATGTTACGGGTGATCAAAAAAAATTTGGGAAAAGAGGTAATCAATGGATAAGTTTCTTCTCAAGCCTTTTGTTGGGCGGTGATCACTAAAAATACTGAACTTTCAAAAAAACAAAGCAGACACAAACTAAGGATCAATTTGGCTTAAGCTTACATTGCAAATTGAACCCCCCCACAAAAGAAAACTTATTCGAAGGGGGGGTGAAAAAAAAGAAACCTTTCTTTGTATACATATCGAAGAGTATTGAAATTCTCAGCCTTAAGTTCCATGGTCGCAGACTGTATGTGTGATACAAAACATATATAGTAAGTCAGCCGGACCAACTTGAAAACTGAAGAAACCTATGTTGACAGTTTCGGTTGACAGTTTCTAATAGTCTACAGGCTAAAAGTCCAAAGAAAAGGAAAGAGAAAGAAAAAAAAAACGAAGAAGAAAAACAGTCAGCTAAGCCACATAGCCTAATTCAGTTGTACATTGGCAGAAGTATGTAAATCCCGAGGCAGTGTTTACATGGAATCCAGGTAATAATTAGTTCACAGACGCAAGTGAAGCGAAAAGTGAGTTTAAAGCAAAATGGCATTGCATGCAGAAACAGTCGAGAAGCAGCAAAGTAGAAAGGGTGGAAAAGCTGGCCAGACAGATGAATGAACGAACGGAAGGATGGACAGACTGATGTATGGATGGGTGGTCATCGGTACTCACCGCGGTCGGCCCATTAGCATCAGTCAAGCAAACGAGGGAATGAAGATCACGCCTCATCAGAACCTTGTAGTTGTGGTTGTCGTCTTGTTCATTTGTAGGATCCAAAGAAAGAAGTTACTAATTTGGAGGGGGGGGGGGAATTTGTAGGTAATAAAATATGGCAGACACACACTTGGGATAGGTGGGGAGGGGAGGATAGTTAAAAGCACCTGTTTATTAGCTATCAGTGATAATGTTCTTGTTTATGTAAGGTTGTTCAGAAAGTAATGCCATTATTTTTTTTTACACTGGCGTTTTTACTCAAAACAAACAGAACAGTTTAGTCAATTGGGGTGTTACATCTCATTTCTTCGAGTTACTGTCGATAGATTTGAGAAGGATCATTTGAATTCAAAGGGTTTTTTCAGATGATTGAACTCATTCTTCTTCTTGTGTTGTTAACATGATGTTTAGGACAATCCATTCTTCGGCTTTCTCCAGGTGTACTATCTGAATGTGATGGTGGTAAGTTGAAATTTTTCTATCCAATGTCGTGTTAAAAATACAAACAACAAGAAGAGGATCAAGAGACAAAAAAACTCATTGAATTTCCTAGAATCATTCCCCATTTACAAGTTGCCATAATTTTCTGATTCTCCACTCAGCTAAAGTCGATGTTGATGAGGAAAGGGCGAAAAATTTCAACATTTACTACTCAGGTCTTAAAAAAAAAAAAAGGCTTTTTCGCTTTTTCTAAATTATCCCTCCTCAATAGTTTTTGTTTTCGGAAATGAGTCAATTTACTATGTCGACTTATGCTAAATTGATCTCTTATTTGTGTCTGCTTGTTATTTCAAAATTCAGACTTTTTAGTGATTACAGACAAAAGGTAAGAGTTGTAACTTATTCATTGATCACAACTTTTCCCAATTCTTTAATTGATCAGCCCTAGCAGGGCATGCAGCTAGAAGACATTAGATATATATCAGTTTCTATTGAATGACTAACAAGATCTGCTATGATTATTGTTCTTTCCTGCAAACTCCTTGTGGAGTATTGGGCCATAACCATACTACACCGTAACCAATAAATAAAAAATAGATAAAAAGAAATTTCGTATGACCTTCTATAATGAGTTCATTCAAACTCAGAGATAGAGCCACTCATCATTATCATCAGTTTTCTTTCGTCTGTCGTTGGACATAGACCTTCCCCAGGATTTGGCACATCCCCCTATTGTGGGCATCATGGAGCCAATGTTTTCTGAACCTGTCTGGTTAGTCTTGTCATTTCATATTCTGCCCGCCTCGGTTCTGCATTTAGTCTCTGGAAATCCATCTAGTGAGTTATGATATCCATAAGTTATCTGCCATTCTTTCAACATGGCCAGCCCATTGCCATTTGAGCTTCCTGATGATTTCTATGATGTATCAGACTCTTATTTTTCCCCTAATATACTGCGCTGTCTTGTGTTCTCTCCATGCGATGTTAAGCATGATTTTCTCATGTGCACATCATATGGTTCTCAGTTTGCAGGTCAGTCTCTTGGTTAGGTTCCATGTTTCAGCTCCATAGGTGACTATCAGGAGGGTACAATGGTTGTATACACTTCTTTTTATCAATACAACATTTTTCCAAGGACCAGTTCCTGTTCATAAGGTTAAGTGCTGGTTCCAGAGATTTTGGTGAAAAGATGAGAGTCTTGAATCAAAGTCTACGAAAAGATGATACACTAAACATTCCAAAAATATATTTTATGTCAGGAACAAAGATTTTCACAGCACATGCATAAATGATAATATTGTCACATTATTTTGTTGGCAAAAGTGCGTTCAGTCACATTTTCTGTCTGGTCTGGCTGATTATGTATTTATATAAATATCACACATACAGGCCCTTCTTTGGGGGGGGATGTCGATTTGCAATGTAAGTTTATGCTAAATTGGTTCCTTAGTTTATGTCCACCAGCATTTACGCTTGTTTTTCTAATTTCAAACTTTTAAAGTGATCAATACCCAACAAAAGACAAGAGAAGTAACTTAACCACTGATCTTCCCTTTTTTTCAAATGTCTTAATTGATCAACCCTAACACGGTATGCTGTTAAAAGATGTTGGTCACGTGACAGTTCCTATTCACTGACTAACCTATATCATTTTGTTTTTTTTTAATCATTTCAAACCTCTTACTTATAAAATTATTATCACTTTTTGGAAAATCTAATACTTCAATTGAGAAAGCAAGCAACATAATATCACTTATATTCTTTGTCTCAAGTTTACTCATTCAAGGAACCATTTAAGATATATCAATAAAAAATAACAACAGGTCTGCTTAGTTACACAGAAGAAACTGTCATGTGACCAATGTCTTCTGGCAGCATGCCATATTGGACGGAAAGAACCAATTAAAAATTGAAAAAAAGGATTGATCAATGAATGTTACTTTTCTTGTCTTTTTGGATGGGGCTGTGATCACTGAAAAGTCCAAATCTTTGAAAAAAACAAATGCGAATACTGCAGGATACAATCCAAGAGATCGATTTGGCATAAATCTATATTGTAAATTGCACACCCCCACACACACTAAAAATTTCAACTAATATATCGACAGAAATAACCGAAATTAAACAATTTCCAAGAACCAATTCATGTTTCAATTCATGATGAATATTAGTTATACAGTATCCCTACCCCCTTATTCACAAGGGATGTGTTACAGAACCATGAGTATTTGCTTGAAACAGCGGTTAGCACGAAGTCTTATATATTCTATATGATCAGTAAATGACAGTAAATGGAACATTCTACATTTTTGATAGTTCAGATATAAGAACCCTACAATGACAAGAAATAAGAAAGAAATATATTGGACCTGTCTCATGGCTGTGATAGTTGTATATTTTCACAACCAGAATCATACACCAGCTTTCAAGCCAAAGTTCAAAGCCAGAAAGGCCACCCGACCCTACTTGAAAGATTGACACAACACCATCTTCCTACCATTTCCTCCCATGCTGAACTAAACCAAGATTAGTAAATATTAATAGCAAAAAATTAGAAAGAACAAACTAGAGGCAAATATATACAGGTCTGGTTAGTCACTTGATGATGACCAACATCTTTTGGCAGCATGCATTGTTGGGGATGATCAATAAAAAAATTGGAAAAGAGATGATCAATGGATATGTCACTTACTTCTCTCACATTTTGTTGGGCAGTGATCACAGAAAAAATCCTTAACTTAAAAAACAAAAAAAGCATAAATGCTGACAGATACAAACTAAGGGATCAATTTTGCATAAATTTACATCGTAAATTGCCCCACCCTAATTTGTTTTTCGAGAAATGATAAGGATTAAATGCCTTAATTTTCTAGCTTCATCTCTGCAACCAGTGTGCATTACACATACATACATTCATAGCCAGCCAGCCAGCCAGCCAGACCAACTTGAAAACTGAAGAAACCTGTGTTGACAGTTTCAGATAGAAAAAAAATATTGAAAACAACCCTCATATACTGTATTTTTTTCATTTCAATTCTATTTTACTTATATTAAGTAATTCATCAATTTATTACTTATCCATGTTCTAAATGTATTTTCTTCATTCATATTATTTATTTATTCATTCATTGAAAGATAAATGAGCAAAAAAATCTGAAAGAGATCAAAAATGATTGAACAGTATTAAAAGAAGAAAAGTACATAAAGGAAAGAAAAAAAAACTCCATAAAACACCAGCAAATATTCATACGTCATATTGATATACTAAATCCATTTGGATTGCCTGCTCCCGAGGGTAGGGAAAGAATACGGCTATGGCACTTTTCTGAATCTCACCGAAAGAGACGGCAGGAACACAAATCACTGAACAGTAAAATAGGAAACAGTTCAAGACTTGATTTAAAAGATGCAGCATTTCGTGTTTTTGCATTTCGACTTTTCCGTCTTTATTCTTTCTTTTTTTTTTTTTAATTTAATTACTGTGTACAAAACACGAGACACTAATACCACAGCAGATGCAAAACACACCTGTCATTTGAAATTCAATGAATCATTGTTGATGGCTGACAGCCGTGCGGAGGTGAGACTAACACTGAAACTAGACTGCTGGCTGTGTTTGTCTGCCATAAGTAGGAAGATTTGAGCAATACAGGCATTGGTAATACAGACATCGCGAAAATCAAAGCAGCTAATCTTACATAATTCACGATAACTGAATCTTTTCTCTCTTTTGATCTAAATGAGAACCATGTCCTATGTCAAATATACAAAACAATCGTAAACAAGTTTGGTTAGTCCCTCAATGGAAACTGTCATATGACCAATGTTTCTTTATTTTGGCAGCATGCTATGTTGATCATCATCATCAGTCTTTTAACGTCCATTGTTGGACATAGACCTTCCCCACGATTCGCCATACATTTCTACTATGGGTGTCTTGGAACCAATACTTTCTGAATTTTTTTAGTTCGTCTCTCAATCATGTTCTGTCAGCTTTGGTTGCGCATGTGATCTCTGGGGATCCATTTTGTGAGTCGTGATGTCCAGCAGTTGTCTGCACCATTCTAGCAACATGACCGGCCCCTTGCCATTTGAGTTTCCTAATGGATTCTGTGAAGTCTCAGGCTGAGGGTGATCAATTAAAAAATTAGAAAAAGGGACAATCAGTGGATTAGTTACTTCTCTCTTCTTTTTTCGGGGGCAGGGATCACTAGAAAAGTCAGTATTTTTTTTTTAAATAAGCATGAACCCTGCCCGACTGTATGGAACTTTTAACCCCTAAACTTAAAAACTGATAAAACCAAATATTAATAGTTTTGGTTGTCTTTTTCTAACACTTGAAGAGTAACATGATAGGTGGATGAGAATGGCACTTGTGGCAAACAGCTTTCCAACACTGAGAGCAGCTCACCCAAGTTTATTTGCCATTGGTGCTAGAGGTTAGTGTTCAAGCTCAGGTAAATATAAGGGTTTTGAATGCTGATTTAGAATGCAGGTAAACACTATCCACTTCAAAGATTTGGAAACATAATCTTCCACCCTCCTTTTTTCTCCTATTTTGGCCTTGTGCCATACTTAGCAAAGGTAAGTAAATACTTGATACAGACTTGTGGTTCATGTAATTAACAATATTTCTAGTTATTAATGCATCCAAAGAGTTCAAATTTAGTTTCAGCTAACCATAGCACACTTTTCCAAAATTTTGATCTTTGTCAAAGTGATCATTTGCATTTTCTTTTTTTCTGTAATAGGCTTGAGCATTCACATCACGAACCCTCAGCATCTTCCAACCTTCTTCGAAACCGACCCTAAGTGTCAGCTGATGTGAGCCATCCTGTTCAAATGGTCAATAAATTAAAACTGATATACCATGATGTCACAAGCCATCATATGTTGAGCTTGCAGTGGTGGCTTTTTCTTTTCATATCAACCCTGTAGGTCATTATCTTTTTAGCGGTCTTTTGACTATTGACACTGAAACATGCATACTTATGAACTATTTTACCAATTTCTTTCTGTTTGTTCTTTGGTTTTGGTTATCCTAGAATTCTAACAAATTTTCATTCTGTTGCTGTGGATATTTTGACTATCTTTCCGATCTTGACGAAGAATTCACAGATCCCATAGACGTCATGATCAACAGGAATAACTCCTGATATAAATCATCTCCCTTAGACCATTATGTGATTTTTTTTTAAAACATCTATTGAATTCACAGATTTCCACTATTTTTTATTCTAATCATTGAAGAGTTTCATTCTCAATTACGGGCAATTACAAGTGGTCTATGAATTTTAGAGTCAACTAAGGGCTGTAGAGATGATCTGGGAAATTGCAGTTGTTTGAAAATAGATCAAAGTGACTGTCCAGACTTGTATTCTGATATTCTTACAGTATTCTTTAGATTAAGTCGTTTTTGCACACATACTTTCTATGAAATTCTAATGCAATATGATAGGTACATGGAACAAGTTGGTAACTTGTTCTGACAAAATAAGCACTTTCATGAAAAGAGGAGCGATCTGAGATTTTCATGCAAGTAAACACCTCTCAACCTTATCACTTTCAAAGTTTTGTCATTTTATATTGTTTGCAATGTAAAATTTAAACTTGAACTTCCTTCTTTTTGACATAGTATAGCTATATAACTCATTTAGGTTGTACCATCAGGGTTTCATTGACTCAATCAGTTAATGCAGACCTGGGCTACATGAGTGCTCCCATCGAAAAGGGTGAGGGTTCAAATCCCAACCGTGGCTCATTTCTTTATTTTCTGATCAGCACCATTGTTTCACTCACTACCACAAATAATTCAGTTCAAGCAAAATTTGTTCCTAAAACTGTATTTCCTTATTAATATTGTCGGATATTAATACCCATTACTTATCATACTTCAAAAAGTTAATGAAGTCGAAAATCATTGAACTTGATGCAAAATTTAGACCTCAACTATATGTAAAAGTTTATAAGCAAATATAAGTACACATATGTACATACTCATGTATATAGGGGTATTTCTTCAAATGTATGTATATAATATCATAAAGTCATATTTTATGTTTTATAGACTCCTGAGATTTAGCTTAGTCTGACAAAAGGCCTCAAAAATTGGAGCGCCAAGTGATGATCAAATGCACTACACAGCAAATCAGTACGAGAGCCAAACATACCAAACCTGGCACAATTGGGGGTGCCAAGATAAATATACCAGAAGGTGCATCGATAAGTCTGTAGTCTAACATGTAGTTTTTAGCTGATTTTGATATAAAATTTTCACTGCGTGTTTGACCAATGCAACTATTAATTATCATTGAATTAAATGGATAAACAAAAGAAGAGATTACGTGAAAAAATTGTTGCATCATAAGGTTACAGACTTATTGATGTACCAATATATATATATATGTGTATGTGTGTGTGTGTGTGTGTGTGACTATGCATTCACAAATTCCATATACGTATGAATTTACATATGCATACATATATATGATTATGCTTTTATCTATATAGAGAGAGGAGAAAAAGAGAGAGGGAATGCGAAGTATGGACATGTGTTTTTCTAATTTTTAAATCTGTTTAAAATTTCTTTTTTTCTATAATAGGCCTGCGCATTCACATCATGAACCCTCAGCATCTTCCAACCTTCTTCGAAACCGACCCTAAGTGTCAGCTGATGTGAGCCATCCTGTTCAAATGGTCAATAAATTAAAACTGATATACCATGAATGTCACAAGCTGAAGAGGGTACATTACAGGGATCCATCGTCAATGTCTACAAGGAACTCTGCAAGATCTTACAAGATAATGGCACAGAGTCTAAGAGGCAACTTTATAGGATCTGAAGCGTGTATATTAAAGAAGTAAAACAAGAGGATTTGGTGTATTAATGTTACTGAGGAGAAAGGAAGCAGAGCCAAACATTCTCGAAGATACCCATGGGTTTTTCTTTATTTTATTTTCCTGATATTACAGTCTCAACTGACAGTCAAAACCAAATTAGGGATATCAACCTTCTCCTTACGTTATCAAATAACAAAAAAAAGAAAAAACCAAGTTTTTAATAAAACAAATTCAAAAGAAACAACTTTTTTTACAGAGTAGATGGCCAAAAGCTTTCCGATATAGAGTATTTTGTTTTTAGTGCAAACAGTCACCAAAACACAGTTTTTCAACTTGACTGTATTCTTTAGCAGTGAAGGAAAGAGAGGGGTGAAGGGTTACAGCATATGCCTACTTCTCAATTTCCAGTTCATTTTGTATGCTCAATATCTACTAATGGAGATATCATCATCATCATCAGTCTTTTAGTGCCAGTTGTTGGACATAAACCCTCCCCAAAGATTCATCATACCTCCCTATCATGGACATTGTGGAGCCAGAACTTTCTGAATTTATCTAGCTCAACATGCCATCTTACTTTCTGTGAGTCACAATTTCACATGATCTCTAAGGATCCATATTTTAAATCGTGATGTGAGTGGTTGTCTGCCATTCTAGCAACATAACCAGCCCATTGCCATTTGAGTTTTCTAACCACCCCTATGATATCTTGGACTCCTGTTTTTTCCCTAATATACTGTGCTGTCTTGTGGTCTCTCAGTGTGACGTTGAGCATGACTCTCTCAAGTGCACATTGCATGGCCCTCAGTTTTGGTTAGGTTCCATGTTTCAGCTCCATGGATGACTATCAGCAGAATGTAATGGTTGTAAACCTTTCATATTAGAACTAATTGGATTTCTTTATTCTTGAAGGTTGTGCTTGCTCTACTGAAGGCTTGCCAACCTAGTGTGATTCTTCACTTGATTTCTTCTTCTTTTGATGACTTCATGGTCATTTGTTGTCCTAGGTAGATGTAGTAGTCTACTGTCTCCAGTTCTGCATTTTTGATTTCATTTGTTGTGCTTTTGTCCCAAACATGTTTGCTGTAGATGACATTTGTTTTACTGAAGTTCATGCGGAGGCCAACTTTCTTATTTGCTTCATTCAATATTACCTTGTTCCAAAAAACAAGCTTTACCATATACCTTATTTTCAAAAAGCATTTCAATCATTGTTTTTTAGACCCTGAAATAAATTATAATGTACTTATGAGTGCATTTTGTACAGAGATACTTGGTCAATGTACTTTATCTATGATTGCAATTATCTGCAGGCACTATATGGCATCCCAAGGTGCTATTCATGCTGTGTGTGTTTGAAAAGGTGCCCAAGATTAAGAGAAGAAAAAGGTTGAAAATATAATCTGCTCTATCGTATCATCTAAGAAATACACCAAAATTTTTAGATCATTCATTGTCCTCATTCATTCTTTTTAAGCATTGAAGAATATTAGTGAATGTTACCAACATTCAATATTAGCTTTTTCATGATATTATAATCATATAACCAGTAATTATTTAGTTTCCTATAGGACATAGCCTAAGATCAGAAAGTAGTATCTGTGCACTCATTGAAAAGTGTTATATGTATGGATACACTGATTTTTAATTACGTGGATATTTGATTAATTTTTTTTTGTATCTAAGTTTTCTTGGTAAAAAATAAGTCACAAATAAATGTCCATAACACCTTTTAATATAACTAATATACATATATCACATGAACAGGCCATACCAATGGTGCTAGAGGGCTGAAAATTCAAACATTTACTCCTTACTATACCTAGGAAAAATAGCTTTTTTTATTGCTTTTTGGAAATTCCCTCCCAAAATAAGTTTCTACTGGAGATTCAATTTACAATGTAATTAATGCTAAATTGGTCCCTAGTTTGTGCCCAGCTGCATTCATGCTTGTTTTTTTTCGTTTTTTTCGAAAATTCAAACTTTTGAGTGATCCAACAAATAATGAGAGAAATAACTTATTCTTTGATCATCACTTTTTCCAATCTTTTAATTGATCATGCTCAACACAGAATGTTGCTAAAAGATGTTGGTCACATCAAGGTTTCTATTGAGTGACTACCCAGACTTGCTTTGGTATATTTTTCACATCTATTTTGGATGAAGTGTTAAAAGACGTGAATTTTTTTATTACCAAATATTTCAAGATAAAAAACAGGACTGACTGCTGCAGGGTCAAACTTCATTCCAACCTCTATTCTGAATGAAGATGATTACTGCAACTTTTGCATGTTATGCCAAGTCAGTAAAATTGCCTACCTGGCAAAATTCACTTATTTTTTTATAAAAAAAGTTCAATTTCCCTTTTTGAACTTTTGATCATAAAAAATAGTTGTTTTATATCATATTTGATTAAATGTACTTTTGATCAAATTAAAACTATGCATATGTTCATTTTTTACTAAAAAAGTTAAAACTATGTATTCAATTATTTTTTGTTAAAAAAGTTAAAATTTTGCCAATTAGGCAGTTTTACCAATTTAGCATAACGTATATATAGATAAAAAAAATTATGAAAATTTATATTTTTTTTGTATAAATGTATTCATTCTTTCATAAGTATGTGCATATTAATACGATAAATTTTCACTCAGATCCAAACTTGTTAATTTAGCTCAATCAGTAGGATAGCCTCCTAGCAATCAGTTTGTTTTGAGTTCAAATCACAATAGGGGAATGTAAAATTCACATACTGGTTTACAACTCTAATTTTTGTGAGGATTGTTCTTTTGATTGTTACAGTAGAAAAATAAAATCACATCAAGCTTGGGAGTTTGACAAAAATAAGTAGAGATCTCTTTAATAAGTTCTGAGCCAGAAAGCTTCTAAACTCTCTGAGAAGATCATGCAAGATCATCAATAGACTTGTTGAATAAAAAAGATAAACAGCAATATTGAGGAGAATAGTTTTGCTAAGATTTTCATCAACTTAAAAGATATAACTACAGAGCATCATTAAATAGCAAAGTAGCTTTTAAATTGCACTTGCAAAGAAGACCAAACAAAAAGCTATTGAACAAATTTTTTTCAGAGAAGGAGAGGTTGAGGAGTTAATATACGATTGGCTGGCTTTGAAGTGCTGCAAGCCAATGAATTTAAAGTTGGGAAAGTGAAAGTGAAAGTACGAGTAAAAACTGTAAAGCAAAAGAGAAAACCCAGCATGATGCGAGTAATAATGAAAAAAGATTAAAGAAGATTGTATCATTGAAACATTTGTGATGAGGGTTTCTCTGTGTGAGCTCCTTGCAAAAAAGGATGATCACCAGGACTCTCGACTGAATGTCCACCACCAATGCATTGCAACTTTTAAGTTGGAAGCAAATACTTGATGCCTTCTGAGAGGAAATTACCCGAAACTACTAAAGAATGGAAAAGGATGTCTGAAACGTGTACAGTGAATGGTTAGTGATATCCAGGGAGAATTTTTCTAGAGAGATGTGCTGGCCTTGACAGAAATATCTTTATGTGTCTAGGCAAGTGTGGGCCAAGGTCACTGGTCTGACGACGAGGATAAAGAATCAAAAGGTGTGAGCACCAAGTTCTTTTAATAAAACTGTGTAATATGAAAAGAAATTAGATAAGTTGACTGGGGGAAGTCAAGTAGCAGCAGATTTAGCTAAGTTGGAGCTTGTCAGGAAAGGCAGACCTGAGAATTTTATCATGTTGACAAAAACACACACACACCCATATATGAATTCAATTGATCATGAAAATGTAGATTTTCATTCAAAATGGCAGAGATGAAGAATACGGTTTCAAAAAACAAGTAAAAAATTAATAACTTGCTATCACAGTCAATAAAAAAATAATTGTAACATCAAAATTTCAAGTCTTATAAAAGATTTCCATCAATGAACAAATATGGACAGAATGAATTTCATTTATATCATCACTTACGTTTCCTTACCAGAAAACATCTTAAATAGAGTAAAAAGAGAATTTAGATAATGTTGTTAATAGACCTACCAAAATAAGGCCCTTAAAAGGTCAAATTTTTCTTTCAAAAAATCAAAAAAGTATTTTTAAAAGGGGTTAAGTGGAGTACTGATGCCAATTTTCAAGTCTATAGACAAAACAGTATGGCCAGAGAAACACACAAAAACACATGCACATATAAAAGAGATAAAACCCTTTATCATCTTTGGCTATTCAATAATGCTTCATGTAAAAATTTTGGACATATCAAGATGATTGTGTCTTCTACTACTGGGTGTAAACAAACAATACAGTATGGTTTGAAAATGGATAATAAAGAATGTAGCTATGTGTCCAAATTCAAATGACATCTACCACTTACTTTTTCAGCCGAATCAGTAAGATTGTCTTTGTCAGATAGCCTTCCAAGGATAGATGATAGGAGTTCAAATCTTGTCTATTCTTCACCTCTTATCCTAACTGCTGGTTTAACAGTTGTAAAATGTGAGAAAATTTTAGTATTATTCTGACAAAAAGCAACAAAAATAAGATGAGAAAAAAATCAGTCCAAAAATCAATAAAGATATTCTTCCTATTATACACACTAAACCCAATGAAATGGCGTTAAAACAACAGAAATTGAACAATACCAGTGAATATGAAGATTGAAAGAATCAGCACATATCCTATGCTCAAATCTTTCTATCAGTTGGCCGAACAGTATATGGATATTATATAAGAATCATTAATTTCAAAAGAAAAGCACTGATGAAGCTTATCTGTTCCCTAGGAAGTTGTTTGTTCAATCCAAAGGCCAGGTAGGGCAATACTCTACACAAACACAGTAGAGAGGAAGGTTAGTATTGTAGGGAAGAATTGACAGGTACGAGTTCTGAAATCCCCAAAGAAGGACATTAGATATTACAGGTAAAAAAAAAATTGTTGTTGAACATCTCTGAAAGGTTACTGAATGCAACAGGCACCTGAAGAGGGTCAGAGGTTACTGTGGTTGAAATCAGTCAAAATGAATCAATATATTACATTGTCACTTTTTATATACGTCATTTTTTCATGACGGATGATATAATCAAAAAACAGTAAATACTAACATTCCAAGGAAAATTATGAATCACCAGCACCCATTTATGCTGTGTTGGGGGTGATTAAAAAGTTGGAAAAAAAGGTGATCAATGAATAAATTACTAGTCTCACCTTCCGTTGAGCTGTGATCACTGAAAAAGATCTGAATTTTCAAAAGACAGGTGGACATAAACTAAGATACCAATTTAGCATAAACTTAGATTGCACACTGAACCCCCACTAAAAACCAATTTAGGAGGGGAATTTTCAAAAAATATTTTTACAACTTATTGAGGCGAGTGTGTGTGCAAAATTTCAAGTTTCTACTATGAGCAGTTAGGGCTGGTCAAATTCTGGAGAGATACATAGACATAAATGTCAGACTACATGAATAACCTTCATCGAACAACAGTGATTAAACCGGTCTGTTGTAAGAGGCAATGTTTAGTTCAATCAAAATAAGACCATCCGAAACAATTTTCCAACAATGATATAAAAACTTTATAAAATTCGTCAGGTTTGATAGAAACAAATTTGGTTTCCTTATTAATGAACCTTTTTTTTTTTTTACAGATATGATGTTCAAAATACTCGAAAAGAGGAGAAATGTCAGACAAATATAGCTACTACAAGACTTTTAACAGTTCTCTAAGTTTATAAACAGTTGAGTGGTGTCGGGTCTTACACTGTTTGGGGCATTTCATTCAGTTCATGTGGATCCTACTTTTCCAACATTTTAAGCTTTCTTGTTGCCTTGAAATGACATGATATGGTCATTGTTGAAGTCCAGAAAGTGGTCGAAGAATTGCTCATGAGTCTTTGGCCTCTGCTGTAAATAATGTTTCATCGTTAGGAACAGGTTTGAGCCAACGTCGAATTCTATTGATGGTATTCATATTTTTTTACCTAAACCTACTGAACCACCACAGGACAGTTTGCACTTTTTCTTCTCTAAGTTTGAACAGCCAAATAATTTGAAATTGTTCCTGAAAATTAGTCAAACTCCTTATATAGATACCATTGAAGTTAAGGGCTCAAAAAAACCAGAAAACAATAACAAATTAAATCTTTATTCACATTTAATCTACAAAATAGAATCCAACTATGTTAGTAAATCTTTTACTTCTCAAACTATTCTCTACAATGTAAAAGAGAAATTGTTTTCACTAAGAACCTATTATTCAACACAAGGTTCTATACATTCGTTTTCAAGTATCATTCCTTGTTTAAAATTAGCTGCTTATATAGAAATTAATTATTAAAAGGATTCTACTATGATGTTTTGCATGTATATAACATACAGAGAAATATCAAACAGTGAACAGAAAGCATCATAAGGAATGTAAATCTCTCAATTATTGTGCTGCAAATCTGATTCATGTTGTGAGTAGAAACCATTCCTATCAGAGACAGATAAACAAAAAGGTCCCAAGTTCATCAAAGTATCTGATATTTCAAGTTCCTCTTAACCCGACAAATGGCAAGCCATTGATATTAAGGGTTCTTTTCATCTTTTGTCCAACGGGTGAAAAAAGAGATTCCGAATCTGTGACAAAGATAAATTTTTCTTTTTTTCTTTCCCTCTGTAACTGTTGTCATAACAAATATATGTGCTTTAGCTAATGACATTGTTTTGTTGACTAGGCATTTTATATTAGGCGGTTGGGGAGGAAAATGTGTAATTCGTACTATCTATATTTTTATTAACTCATTCTGGTTATTTTTTCTTTGGTCTGGACGAAAGATATTAGCACTGTATGTATGGTTATTAACCATATGGATACCATATAAATACATACATATTACTGAGGGAGACCTTAGTATATCATATACTGTATTTGATATTTTTGTTTATATGATTTTATACAAGTGTGCAAGAGAGTAGCCATTAGCCATATGAACTCAGTACATCTTGCACTCTGTATTATAAGTTTTTGTTTGTATGATTTTGCGTGAATGTGTGAGTATATATATATATATATATATATGTACATATATATAATGAACCTTTGAGTGTGTATATATGTGTATATATATATATATATATGAATATGTATATAAACACACACACAAAGATTTAGTTATAGATAGATGCATATAAGAATGTGTAAGTCTATACTGATATACACATATACATGAATGTGTGTCCACATAAACACACAGAATAATAATTGTTGGCCTTGTTGAGGAGCAATTGGTAGAGACATACAAGTTTATACTGATATATATTGATACATAAATATGTGCCCAAACACAGTAATAATTGTTGGCCTTGATGTGGAGCTAATCTGCCAAACCATCACTACTTTAGTGAGTTCAATCCTCACTGGGCACAGCACACTTGTAGCCTTGTGTCAGGCTAAGCTAAGTTTAGTAAATACCCATATTTATATATATATATATATACATGCATATATGTATATACAAGAAGGTGGCAGCTAGTAAGTAAGATAAAAACCTTTCATGAAATCAAAGCGTATATAGATGTATATGAGTATCATCACAGGAACTTATATATCAAAATAGATTTATGTATATGGTTATCTATATCTATGAAATATACGTAGATATATAGATATATTTATCTCCGAAGATACATAAAAGCACACAGCATGATGTCACAAAAAATTGTTTGCTTTAATACATATATATATACATATATATATAAGGAGAGAGAGAATAACAGAGAGTATTGTACCTAATCTCACTCTATATGTATATGTATATATTGCATAAATAAGTATCCCTAAGCTTGTTTGGAGAATAAGAGAAAAATATTCTTTTGGATATATTTTTCTTTATAACCCAGCTTACTTGTGTCTGTTATTAGTGAGAATATCTGATCCAAGATTTGATCTTTGATTCAAAGCAAGAAAAATCAGAAATTGCAATGAAGCCATTTTCGGTTGTTTTAGCAAGAATCGTGTCCTTTTGTATGTACGTTAAGTTAATATCAGGCCCAAAACTGCCACAATGTCAACAAAGTAATTTATATTCTTTCATTCTCTATCCTGAACATGATTAGCCATTGACCCATCTATTACTGAACATTCTTTGAGCTTGACTCAAAACCATGGCTCAAACCACTTACATATTTCAAACATAGATCAACTTTTCCTCCTTCATTACTGTTTGCTTCTTTTGTTGTATCGAAAATAATTTGTGAGAAGAAAAGACAAAATTATCCTCAAATATAACAATAGTTTTTATCTAATTCACCGAGTGAATGAATGCCGTTTTAGAGTGCCAGGACTCCTGTATAATGGTCATCAAAAGTCAAAAATATTTGAGTGAGTCAAGTATCAGTAATGATTTTTTTGAATTTTATAATTGTTATTGATCAGTGATGAAAAAAACAAACTGAGAAGTACTCTACTTGGCTGCAAAGAAATCTAAAACTGAAAAAAGTAGTGACACTGAATTTTTTCGAGGCTGAAACGAATTATTTTCTTTTTGTCACCACAGATAAAACTGAAGAATTGAACATTAGAATGATTTCTATTAGACATCACAAAATCAGAGAAAATATAGAACTCCTTTATGTATTATATCAATAGTAGGTTTAACTCATTTATAGAGGAATGGACAAGTGGTCTGGAGAATTGATGATCCATTTTACATACTGCTAATCTATTGGTAAGAGAAGCAGAAAATGATTTACTAAGTCAGTAAGTAGTGCCCTTAAGCTGCCTACAGCTCTGGACACTCAGCCAAGCTGCACAAATCACATGTTTCTGTTTTGGCTACTTCTCTAAGGTTTGCAATATGTGTAAATAGACTTAGAGGAAACAAGTATCTGAATTAGAGTCACTCACTTCATACACTATTTTAACCATAGCTGGGGAGAGAGGAGACAAATACATGCCTTTCTCAAGGGCATTGGTGCCAGTCCCAGCTGGAGTTTAAACTCAGCTAATTTACCACAGAATGAATTGTGAAAAAAGACATGATCTTAGAAGCCTTAGTTATTTAAAAGAGGAATCCAACATTCTATATGGCCAGGGAATTTTTTATGCTTATTGCAATTAAAACCTTTCCTGTCTGAGAATTTATTTTGCCCGACACAGCATACCAATGGTTATAATTGAGGAATTGGCAAAGACCTTGAAAATGTCTCGTTGTTTTACCGAAAGTGCTAGGTATAAGGAAATTTTGGACAACAATAAATCCAAGAGTAAATACTTGTATGCAGAAACAAGAAAAATTTATTAAAGAATTTTAAGATGACATGTTTGTATGTATGGATGTAGGTATTCATTTATGTATTTTTGTGTGTCTAAGTTAGGAATTAAACAAATTGAAATATTAAAAAATGCTACCTTTTTAGTTCCACTTAATTTTGATTAGTATCAAGTATACTATTTTCCCAGGAGATAAAAAGACAGAAAAAAAAAAGTTTTAATTCTTCCAACGGGCAAACATAATTCTGAAAATTTTTTTTTTTTTCTCAAAATACAAACAGAAGGACAGATAAAATGAGACAGATGTGAAAAAAAAGATAAATGAATAGAAAGAGATTATGATATAAAGCGAATATATATATATATATATATATATATATAAACAGAATGAAATGAACATGAAAATGAAAATAATGGAAGCAGGTCTGGTTAGTTACTCAATAGAAACTCTCACATGACCAATGTCTATTGGCAGCATACTGTGTTGGGGATCATCAATTAAAACAAAAGTTCAAATTTTCAATAAAACAAGCATTGTCAGAAACAAATTAAAGGACCGATGTGGTGTTATCTTACATGGCAAAATCAAATTATGGGAGGGATTTTAAAAAAACAAAAATATAATTTTTTTAGACATAAGAAGTAGATGTTTAGATTTTTCTGCCCTCTAGCTCCAAGCAGTATCTACACATAATACATACATACATAGCAAGCAAGCCAACTGGACCAACTTAAGTACTGAAGAAACCTATGGTGACAGTTTTGGTTGACAGTTTCCAATAAAGAGAGTAAGATAGTTAAAAGGAGATAGATGTGAACAACCAGAGGTGTATGAATAGAATGATATACATGTGAAGAGAAGACGATGAATAAACATGAAAATCATGAGAGTAAATTGGTGTGAAAAGAATGAAAAAAGAGACAGCTCTGATTAATCATCCAATAGATCATCATGTGACAAACATCTTTCGGGAGTAAGTCATGTTGGGGATGATCAATAAAAAATTTGGAAAAAGGGATGATGATCAACAAATGTTACTTTTCTCGCATTTCATTGGACAGTGATAAGAAAAAAAAGTTTTTTTTTCCTAGGTATGATAAATAACGAAAGTTAAAATTTTCATCCACCCCCAGCTCAAATACAGCCCATAAACATGACCCATTCATACATACACGGCCAGTCATGCAGACCCACTTAAAAACTGTAAAAACCCATGTTGATGTTGACAGATTTGACGCCCCCCCCCCCCGGTTGCTCATAAAGGTGAGATAGATAGATAGGCCAAGAGACCAAAATGGCCAGAGTAAGGGGATGGGGGAAAGTCATAAAAGTACGGAGATAAGAAAAAGTCAGCTGTAGGTTAATGAAAGAGAGGATGAGGAAAAAATTGTCTGATAGACTGATGGAGGATCGCGGAATGACAGCATGTGAACAATGATAGATATGAAGAGGTATTTTAATGAAAACAGATAGATATAAATATACACTTATAATTATAGACTCCCTAAAATCAATTATTTATAAACAGACTAATACTGATAGATGATAAAATGTCAATTTACTCCCTTTGCAAACAAAAAACACAAAAATAAAAACCACAGAAACACAAATAAAAAGAGACCTTTGTCTAAATGTTAAGAAATCTCGATTATTTCAGGTTGATCTATATTAAATCTTATAATGCCACAAATACAACTGAGAGAGGAAATGAAAGTTTTTCTCAACAGAAAGTTTTTGGCTGTAGTGCCAAATTCCTTGCTTGACATTAAGAGCTTTTTCAAACTATTTTCAGGCACTGGTGCTTCATTCCCCCCCACCCACCGCTCTATCTCTCCACACCTTGATGCCTGGTAGAACTGAATGCCCTGGAAGTCATGTTGTAAAGTAAGATCCTGTCAGCGACGTCCCCGACATTGAATGTGTTCATGTAGCTGAAGCCTTTTGCCTCACAGACGTAAAGATGTTAACAATTCTGTAATTCTGTATTAAAGATTTTTGGCAAGATGGGATCAAATACAGAGGAATCCACTTATTGTGATCACTCTGGGACATTAGGCGAAGGATATAAAAACAGGTCTGGTTAGTCACTCAATAGAAATTCTCACTTGACCGATGCCTTTCGGCAGCATCCAGAGTTAGATAAATTGAAAATTTGGAAAAAGGGGTGATCGATGAATAAGTTACGTTTCTGGCCTTTTGTAGGGCAGTGGACACTAAAAAAGTCTGAATTTAAAAAAAAACAAGCATGAATTAAAATGGAAACAGCCTAGAAACCAATTTAGCATAAACTTACATCACGAATTGAACCTTCCAATATAACTTATTTAGGGGGAGAATTTTAAAAAAAACGCAAAGGTTTTTTTCTAGACATAATAGGAAGTGAATGTTGAAATTTTCAGCCCTCAAGCTCCATTAGTATGACAAGTATACATCATCCATATATAGACAGCCATCTGGATCAACTTGAAAACTGAAGAAACCTTGGTTGACAGTTCATAATTTGAACAATTTAGTCAGAATTATAAATTTACACTTGATAACATTACCCATGATTATAAAAACAACCTCTTTTGTATCAAGATTCATGATTCTCATCAAAGATAGGTTCAGTTTAATCAGGCTTAATTTCAAATTTGCTTTATGAGAGGAATGCTAACATCAAGAGATGTCACTCAACACCCAGCGGTATATATATATATATATATATATATATATATATATATATATTCTTAGAGCTAAAACAATTGAAGCTGATTGGATAATGGAAAAATTTGTTATTCCAATGAAAATAGGCTTTTTGTTTTCAAAGAAGAAAAAATATTGCCAAATACTGATGAGTGCACTGGGCGCAAGATGTTGACATTCACTGGATGTATATCCTTGTTTTCTTATAAATATATATATAATACACCGATATCATTGCATTCTTTTACATAGATATACACCGTGGCATTTTTGTTTGTGTATATATATATATATATATATATATATATACACTCACACACACACACACACACAATATATCATTTTATATATACATGACTGTTTATGAGTGTATTTCCACATCAGCAAAAACCTTACTTCTCAATATTCCTGATCTTCACAATGTTGTAGCTCCTGATTTTTTCCAGAAACTAGAATGGTCAAAGGAAGAAGGGGGAAAAAAAAAGACAAGAAAGTTAGTTTTCTACATTTCTTTCACTTTTGAGACATTTTTGGATCATTTATTGGACATTGCTTTCAAGGGAAAAACTATTTATCAGCAAGATCTTTTCTTGCAAAACGAACAGAGAGATATTTTTCTAAAACACCAAATAATAATAATGATAATGATAATAGTAATAATCATAAGTGCACTCGGAACTGTATCAAAGACACTGAATGCAAGATTGGAGGAATTAGGGATAAAAGGAACAACTGAGACTGTGCAGACCACAGCATTGTTAGGAACTGCACGAATACTGAGGAAAGTGCTGGAAATATGAGATCTATGACCCCAGCTGTTAGTAGTGGCCTAAAAGAAGAGGGGGGAAAAAAACCCATAAAACCAAATGGTGGTAGAGATACAAACCACAGCACTGCTGTGATAGACGCAATGAAGGCTGAAAACCTAAGGAGACTTACAGTCACTCAGCCTTCAGCGATAACCACCAGGCAACTGGTCTGAAACCATAAACCACAGTACTGCTGTGGACTATCAGTGTGGAGAGGAGGGCTGGAGAGTTGAGGAGACTTGCTGTCACTCAACCTCCAGCAGTAACCACCAGGCAACTGGTATGAAATAGCAGAGGATAATAAGAACAACAACTAGTTTACTAATGACAACAATATTATGAATCATAAAAAAGAGAGGAAATGGAGAGAATGTTGAACTATTTGTGATTATTTTCCCATTCTTCTTACTTCCCATTAGAGATATTTTGTAGAGAATTTCTGAAGGTGGGTGTAAGTTGACTACGTACAAAATGATTTAAAATAACCAGGAAGGTGCTGCCACCCACCGCCAATGCTTTTTTTGTCGGCAGATTTCAAGATGATTTATTAAAGAAATCTAGTGAATCTGTAAGATTTTTTTGATGGATCTTTGAAAGGGTTGACATTTTTGTATACACTTGTAGACCATGCCAAATTTTTCCACTTTTTCTCGATGTTCAATTCTAATTCCAGTAACTTGCCACTTTCTCGACAAATTATTCCATCGCTTTGTTGGCATATCAGAGGCCTGCACCTCACCTCAATGAAAATCATTAGGTGTGCCCCTGTCTATAATATATTTTGGTATAGTGTGAGAAATTTTATATCATTTTCAAAAGCCAAATGAAGTTTCACTTCATAAATGATTGTAATATTTCAAAAGTTTTTGAATCAAGGGAATCACTGTTACATGCAGTGGTCTGACTTTAAAACAGCTTCACTTATAAATGGCCACCTTGCCTACATGACTACTCTGATTAACTAAAATAATTTGCAATAATTTACTTCCCATGAATGTCAACCCTAGTACACAGTTGGCGGAAACCCTCATGTTTATACCCTTTTAAAAGGGCCAAAATTATTCAAGTCCAGGATATACAGAAGCTCTTAAATTGTCTCCAGGATAAAATAAAGCATTGTACGCATATTGTAAACAAATAAATATGGTATATTCATATATGTGTCCATGTTTCTCTCTCTCACGCTGCTGTGGCAGAGCAGCATTGCATTATGATGGCCTCCTGTTAGATGCAGATTCAATTCCTGCGGCAGCTCATATATATATATATATATATATCACACAGCACTGAAGATGGGAATACATACCGAAACATGTCTGGACCATTAACAACAAAAAAAACATCTACGGATAAATAAACCTTACTTCAAAACACTTTACTCCCGAGTCTGTCTCACTCTTTACAGTTCATATCATATATATATATATATATATATATATATATATATATATATATATATATATATATACATATATATATATATATGTAAGTACATCCTTGAGTCCACATAGCTATAAGCCAGATTTTTATCAGAAATTTTCACTACGTAGTGTTCCATCTGTATGATTAATATTCACCACAGAATTCAGTGCATTGACAAGGAGAGGAGATTATGTTGAAAATAGATATTCATTGTATAGAATAAATGCTTTATCATAACATTACAGACCTGCATACATCTCAGCCCTTTGATTTTTCATTATTTTCATGAAAAAACATTCAGAATGGGAATCAAAGACTGCATTTTAGAAACAATTTTGAATGATTTTGTATCCGTGTGTATGTGCATTTGAAACTGTCAACAAAGGTTTCTTGAGTTTTTAAAGTTAGTTTTGGCTGGCTATGTACGTATCAGGCATACAGGCAGCATCAATGGAGGTAAAGGGCTGAAAATTATAACATTTGCTTCTCATTAACCCTACAAAAAATTCTTTTTGTTTCAATCTCCTCACCTCAAATAGGTTTTTAGAGGGGGTTTCAATTTGCAATGTACTTTTACTAAACTGATCCATTCACGCTGTATTTTTTCAAATTCCAACTTTTTAGTGATCACTGCTCAACAATATGCAAGAGAAGTAACTTATTCATTGATCATCCCCAACATGGTATGCTGCCAAAACATGTTGGTCACCTGACTGTTTTCAATTGAGTGGCTGTTCCAATGTGTATTCAGGCAGCAATTCTTCATGAATTAAATTTTGATTAAAAGCCCCAGACAAGGGATTTTTTCTTTTTTTTTTTTAATGATTTTAACCTTTCTTGTTTACGTACCAGAGAATAGATGTTTGGATTCGGTGGATGAAAATATTGTTGAAACGTTTTTGATCATACTTCGGGCTTTTATCTAGATCAGAGAATCAGAGAATAATGGATGTTAGTCATTTTCTTTTCTTTTTTTCAATTCTTTTGAATCGACATTATAGCGTTTGTTTGTTTAAATTGATCTCTTTATATATGTACCAACATTCGCTATTATTATGAAGAGAGCAGGAATTTAAACTTTTAGGATTATATAAGGAATATGTTCCCACAAGTACATAAACCCTTTCTAAACAGGTCTGTTTGTCACTCAATAGAAACAGTCACATGATCAATATGCCATGTTGGGGGTGAGTAATTAAGAATAGGGAAAAGTCTTAATTTTCAAAGAGAAAGTGCAATTGCACCCAGACAGATGCTAAGGGACCAATTCAGTATGAACTTACATTGCTATCTTATATATGTACTAACATTTGCTATTATTATGATGATAGCAGGAATTCAAACTTTTAGGATTATATAAGGAATATGTTCCCGCAAGTACATAAACCCTTTCTAAACAGGTCCGGTTTGTCACTCAATGAAAACAGTCACATGACTAATATGTCATGTTGGGGGTGAGTAATTAAGAATAGGGAAAAGTATTAATTTTCAAAGAGAAAGTGCAATTGCACCCAGACAGATGCTAAGGGACCAATTCAGTATAAACTTACATTGTAAATTGAGCGCCCAGTAAAAACCTATCAGGGAGGAGGGGGATATCAAAAAACAAAAGAAATAATTTTTTCTGGACATGATGAGTAAATGTATAAATGTTCAAACCTCTAATTCCATTTGTGTGACTTGAACGCTTCATACATTTTCACCATAAAGACGAGTTGTTATGATAGATATCAACTCACAGATCATCATCAGCCTTTTGTTGTCCATTAATAGATATGAACCTTCCCTAGGATTTACCAGATCTCTCTATCATGGGCATCACAGATCATATAATTTCTGAACTTATCTAGTTCATCTCTCCATCTTATATTCTGCTGGCCTCAGTTACACATGTGATCACTTGGGATCCATGTTGTGAGTCGTGATGTCCATCTGTTGTCTGCCATTCTTGCAACATGACCAGCCCAATGCCATTTCGGATTTCATGAGCACAGATAATTCATTCACATACTTTTCCAACACTTTTCTATACATTTTCAATACTTAAAATGTCATTCAGATATAAACCTCTGATTCTTATCTTTCTAAACTTTATCATAACATTCATTCTTCATGGGAAATGTGTTCAATTAACTCTTTGGTAAGAACTAGATCCATTACAAGGAGCACAAACATTTTTCAAGAACACCATGTATATATACAAGTCTATAAATACATGTTATCATATACATAAATACATATGTATGTGTGTGTATAAATATATATATAAATATACATACATACACATACTGATTAAATACATAAATTTTGTCTATTTTGCTGTATTTAGCTTATGAGATACACAAAATTTATGTATCTAATCGATATATTGTCTCTATTATAAGTATTGAGCCTTGTTGGAATGAAGATATTTCAGAAAATTATACATGACTTCTGGTATATATTTTATCTACATGTATAATTATTGCAAGAATAGCAGAAAACCAATGGACATTGCGACTCACGACATGAATCCCCAGAGATCACTTGCGCAACCAAGGCCGGCAGAGCATTAGACGGAAAGACGAGCTATACAAATTCAGAAAGTACTGGCTCCGCGGTGCCCATGATAGAGAAGTGTGGCAAATCCTCGAGAAGATCTAACGACAGACGTTAAAAGACTGATGATGATGATGATGATGATAGAGATAATGAAGAAATGGATACATAATCCAACAGAATATTTACTAATACATTATATTATTTGAAATGACCTCCGAATGTTACATGGAGAATAAGTCACTCAGCCTAGACAACATAAATAGAAATAAACAATTAGAGAAAAATGGGTACTGTTTATTTCCATTTACACTGTTTTGGCCAAATGACTTATTCCGTGTAATGAATTAAGGTCATTTCAAATAGTTTTAAGCAATATAATGCATTCATATATACTTAAACATTCACATGCATATGTGTGTATTGATTTAGTTACATATATATATATACATATATATATTACACGCATATACATTTATTCAAGTACATATATGTATTTACTTATATTTGCACACACACACGTATACATATATATATATATATATATATATATATATATATATATACACACACATAAATAGAGATTGATAGTTATGTAAACTTTTCATCTTTATATATATACATATATATATATACATACATTCTCAAATACAAATACATATATGTGTAGGGGATATTTGGATGTGTATCTATTTTTATTCAAGAAAGATATCCAGTGTTTGTGTATCTTGGTCAACACAAGCGTCTACCACAGAACATGTGTGTAAGTGAGTGTGTCCATGCCCATATAAACATATACTTTTGTTTTGTTAAGTCAAGAGGAACAATGTTGTTGCCTTGAAGCATTTGTGTTAAAATCAATCAGACACAATGTAGTGCAAAAATAGACCAACAAATCACCTTAGGTATTTGCAGATTTATAGCAGATTTAAAAGTGTGAATTCTTGTAAAATAAACAAGCTACTATCATTTACATCTTCACAATGGCAATGGCCTTCTCCATTAGGAGTATATACTTAGTGACTGCACAGCATGGCTTTTTACACAGGAAACTTTTTGCCCCGAAAACAGTCCTTGTGAAACATTTAAAGGAAATCAGGGAAATGATGGCATACTCATTGTCACCGCCATTTTGAGCCCATGATAGAATCAGCCATTCATGCCTATGTTGGCTACTTCCTGACTTTTGGCCATAGCTATCCTGGATAGTGTGCTGAACTCAGCCTCAAAAAAAAAAGAAAGAAAAAAAAAGGCTAGTTAGTCAAGGAAACTGTCACGTGACCAACGTCTCTTGGTAGCATGCCATAAAGGGGGATGGGGCGAGCAATTAAAACATTGAAGAAAGAGTGATCAGTGAATAAGTAACTATCTCATGCCTTCTCTTGGGTGGGATGATGATGAATCACTAATAGGTCAGAAATTCTCAGAAGACAAGCAGGCACAAACTAGGGACCAATTAAGCATAAACTTACATTACAAACTGAACCACCCCACTAAAAAAACATTGGGGAGGGATTGAAAAAAATCATAATGAAGAGTAGATATTTAAATTTTCAGCCTTTTAGCTCCATTGGTGCGGCCTGTACCTCCCATACATATATAGCCAGCAGGACCGAACTGAAACCTGAAGAAATCTATCTGTCTACAGTTTTAGTTCATAGTTTCTAAAAAAAAAGAGGCAGATTTACTTATTCATTCAAAAAAAATCGTCAATTGACCAAACTTTGTTTGGGGTGATCAATTCAAAAATTAGGAATTAGGGTAATCAATGAATAGATTATTTCTCTCAGATTTTGTTTGGTATTGATCAGTAAAGAGAGTCCGAATTTTCAAAAAACAAACGTAAATGCCGCCAGGCATAAACTGAAGGACCAATTTAGCAACTTGAACACACACAAGGGGGAATTGTCAAAAAAAAAAGTTTTTGCTTGGCATCATCATCATCATCAGTCTTTCAATGTCCGTCGTTGGGCATAGACCTTCCCCAGGATTTGCCAGACTTCTCAATCATGGGCATCGCAGAGCTAGTACTTTCTGAATTTGTCGAGCTCGTTTCTCCATCTTGTATTCTGCCGGCCTCAGTTGTGCATGTGATCTCAGGGGATTCATGTCGTGAGTCGTGATGTCCATCGGTTGTCCGCCATTCTTGCAACATGGCCAGCCCTCTGCCATTTGAGATTTTTTATGGATTCTATGATGTCACTGACTCCTGTCTTCTTCCAGATGTACTGTGCTGTCTTGTGGTCTCTTCATGTGACGCCCAGCATAAATCTTTCTCTTGCACATGGCATGGTTCTAAATTAACCATCTTATTTTCTGTCAGCCATAGTTACACAGATGATTTCTGAAGATCCACTTTAAGAGCAATGATATCCAGCAGTTGTCTAACATTCTTGCAACATGTCCAGTCCATTGCCATTTGAGTTTTCTAATGGTTTAGATATCATCTATGACTCCTGTTTTTTCTGTAATAAACTGTGCTGCCTTGTGATCTCTCCATGTGATGATGAGCATGATTCTCTCCTGTGCACATTGTACGGTTCTCTGTTTGAGGGTCAACCTTTTGGTTAGGTTCCAAGTTTCTTCTCCTTAGTGATCACGAATTTGGTAAAAGCATGAACTTGTTCAAGCAAACGAGTCCATTGTTCCAAATGGCAGGTAGGAGATATTTCTAATAGCAAAACTCTTACCTTCAACTGGAAGAGTCCATTGTCACAGACAGAAAAACAATCAGAAAAAGTCACACCGTTCATTGTACAGACAGAGTATCTAAAATAACATACATAAACCGAGTAGTAAAGCAGTTTATATACATCACTTGACTTGTAGTCTCGTTCTGCAAACTATTTCTGATGATTTGTATTAGGTGCGATAGAGAAAAGCCAGTTCAGTACCTGCTAAATTGCCAACTCTACTTTGGAGACAGGCAATAAAATCCATCATCACTAGAGACAGCCATACAGCGAAATCCATCAATGGATTATGAATTTATAAGTACCCCAAAATAACTCTGAAGTATTCACAAACACTTTTATTTAAACATCTGATGAAAATATTATTCATTATGGACAGTTTGGTCATCATTCCAGGAATCCATTGGTCACTTTCTTTAGAGAGAAAACCACGGAGACTGCATCTGTCTAGCGGGCTATAAAAGAAGTGTCATAAAATGGACTTGTTAGTTCAAGTCTGTGAGCAGTCCAAAATCTTCATTCATGATTCCATAAGTTTAGACTGCAACCTGTCTTCAATTATCCTCAATGAAAAAGACAGAGGCTGATGTGATTCTTGTAATTCTACATAGCTTCATTCTGGCAAAAGCTTAACACAATATTTTAGATTTTTTTTTGTGCCTTGTCCCTTTCAGAACAAAGGTGATGTTGGTACTCTACAGCTTCTTTTCCTTTGTCACTCTAAGCAACTCCCTTTTATCTATGCCTTCCCTTATTCTTTCTGCCATCCATCTACAAGAACCCTTTAAGTAGGTTACTTGCTGCCTACCTCTGCTCTTTTGCCTTCTATACACCCAGTTAGTGTTAAATTCTCCCAAACTTCCTTCCTCATAAGTCCAAAAATTTTTAACTCTTCAATATTGTTAGCAACAGTTTTCAAGTAATTTTCAATCTCCTAAAAAATTCTTCATTTGTTAGAGGCTTTTCTGCACAGGATATTCAAAACATTCTTCAATAAAACCATAATTCAGTTGATTCAATACTTTTTCCATTTGTGACTAAAACCGTTCACTGCCATATCGGAGATCAGGTATCATGAATTTTAGTCTCAATGAAACAAGAATTAAATCTATAATATCAAACTTTTCCTAAAAGCTAACATAGAATTACAAGTGGAATTTAAGTGATAGGTGAAATATAAAGAAAATGTCATTCACATGTCAAATAAGATTGTCTGTTTGCAAGCTAAAGTAAATGGTATAATTTCACCTTAAATAAAGGCATACAGAGCTGTCAGGAGAAAAAACTAAATATCTCATTAGATGCGATCACTACCCATCTGGGTCCATTCATTTTCACCAATGGAAAAAAACAAACTGATTACTCACAATTAAACACCAGAAAATTATACCTTTCTTCATCCAGCTAGCACTTTTCTTAACGATTTCTCAAAATATTTTTTCTTCAACAAAATTTTTAATAGATCGATAATTACTTATAAAAGCCCAACTGGGATCAGTTTTAACTTTGTTCTGTCATTTTTAAGTGCACCCAAATTAGAAAAGAAAAATTTTTTTTGATCTTGACAGAGAAGCACATGTGCAATAAATGACAGATAATCTATTTCCCAGTCCCTAGACTACTACTATAACCACACATACACACATCACATAAAATGAATAGATCAAGTAAAAAAAAATACATAGAAAAACCATATTCTCCAAATCAATTCCACCTGATGCTTAGAAAGTTTCAACACAAATTCTGATCCTTTAGATTTACAAGCCTAACCTGAAGGAAATAATTGAACTAAAACTGACGTCTCGTTTTCCAACAAAAAAATTATGTTGACAAATTAAAGAACAGAACTGAACAGATATTTGGGCTGGGTGTTATGGACTAAAAAAAATCATATTACAGTATTTTTAGATTGAAGGGTTCTATCATATATATTGTGGTATTTTCAGATAGAATGGTTATATAACACATATATCATAGTATTTTTAGATTGAATGGTTATATAACACATATATCATAGTATTTTTAGATTGAATGGTTATATAACACATATATCATAGTATTTTTAAGTTGAAAAGTTATATACCATATATATATATCGCAGTATTTTTTAGGTTGAAAGGTTATAAAACACACATATAGTATTTTTAGACTGAATGGTTATATACCATATATATTGCTGTATTTTCATGTTGAATGGTTATATACCATATATATCAAGGTATTTTTAGATAGAATGGTTAGAAACCATATATATATCACAATATTTTTAGGTTGAAGGGTTATTTATATACCATATATATCATAGTATTTTTACATTGAATGGTTATATAAGATATATATCACAGTATGTTCAGTTTCAAGTCATAGCAAGAAAGTAAACGGAAAAAAGTAACTTCTACTGTTTCTTTCTTCTACTTTAGATGTAGCCAACACTAGAGTAGCCATCGCCATCAACGTCTTCCCTACCTAACCGATATCAAAAATTCAAGAATTTAACTCAAATTTGACTTATCCTCGTCTAATGTAGCCGGGGGGGGGGGGTAGAATGCTAGATTGGCTACAGCACAGATGCTACCAACAAACGCATAAGTGGACATGGTAGCAACATAGTTAGAGAAGTTTCTGGCCAAAAAATGGCTATATATCCATGTAAATGTTGTTGTTTAATTCTACATGTTTGAAAACATATTGCTATACCATGGTCAGTCGATATATTGCTCATTCGTACATCGATATCTGTAGTGGACAGTGACCATTTTTTGATCATGGGGGTGAAGACTCATTTTCTAGGATTGATGTTAGGGATAGAGGTTTGGCAATTATTGGAAGCAGCATGTCTAATGTCTATCAACATAATAAACAGAATTGGCAAACCAAGTTCAAATCACACCTGAGGATGCTTGCATTCACTTTGCATAAATTCCTTTGTGAAAGGGATGAATCCACATCCGTGCACTCCATCCCATTGCCAAATCTCTTGACAAAAACAAAAATGAAAACAGATGAGAGACCGCTTGAGCAGACCTCTCTCCCATATCTAACTTACTACCTAGGCAGTAGTAATAATGAAAAGCTGTTACACCCATTGTCAACCTTAACTGGGGCAAGTCAGCTGTTTTTTCAAACTGCAGTATCATGCGTAGGCTCCAATGAGCTAACGATTAAAATACATTGATTCACTTTAATTATCACATGCATTGTGATGCAGAAAATTCTGTTGGTAGAAAAAAAAAATGATGAAACAATAATCAATCACCACAACTCACAACAGACTGGTTTGAACACTGTTGCTGGGTTTAAGATATTCATATGTTTTGACATATGTATCTATCTTGACTTCGCCCAGCCCTTACTGTGTATAATAAAAATCTTGCACATACATTCGTCTCAATGAGTAAAGGAAACTTGTTTTATTCCTTGAAAATTTCCCTCCAAAATAGCTTTTTAGGGGGAGGGGGAGGCAATCTGCAAGGTAAGTTTATGCTAAATTGGTCACTGGTTTATGTCCATTTTGTTTTTAGAAAATTCAGACCTTATTTAAGAATCACAGCCTAACAAAAGGCGAGAGAAGTAACTTTCATCAATCAATGTTTTCCCAACTTTTTACAGTATATACAGGTATTGATGATTCATGATTTCCCTAGGAATGCTAGTCGTGGTTGTATCTTAGTGTTTGAGCATTTGAACCCAGTATATATTCAAAGACAGTTTCGTCATTCTTTTCTTTTAAACTACCCACTGACTTCATCACTAAGCCATGAGTCCTCTGCTTAGTTTTTATCATTCTCTGTACAAATAACCTTAATATTTCTGTCAGTGAGAGAAAAAGAATCGATGAATAGGCCCTGAATTTTACAATCTTTGATCTAAAAATACCAACGGCATGGATTTTGTCAAATTTGGAAAAAAATATTTGTGCTAGTTATTTCTGATGTTTAATAAGTGAAACATGGAACCTAACTGGAAGATTGACTCTCAAACCATGGACCATGCAATGTGCACAACAGATACTCATGTATAATGTCATTTATTAGTGATCACAACAGAACAGTGTATTAGAGAAAAAACAGAAATCAGAGGTATAGAATCCATTAAAAAACTCAATATGCGATGAGCAGGCCATGTTGCAAGAATGTCAGACAACTGCAGGAGATTGCAACTCACAACATGGATCCCTAGAGATAATACATTGGAACTGAAGCTGGCAGAAAATTAGATGAGGAGACAATTAGGACAGGTTTAGGAGATATTGGCACCGCAAAGTCCATGATAGAAAGATCTAGCTAATCTTGGAGGAGGTCTTTATCCAACAATTGCAGTTAAAAGGAAGATGATTGAGTAAAAACATGCCTTTGTCAAACAGTATGGACGCAAAGACAAGATTCACTAAATAAACATGATATAAGGTTTCTGAATAATGTCCATGTCCCTGCGGTCATTTTATTTTGCATGCATAACAATTATACCTGGTAGTTCCATAAAAGAGTAGCCACAGGTCAACTAGTAATAGCTCTGTCAGCAACAGATAAGTGTTCAGCAATATGGTCAATCTTCAAAGCTATTTTGACCTTGGACACTTCCATAATAATCCTTTACCTCGAGCACTAAATTCAAGAATACTGCTCTTCCTGCTGGCTACCTGCCATCTTCTTCTTCCTGGAACTCCTCAACCTTGTTTTTGCCACAGAATCCCAACTCCCAAAGCGATAAGTAGATATATCTGAAGTGTTCAGTAGAGGGATGAAAACTTGCGACTTGATCAGATCATCACAGTTTGTCAATATTCACTCTTACGTGGCTGCAGGTCTTTGATTATTACACAATGGAAATAATGTTTCCTCGAGTTATGGGAACCACAGGGGTCTGTGACTTCCTTATGCGATGATTTGGCTTAAACTGTATTATGAAATTCATGTAAGAAAATCCGAGTTCTTTTATGAATTTCCATACAAGCTTCTTTTCTCATTCTATTTTTCACTTATTAATCACAATATTTTCTGAGTAAGTCTGATCAAGTAAATAATTATTAAGTTGTAGCAAAAGTTGCCAGCATCATCTTTCGTATAATGTTCAAGAAATCACAGAAGTGTCTTTGAAGATAACTTAGCTCTTTTTGTTGGCATAATCAATCAACTGTAGCATGTCACAAGCTTTAAAAAAATTAGAAACTAGGAAAGCAGTTTCCACATAAACTTGCATTTAAGCATTTGTCTATAGTTTTGAGAATGGTCAATGACATTCAAAGAGTTTTTTGAATGACTGAACTCCTTCTTCTAGTTTGTTTTATTCCACAGGACAAGACTCAACAAGGGATGGAAATCCACGCCTAACAAATAAAAGAAAAGAAAACAGCTGAATCCTATATTATATGCATTGCTACCCTTTGCAAAAAGTCTGTCTACCACCATCACATGCTCATAGCACACCTGGTCATAAAATGGATCAGTCAAAACATTGTGTTAACAACATAAACAACATGGAGGAGTTTAATCATCTGAAAAACTCTTTGAATTTAAACACTTATTTGGGGAAGGTTTTCTTCTCTGTTTATTCGTCATCATCAGTCTTTTATCGTCCATTGTTGGGCATAGACCTTCCCCAGGATCTGCCACATTTTTCTATCATGAGTGTCACGGAGCCAGTATTTTCTGAATTTGTCTACTTCATTTCTCCATCTAGTATTCTGCCAGCCTCGGTTGCACATGTGATCTGTGGGGATCCATGTTGTGAGTCGTGATGTCCATCGGTTGTCTGCCATTCTCACAACATGATCTGCCCATTGCCATTTAAGTTTTCTAACAGATTCTATGATGTCTCAGACTCCCATTTTCTTCCTGATATATTGTGCTGTCTTGTGATCTCTCCATGTGGAGTTGAGCATGATTCTCTCATGCGCGCATTGTATGCTTCTCAGTTTGTGAGTCTGTCTCTTGGTTAGGTTCCATGTTTCAGCGCTATAAGCGACTATCGGGAGGATGCATTGGTTGTATACTCTTCTTTTTAGGATTATTGGGATTGTCTTGTTTTTGAAGGTTGAGCTTGCTCTGCCGAGGGCTTGCCATCCCAGAGTGATTCTTTGCTTGATTTCTTCTTCTTTTGTGGGTTTCACAGAGATTCATTGTCCTAGGTAGATGTAGTGGTCTACTTTCTCCAGTTTTGCATCTTCAATTTTCACAGTTATGTTCTTATTCTCTATGTGATTGTTGTACACGATGGTTTCTCTGTTTGGTGACGTTCAAAAGTAATTTTTTTACTATGATTTGCTTAAATCTTTATAGACTCTTATTACACAATGGTACAGTGTATTATTGGTCTATATGAGTGATGCATTGGCAAAAAGTTGATTGGCAACTTCGATGCATGACCATATCTGTCCTCAAGTTGCAAATATGACGCATAAAATGATCATGGAGCTAGAATGGGAAGTTCTTCCACATCCAATGTATTCTCCAGACCATAATATCCTGCAAATGTTGCTCATTCTCTTCCATTTCCAATTTTAGATCCATAAACAAAAAAAGCCAATTATGGCAGTTATCACAAATAAAATCAAAAGCAATCCTTTCCTAATTGAATTAGTTAAAACTAAATGCTTCTAATAACATCTAATGACAAAAATGAAATAAACTTTTTTGGTTACCTAATATATCCATTCGCAAAAACAGATACCAGAGATTTTTTTTTCTCAAACCCCTGAACCTAAAAAGATAAAATGAGTCAACAAAGCCGTAGCAATCTAATAAAAAACAATCTAAGACAAGAATGAGGTACATAAAAAAATACCAGAAGATCTATTAATTTGCCAGCCACTTGAATATTTTTTCTTGTTTCCTTTTTTTTTTCAGCTTTTTCTTGAAAAAGAGAATATCAAACTACGGACCTGCATGACATGAACAAAGCTAAAATGTCTCTTAGGATGGCAAACAACATTTGTAGGTTTACCATTTGTTTTTTTTTATATGCTTATTAAGCAACCATTGTCTATCTATTGTTTAAAGACAAAAACTTTTTTTTCTTTTTCCTGAGTCTTTGGATTCAGAAACCGAAACCAAGGTCCCAGGTGTCTGCTGAGTGGCAAATTCTCATAGAACTAAATCCGTAATTTGACACAGAACGTGCGTTTGGAAAGCCATCTTTGATTGCAACAACTACTGCCATTCAATGAAAGAGATAAATGTCAGTTTGTGTCTCCTAAACTAAAGAGTTCTGATTGTTTAATCAAGGAATTTATAAAGCGTCTAATCTTTAGACTACCAAATACTGCAAATGCAAAAGGGATTTGCTGATTTTATCAGCATGCAACAAAGATGAATAGAAGATAAAGGGAAAATATTTACAGATTTATTTGATAAAAAAGAGAAAGATTGCTTGAAAAAGAGGATTAGATATTTCAAGTGACAGCATGCAAATCTGACAAGAATCATCTTGAAATATAAACCAAAGAAAGTTACGACTTCAAAGAAGTACAATTCAAAAAATAAAGAAATATGATCAAACCTGAACAATATTTAATTGGAAGCTTTTTTTATTGCTATTATTGACCAACTGATTCAAGAAAAACAAATAGGCAGGATTGTATCAAATCTTTTTATATTATTGAAAACCAATGCATATAAATATTTCTTTGGGCATGAAATATAGGTTGTCAAAGTATTTGAAAAAGAAATCAACCTTAATCAAAGAACTCATTCAAACAAAATCTATTCAGTGTAAAAGCTGCAAATACTAATTTGTAAATGTTGCTACATGATTCTGCATGACCTTGTGTTGAGTAAAGACTTGACTCTGCTAAGTTTGATATAGGTCATGACGAGTCAGGCATTTCTAGATAATTGTGTTCTTATCAGATTAAATCAATACAGGATCTTATGTATACATACACAGACACATATATAAATAAGCATACATGTGCATTTATATATACACATACACAAATGGAAATACATAAGAGATGCTTTCCAATTTTCACATATCAGAGAAAAAACGTTTTTGGTATATCTAAACATTTCACATTTGTATATAAGATACGAGGTGAATTTTTTGAGCATTTTTTCATAGAAATATGTCTTAGATGACATAAAATACAATTATTTTTCTCAGTTTTTTTTTTATTTTTCAATCTTTTAATATTCTGTTTCTTAATTTTTTATTTCAGATTAGAAATATAAAAGAATTTCTGTAGCCTCACAAATGGCTGACAAACCAGCCAAGTGGGTAACAGATTCTTCTCTCTTTGAATGTCCGTGTCTATATGTGTATTTCCAGGTGCTCCTGGTCATATTTTTTTGGCTACAACCTTGAAAAATTGCATGAATACACCACTGAACACCAATTTAAAAGATGGGGGCGGGGAGTCAAAATAAGCATCCTTGTGTTTCTATGGCCATGGGACTAACAATGCTCAAATCTTTCACTGATATTTTTTCAGATAGTTCTAGATAAAAGACATTTCTGATAATTTTTTTCAGATGGTGAGTTCTGGTACATACACTGGCTATGATGGTTCATTTATGAGATGTGTGTATGAATATATATATAATAGAGTATGGATTTGCTACACAAACACTTTTATGTTTTTGCCCTGTTTGAGCTTCTTCAGGCAAATTCATATATATAAATATATATTTCCTTTAATATTACCCAGAATAAAGATTATTACCAAAGCAATTATGAGGCTTAAAATATCTGATAGTTATTAATTATCCCATAATGCACTGTAATATTCAGTAAAGAATTTCATGACAAATAGAAATTTAAATAAAAGTTGGTTTCTTTCAGACAAAACTGTATTAGATAGGTGCATGTTTTATAAATTTCCTCTCGTGTTACATCTTTAGTATATAAACGTGTAATACAGAGAAATAGCCAGAGGCTTTTTCATGCTTTCAAACTTTACATTATTTTTTGCAGAGCTTTTTTTTTTTTTTGGCTTAATCTTATTATTCCTTTGAGAATGGTCTATGAGAGAGGAATAAAACACATATCACACACACATTCAGTGGAAAAAAAAAAAAAAACGTATAAGTCCGACAAATAAAATCAAACATGAATCAAGCAAAAATCAAAAAGATACGAGTAACAAAAAAAAAAAACTAACTAGGGCAGAGTGGTTTCAGTCTTTTGCTGGTTGAAAATGAGGCTGATATGTTCTGGCATATAGATGTGACCGGATGAGCAACACTAGTTATAAGCCGACCCTCATCAGGCAACGTACCAGATCACCAAGCATGTATTGATGAAATATACAATGACTGGTCCTCATACTTAGTCTTGCAAGTTGTTTTTTTTTATCTTTGTGTCTGACAGTGCCTAATCCTCTTTTGTTTTTGTCTGTCATACGCTAGCCGCTAGCCGTATGCCGGCAGATCGATCTGATAGATTTTGAAGTGGATGTCTGTCGGAGTCCAGATTTATTGATAAAAAAAAGAAAAGAAAAAAAAGAGAAAATGAATCGAAAACCCATTATCCTAAACAGAGTTTTATCCATTCTCTGATGGCAACACGAATATTAATCAGGATAATAATGATAATAGAAAGGAATAACAACAATATGGCAGGGAAATAGTTGTATTGAGGGTTATATGGAGATTCATATTATATATATATATATATATATATATATATATATATATATATATGCATGTATGTACACAACCAACTATAAAAGTAATAACTGAGGTAACAATCAGAATACAACAGAATAATGAGAAGATTTGTAAAAGGCGGAGGGGGAAAAGAAAGAATCATAAGAAGACAGAGGAAGGAAAATCACAATAATACGAACGAAGGAATTGATAACAATGATCTACGTACGAGAAGATATGAGGAAATAATAATGATAATAATGATGGTTGTATACTGAGAGAATTATTGAAGAGGTAATGATACAAAAAAAAAAAATGAAATAATGATGATAATGCAAGGAGCAAAATAAGAAAATAATGATGTTCAAGGTCCTTCCTAAACTGAGCAGGAGAAGAACCGTAAAATTTGGATCAATGAAGTTTCAGTAAAGCAACATCATATTGGTCACTCACACTCACATATGGGAAGACTGACCAACCTTTCTCTCCCAGCGACTATGCTTTCTCACTCCAGCAACTATTCATGCTTTTTAATCAGGAGTTCCAAGTTCTTTCGGTTAGAAAGTGCTGGGAGAGCACATACCTCAACCAACTGAACTCTCACTAGAAACTGAATCAAAGTCAGTTTGAAAATTGTTAAGATGCAGGGGTAACTGGAAAAAAATTTTGATCTGCCCCCTAATTTGATCAGTTCTTCCTTAGCCCATGACTTACCCCTTGATATAATCTCAGTAGAATTCATGCAGAACTTTTGTAGATAGCCAATGAACAAACAGGACTGAATTCATCAATATATGGAAAAAGAATGAAAAAAATCTCTCTCAATCAGAAAATGATTCTGGATTCACCCCCAAAATTTATTCACTTCTACCACAGCCAGTTGCCTAGCCTTCCACAAAGTTTTATTGAAATTCATTGAGAATTATTGTAGATACACAAGACAGATAGATATGGGTAAATATATACATAAACCTCACCCAACTTCGTTGGCAGAGATAGAAAACCAAGTCTTGCGTTTTTACTAATTAGAAATCTTAAACCAAAACTGTCAAAATAGTTTTCTTCACTTTTTGTTGGCGGTTAAAGCGAGTTTTAACATTTATAGTTTGGACAATTAAACTATTTTTCTTTTTGTTAAATCTTCAAAAGGTCCAGCCAACTAGTTGTATGGTCATGGTGCCAGGTTTATCTGTCTACAATGGTGTTTATTGTCGCTTCTAGGGGCTGGTGTTTGAGGAGGGTGTGGAGTTCATTCCTTGAGGAAGCGGTCTTGATTAAGTTCTATTTCTCCCATTTAGTCTTGAGCTCAACTAAGCCAAGTTTGGTAAATATCAAGAATCAATAAAACAAATGAATGGACTATACAAGTATGGATCAATACTCACTGCTGTAGATTGATGGCCTGAGTTAAGTTGTGATAGAGAGGAACTAAAAATCAAGATGAAGGAAAATATCAATAATAATGGTTTACAATACTTCATCAGATAAAAAAAAAATTATAAAAGAAGCTATTATATGTATGTCTTCTCAGATAGTGTAATGGTGAGCACATTTGCCTCGCACCCAGAAGGTCTTGTGTTTGATTCCCAGTATGAGGGAAGAATGCGGAAAACTCTTCATCAGGACAAATTTAATTAGGTAACTAATTGAGCACACGCTAAGCTGTGTGATTAGGGTGGGGGTATCTCGCCAAAGGGGCAGTAATAAAACTCATTAGGATAAAGTCTTGGTCTCAACCTGACTTGAAACTTGTAAGGATCTCTAAGCTGACATTCCATAGAAACCGTGATTTGTCATCTACCGTTCACATTCCAATGGGACTTGTCTCTTAAGAGACGGATGTTTCACCTTACTATCATAGCTATCCAAAAAAGTACAGCATGCCAAAATTAGTTGATGATCAAGGTGTATATAAATAATTAAAGAAAAAATTAAACTAAACCATTTTACATTCAACATATGGTTTATTTAAAGCTCTATGCGTGAGCTAGAACATTTCGAAATTCCAGCCCTATAGCTTGGCGTTTGAGGTTTTTACAGCAAAAAACAAAACAAGAAACGAAGCCAAGTTTGTATGATAAAAGTAAGTAGTTATCCTTGCTTCTGCAAAATTTTCAGAGGTTAATCAGTTTAGTATTTTCATTAACGGCGCCCACCACAGCTGAGTACCATATTTTATGGCATATGGAATACATTCCATCAAACCCTCACTAAAAATCCCTACTCAACCAGTTAAATGAGGATGAAAGGGCCTGAAACACCAAATGTCAAGGCAAATTCTTGACTGTTTATTCTGATATTACTCTACAATGAAACACAGGAAGTTTCAGTAAAAGACATTCTGTTATTTTCATTCAAGTGTTAAGTCAAATCATTTAGGACATTTTTTCATATAATAGAATTGCTTTTTTGTTAACAGCAAATACATTTTGTAATTGAAACTGAGTTGCTAGTCAACATTACCATTATGCATGGATTTCAACCTTACAAAAAAAATTCCAATTTAGGGGTTGACATTCCATTCAGTAAAAGTCTGTTTTAAAAACTTGATCTTAACACAGTAGTCACCTCTGGAGCTGAAACATGGAACCTAACGAATAGACAAACCCTCAAACAGAGAACCATGCAACATGCACATGAAAGAATCATGCTCAACCTCACACTGAGAAATCATAAGACAGTACAATATATTAGGGAAATAATAGAAGTCTGAGACATCATAGAATCCATTACAAAACTCAAATAGCAATGGGCTGGTCAAGTTGCAAGAATGGTAGACAATCAATGAACTTCACAACTCACAATATGGATCCCCAGAGATTATGTGCATAACTGAGTTCAGCAGAATACAAGATGGAGAGATGAACTAGACAAGATCAGAAAGTACTGGCTCTGCAATGCCTATGATAGAGAGGTGCGGTGAATCTTAGGAAAGGCCTATGTCCAACGACAAAAAGACTGATGATGATGTGCAGTATTAATATAGAATCAGAAAATTTAGATTGCATCAGAAAATTCACAATATAAACTTGAAATGGTAAAAGCCTATTTGCTCTTGTAAATAAGGAGCCATCAACCAGAACCGTCAGTGATCTGGCTGGCTGATTAAGTATGTATCACGTGTACAGGGCACACTAATGGAGCTAGAGGGCTGAAAATTTGAACATTTGCACCTGATTGCATATGGAAAACAGATTTGTTGAAACATAAGACCTTAGAATGTTGTGGGGTCATTTGAATCAATAATTAATTGGGGGGGGGCTTTTAAGTTTTAGATCAATGGAAGTGATTCACACTTAAGGAAGGAAGGGAAGCCCACCAGGTGAACTGTACTGATTCAAACAACAAAGGTTCAGAATCTGACTCATTCATTGAATAATAACTCTTCATCAAAGAATTTCAGACTATGCAAGAAAGGCCAAAGAGTCCCCCAGCGGAAATGTAATGATTCAAACAACAAAGGTGAGGAGATTGGTTTGACTCATTCATCGAATAACAACCACTCCTTACCAAAGAACTTTCAACAATATCAAGAAGGCCAAAGAGCTCACCAGCTGAAATGTACTGATTTAGACAACATACAAATCTGACTCATTCATTGAAGAACAACAACACTCCACTTGAAAACTTCTGAGAATGCCAAGAAGGCTAAAGAGCTGACTAATTGTAAAGAAATGTACTTCACATGTGTTCACTTCACACTAGTACCCTTGGCAAAAATATGAATCCACCTCTCCTTGTGCTCTGTTTCATCATCAGGTATCTAGACAAGGGTCCCGGGATTTGTTTACCATAATGGTTGATGGCGAAGAGAACTCAGTTGAAGTCAGGGATTCTTCCTTGCTGCCTGTATCGTGTAATAAAAAACTCCCAGGCTCTTGATGAGATCGGCACAGCTCGGTAACCTCATTCCCCATGGAAAAAAAAGTCCAGATTGGCACCCTACAAAACTCAATAAATAACAGAACTGGTTAATCACTCAACAGAAACCATCACATAAGCAGAATCTTTGGGTAACATGCTGGGGGAGACCATTTAAAAAATTGGAATGAGGGGTGATCAATGAATAAGTTACTTCTCTCACCTTTTGTTGGACACTGAAAAGTTTGAATTTGAAAAAAAAAAACAACCGTGTATGCAGCCAATATACAAACTAGGGACCAATATTGCATAAACACGCTTTGCAAATCATTCCAACCCCCACTAAAAAAACTCTATTTGGAAGAGAATTTTCAAGAAAACAAAAAAAACGTTTTTTTGTTGACGTACAGAGAAAACATTTGAATCTTCAGTCCTCTGTAAGCATTATGAACAAATAGTTAGCCAGACCAACTTGAAATCTGAAGAAGCCTCTAGTGACAGTTTTGGTTGATGGTTTCAATATATATATACACTAACAAAGTACTAACTAACTAAGGACTCTGACTAAAATAATACATGTGCTGAAAGGATCTCTCATAAGTTATTTTCGCAAAAAAAGACCTTGAACCACCATTGTTTATTTCATGCTTGTATAAAAACAACAAGAGAACAGTGGCCAAATTGAATGTAATTATTAATCTTTTTGCTGAATTCCACCATGTTGAAATTTCAGCTTAAATTATATTTATGGAGGCAGTAATTATGTACAAACCAGTAATTATTTGTATAAGTCAGGAAAGAAATTAATTAGTAAGACAGAATTCAGTTAATTATAAGTTCAATTAACTAAGCAGGTGACCTATTTCACTGAAGGTTGTGGCTGATTGTATCCAGACTCTCAAATTATAAACCGCTTGAAACTGACCAGAACTCTTTGATGAATAGCACAATAAATAGGTCTAGTTAGTCAATCAAAAGAGACTGCCATTTGGCAGCATGTGCTGTTGGGGGTGATCAATTAAAAATGGAAATAGGAGGATCTGCTGTCTATGACAACATAGTTTGGAAAAGTGGTTGCTTCTAGAAAAAGTAAAAGCATAAACTATTTCATCGATAGAAAAAATATTTTTTCAAAAAGAAATCATTTAACGTAGCAGTCCTATGATAGTGAAAAAATGAATAAGCTTTTTGACAAGTAAATATAGAAGAAAGAGTTTTTAAATTGGGATGAAGGGGTTATTATGCAGAAGAATCGTTTGATTAGAGCCAACTCCCACCTAAATTAGGGAGTAAGCACCACTCTGTTTGTCCCATTGCATTGAATCAAACATATGTAAAATTAACAACTCTCTACTGTGATTTGATATCAAAAACCAAGTGATCCGTAGGTGACTTGCTTATGGACTGAGCCAAACTGACATGCCTTGCATATCTATGCAAATTTATGATATATTTCTTTTATTTACACAAAACACAAAAGTGGCAGTCGGAATTTTAGTAGAAATGAAGCTTGACCCTGCAGCTGCCAGGCTTGTCTCTTTTGTTTTTGATCTGTCACTTTCAATCAATAGCATCAAATGAAGAAGTCCTTTTTTTTTTTAACTTCAGAAAGCAGACAAAACAAAACATAATGAGTTGGAAAAGAAAAAAAATCAAAAAAGCTCTCACACATATGTATAAAAAAATATTTCTTTGGTTTGAAAGTGACATTTTCTTTAAAGCCATTTAAAATTTCTGTTTTATGACAGCATTAGATGTGTTTGACTCTACTAAAAGCCCTTTAGTCACCTATCCAAAATTCCTGTATTTTTTAACAGGAATTGACGTGAGTGTGTCAATTGGCACCAGACTGATGCTCTTTGATAATGTCAGCTGAGAGCTTTGAGCAGAAATCAGTGTTTCTCTTACCTGTCACACCAAATAGCAGTTATCAGACAAAATCATCAGAGATTTTTCTTATCTCTCTCTTTAATCTTGTCCGCTGACATTATTAATATTGTAGATAAGAACAATTTTTTATGTCTTTGCTGTGTTATTTATACAGATTATTATTACTATTATTATTATCATTTTCAGCATTATCATCATTATGTGCAGCTCTTATAGCAAAGTGAAAGGAAAGAATTAGTCTAAATTTGTACAATCATGTATATATATATATATATATATATATATGTGTGTGTCCGGTTAGGCACTCAGTAGAAACCATCACGAGACCAGCATCTTTTGGCAGCATGCGGCATTGTGGGTGATCAATCAAAAAGTTGGAAGAATAAATAAGTTACTTCTTTTGACTTTTGTTGGTCACTAGTGGAGTCTTAATTTCCAAAACAAAAGCATGAACTCAAGGCACAAACTAGGGACCAATTTAGGATGAACTTACATTGCAAACTGGATGCCCCACTAAAAGTCTATGAAGGGGTGGCATTTTAAAAAAAAGTACCTTCTACACATAAAAAGGAGTAAATGTTTAAATTTTCAGCCTTCTACCCCCATTTTCTAATATACATATATAAAAGAATGATAATAAATATATAAAAAGTGGGTATATATGTATTAATGTATTAAGTAAATCTTAGTTCAAAAAAGTGCTCAATACCATCAACAGAGCTGTTATAAAATGAGTAAGAATTTTTTTCAATAGTTCATAATAGATTGTACAGATTTTCAAATGAATGGTTAAGAGATATCCTACACAATCTTTTATCCACAATAGGAAATTCAAACTATATATATATATATATATATATATATTAAGAAATGGATATGTAATCCAACAGAAATAATAATAAATGCATTATATCAATTTGAAACTCTATTTGAAATGACCTCCATTTAATATACAGCAGCCCGTTTTCTTAAATTGTTTATTCTATTTACACTGTCAAGGCCAAATGATATATTATGTATCAATGGGAGGCAATTCATAACTAATATATATATATATATATATATATATATATATATATATATATATATATATATATATAGCATAGGGTAGCTCCCAACATTGAGCTTAACAACTGCCAGCTATGCAATGGCCCAAACAACTGCTTTCAACCCAAATTCTCATCTTGTTCATTCTTGGTCTATTCACTTCTTCCAATGCAACAGTTATGTATTTTATATATATATATATATATATATATATGTACATAACTCCTGCCTCCAACCTGTACTGGAGTTTGACAAGAGAAAAAATTGAACTTATCAAGGAAAAGACAGCAGGGATAGAATTCAGTAAAAATGACCTTAGTCACCATGATTTTCATCCATCTTTCACATCTCATAATTTTGATTCCCTCACCAAAACTTCAAATTAGCCATTCAAATGACAAAACAGACTATAAAACAAAAAATGAATTCAAACATACATCCTGGCAAAACTAATGTTCTTAATAAAGTAAAGTTGAGCTTATCTGATTGTTTTATATATTAAACTGAAGCTACCAATTCTTAGCTATGAAAGAGTTAGAGGAAATATGATAGAGGCACATAAGATCATGAGCGGAAAGTATGACAAGAGGGTCGGTAGCTTCATCAAGTAGTAGGAAGAAAATACTCGGAGAACAGGAAACAGGGGTAACAAAAAGGAAAAGTAACAACTAAGTTCCAGGCTGGATATACAGGAATATAGTTTCAATGTCCGTATAGTGCAGACATGGAATAGTTTACCTAATGAAATAGTGAGTTCAAAATATGTGAATTCTTTCAAGTGAAAACTTGATAAATATTGCAATAAATGGGAGTTTATATACAACTACAAGTTTACAATAAACATTTGGGAGTCTCATAAAAATCTTAAATGATTACAGGAGTCTGGAGAAGAGGATTTAACGTGATACTGTTCCAGAAAATATCACTGAACAAAGCTAAATTAATGACATTTTTTTAATTCATTCGGGTCAACTTAAATAAAGTTTCCAATTAAATAAACTTTAGTTCTTGGTGAATGCTGGGGTCTTCATTCAAAGAGTTATTTCCCGCAACACTTTGACAATGTCTGACTTTCCCCAAGACATTTTATTTCAGAAAATTCTGAAAAAAAAAAAAGCATTAGTAGACAATTTTTTTTGGTTACTTTTTACAGCTATATCTAGTAGTATGTATATTAACATTATGGTCTCAAGTGTGACATAAGACTTTTCAGAAACCGGGACAAGTCAACTATGTATGCTTTAGGCAAATGTTCCGTCAGTAATACCTGCTAGAATTCAACTATTCACTTGTTTGGGAAATCACCAACACCAAAACGACATGAGGTTCTCAACTTGTTTTTTCTTGCTCAAACAAAAATCATTGAATCCTTAGGCAAGTCTTTCAAGCTTTATTCCCACTTGTGTCCACAAAGTTTCCATTTCTTTTATTTCTAAGTTACATGTGTATATATATATATATATATATAAATATATATATATACATGTATGTGTGTGTGTGTGCTCAAAAGTGTCTATTTGTAAGCACACTTGTATAGATATATCCTCACACAAGCAAATAGAGAAAGACCAGGGGAATGAAATGAGACGGCGCATAATGATTGGCTGGGAGGCATTTGGTATAAATAGAGAAAAACTGAAATACAAACGAACGCCAATATGCTTAAAATGTACAATCAATGTATAATACCATCTATGACATACGGGTTCAAAACCTGGGAATCTTACAGAACCACTTAAAAACAACCTCAGAATTGTACAGAGAACAATGGAGGGAGCAATATCAGGAATAACTCGAAGCAATAGAAAGAGATTGACATGCATCTGAGACAGGATCCGGATGAAGAATATCTTACAAGTTATTAAGCAACAAAAATGGTAATGGGCAGGGCATACAGCAAAAAAAGACAATTGATAGAGCAAAAAGCTAACCAATTGATATCTGTGGGACAGTAAACATATTAGGAAAAGACCAGACACAAGATGGAGAGATGAGATTTAAAAGTTTGCCGGTAGGACATAGCACAGATTAGTGTAATCACACTCATCATGGAAGGTGGAAGGAGATGGGAAAAGCTTTGTCCAGCAATATACTTGGCATGTGCCCAGCTCATCTCCATTTTTGTTGTCTAACGACTACAATATCCTGGTCCTCTCTTAGATCCATGTTGATCTTTTTCTATCCCTAAGAGTTATTCTTGATGGCTGCCAAATATATATATATATATATATATATATATATGGTAAAAACGGGTGATCACAAGAAGATAAATTCACACATTGTACCATAAAATCTAATTCTGTGTAAAACACAAAACCCAAAGAAAAAGATTACATTAACAGATATTTGGAAATAATTGACTGAAATGATAAACTTTCATATATATATATATATATATATATATATATATATATATATGTGTGTGTGTGTGTGTATGTGTTTGTATGCGCGTATGTGTGTACAAATACATATGTTTGCATCTATAAGTCTATTTATAAGCATGCTTGTATGGATATATGTATACACGCAAACTATGTATATAAAAATCTCCAAGCATACAAAGGAAGATGTTTATTGTGATCATTTCGAAACAAGAGTCTTTTAGATAACAATAACTGGTTGATATTCTTAGGCAAAGAATATAAAAATTGAAATGATTCACATTTATGTTATCAAATTCATCATTACAAACAACTCTGTCATGAAGACGACATCCCTGAAAAAAAAAGGAAGTTAGTGTTTTCGGAGTTTTTCAGATTTCAGAATTTCAGGAAAGAGATAGTATACCTGTGAAAGGTTTCATCCAAAACTTTCAACCAGTTAACAGAACGTGGCGTTACCCAACAGGATACTTTTTATATACGAAATTTGACAAAAATCTTCTAAGTTTCAAGAGAGCACAATGAGACACAGCTTGATCTTTAAAAAAAAGAAAAAGCCCTCTGCAAAAGGTACGGCAAAAAAAAAACCTAAATTTTTTTTTTTAAATATGAAATAAAAATCCTAGGTGTTAAAATACAAAATAAGGAGAGTAGGTTAATCTAGGTGTGTCAATCAAAAATAAAAAGTGAAAGAGACAGGAGATTGACGTGGGCTATCGAGAACCGTGGTAACGCACCCTTCAAAAACATTTCAAAAAAACATTTTTTTTTTCAGAATAAGGAAAAAATTCACCAGGCCCTATGTCTCATCTGCTTGATTAAGCAATGACTGTGGACTGTGATAACACCGTGGCAATCAAATCATAAATTTTGTAATCACAATTTGTCCAGATCATAAATCTAATAAATTGTAGCATCTAAGTTAATTGGGCAGGCGATTAAATCCCGCTTTCTCTTTCTAAGAAAGGTAATTAAATTTTGGACAAATCCCCTATCAATAATGTCTAATTAGCAAGGTGATTAGATAGATTAACATGAAGCCCAAGAGATCAGTCCCCCTATTGCAAAAACTTCCTCACACCAAGCGGTTTCGTCATGTCTGGTTCTGCGATCACCCTTTTCTCGTTGTGCCTAAATGTAGAGAAGAACGTTTCACAGACTTTTCGCTTGTTTTCTTTCCTGTCTTTTGTTTCTTGGTATAATTTTTGATAAGAAGATTGTCGGAACTCCTGATTGTGTAAACTGATATTTTTTCCGTTGACTATTAATGTTACTATTGATTTTTGATAATGTTTCAGAAATAAAATACAATTAGAAAAAAAAAAGCCAAAGATAATTAGAGTGACAAAAAGGTGAGGTGAAGAAGTTCTACGTAAACAAATAAATAAAAAATACTTGATTGCAAAAAAATAACTCAAAGCAAAAAACAACAAAAACTACTGAATGGAAAAAAACAACACGAGAAATATAAGGAAAAAATCTTCTAGAAATAAATTTTATTTTTTAGATATTCAATAAAAACAAAAAAATTTCTTGAATGCAAAATAGATTCAAAATATCAACTTTTTAAGATATAAAATCAAAACACAAAAAAAATGTATCTCAACTACCAAAAAATTTGGGATAAATTTTTGAAATACTTGAAAAAAAAGGAATATATATATATATATATATATATATATATATATATATATATATATATATGTATGTATATATATATATATATGTATGTATATATATATATATATATATATATACATGAATGAATATAAGATATGGACATTGACAAAAAAAATTTATTCAAAATAATGTAAGAAGAAAAAGCACCCTAATAATAAGGGTGGGGTAGAAGTTGATTAGGGCACAGTCACTTGATACAGGGGTAGCGGAAGAATTACGAACGTGTATGGGTGTTAGCTAAACTCCTCTCAGAATATTAGTCTTCTTATTTGCAGTTTTTTTTCTTCTTGTATTGTTTTTAAAAAAAAAAATGGAGATTTTTGCGATGTGGAGATGAGAGTCTTGATATGGTCTTGTATAATTAACAGAATCAGCTGAAGCACAGAGAGACCAAATCACACCTGGAGAATATTGGAATCAGGTTCAAACGACCAACCCATTCGAACAACCGTTAAATGATCTCTTGCACAAATACAGCCGTGATTCCTGCTTAATTATACGCAAGACAAAACCAACAAAAAAAAAGAAAGAAAGAATCGGTGAAAGAGGCGGAAGAACGGGAAATAATAATGATGATAATAATAATAAAACAATCAAGATGGAGATGTAAAAGAAACAAGATTCCTATCAGCAAGTCATTGTGCAATTTATTTGTGTTCAAAGTGTCAATCTCAAATCTTGATTGAAATATCAGGACTCTTATCAGTCTGATTTTTCTCTCGGATAAAAGATTGCCTTCTCGAAGATTTGGTTAATAGAGGAAAAACATGAGGTTTAATAAAGTGGGGTATATTTTCATTAAGGTGTACTAAAAGTATTTTTTGTCTTTTACAGACCTTTACTCCAAAGCTTATTTCAAGTACACATTTGAAGACTATCAATGTCTGCATGGCTATCTATTTATGTATGCATCATGCATACAGGCGAGGCCTATTGAACTAGAGGGCTAAAAATTCTTTTTTATGGCAAAGTTTATTTCAAGTACACATCTAATAAATGCCAGCAGAGGTTTCGTCATTTTTTGAGTGATTCTGGCTGGCTACCTATGAATGTGCCATGTGTACAGACCACGCCAATAGGACTAAAGAGCTAAATATCATTTTACTTCAAAGCTCATTTCAAGTACTAATCAAAAGTCTATGCCAGCACAGGTTTCTCCAGTGTTCAAGTGATTCTGGCTGGCTGGCTGGCTGGCTATCTCTGCATGTCAATGGAATTACAAGGCTAAACATTTACTCTTTATTACAGCTGGAAGAAAAAAAAATTTTGTTTTTTGAAAATTCTCCCTGAAATAAGTTTTTTTAAGGGATTTCAGTTTACAATGTACGTTCATGCTAAATTAGTTCCATAGTGAGTGTCAGGCAACGTTTTCATAGTCTAATGACTATGATATCCCTCAACTTGGTCCTCTCAGATCCATGTCCATCTTTTTCTATCCCTAAGGGTTATTCTTTATGGCCGCTGATTATATATATATATGTATATATATATATATATATATATATATATATATATACATGCAATGCTCTTCCATAAGAATAGAGCACACTGGTGGATGGGGAATTTAAGCTAAATAGATATATCACTTAAATTCAGCCTTACTGACAGTCCAATTCTGTGGCTCAGCATTAGGACACCAGCCTCCGGGTCTAAAGTGAAGGTTTCAATCCAGCCTCATGGTACTGGATGGGATAATGGATTGTCTATAGCCACACTGAAGAGTTGTAATACAATGAAACAGCTGTCTGTGGATGACACAATAATATACATATATATATATATATATATATATATATATATGGTAAGCAACTGATGATTACAAGATAAATTCGCACATAGTAACATAAAATCTAATTCTGAGTAAAACATAAAACATAGAAAAAGATTCCATTGATAGATATTTGGAAATGATTGACTGAAATGATAAACTTTTAGATTCAGACTTTTTTTTGAAAATTTGAACTTTTTAGTGATCTAACAAAAGACAAAAAAAGTAACTTATTCATTAATCACCCCTTTTTCCAACTTGCTGCCAGAAGACATTCGTCACATAAATGCTCCTACTGAGTGACTTATATAACATCACATCAATATCAATACTTATCAGCTGTACCTTTTGTTTCAGAAGCTTTGACAATCTGGCAATTCTGGAGCTTTATTTCAAATTTGGTCAGAAACCTGCTAAAGCCACTCTCAGAATTCAGGAAGAGGAAGGAAATCAGAACTGCTCAAATCTAGTTCAAGCATTTCAAGGATGGTGACTTGTCTTTTGAAATAAAGCCCAAAAGTGGACGGCCACTAGTTCGATGGTTTAAAACGCAACAGATGAGAATCCACTCTTCAGCACTCTAAAACATCCAGGAGAGCAGGGATCATCGAAGAATAGCAAATATAGAGCTTTACTTATACTTTATACAATGAAGAGTTTATCAGAAAGCAAAAATGTTTTTGATATATCCAAATGAGAATCAAAAGAGTTGATAACTCCAAAATATTTTTTTTCAAAGAAACAATTTTTTGCTACAAACATAATAAAATAGTAATAAAATTATCAAAAATAGAATAATACCATAAGAGATTTTCATAAATCAGCTTTTTTGAAGTGAAAACATTAAAATTGATCTTTCCTGTTAATCTAAATGAAAGGCTATGTTTGATAGGATAAAAACTATCCTGGAAAGAACAACATATAATTCTTTTAGGAAAATGATATTGAAAGATCTGATATTTGATCAATTAGAAATTTATATATACATTTTTTGATCAATGCCATGTTATTAAATCATACAAAAAAGAATTTTTTTTTCTAAACCTTTTTTCAACACTTTAAATATTTTTCATGATCAGCAAAGAGATTCAAAGAACAGGATAACAAATGTTTTTTTCATGGAAATGTATACACAATACTTATCTATAGGAATGAACAGGAAATAATTCTCTCAAGAAATGCATGAATAATTAGCTTTTATACAAATGCACTGGAAATGTTCTTGATAATAGGAACACATAGAAAATAATTAACAAATAATGCTTCAGAAATGCAGCAACAATATTCACAATAGATGCAGCTAAAAATTCACAATAAAAAAACAAATTTTTCACTTTAGGAATTCATAGTAATTTATTTTCTTTGGAAAATTACTGGAAACGATTAGAAGTAGAAATACACCAGAAATGTTTTCATTAAAGAAATGTATAGCTCTAGTTCTACTATAGAAATAGGTGGTAAATAATTAGCAACAGAAATACACTGATCATGATTTCATTATAAAAATACATAGTTGCTGATTAGTATATTGAACCTAGAACCATCAATCCCAGTGTGAGTCAATAATGATACTACTAATGCTAAGAGGGGAGTGCGGTCAATATTCCCCCGTCAGATAAATAAAGGGTTCGGTTCGTTACTTCCCCACACCTACCAGATGATACCTGATGAAGGCCGTAGAGTGCAACGGACGAAACGTTGTATGAAAAACAACCAAGATGAGGATGGTCCAAATATCAATAGAAATAACAGTTGCTGATATTCAATAGAACTGTTTTTAAAGTTATCGTCTATGCCAATATATTTGTAATGATCCGTTGAAGAATTACAGAGTAAATGATTCACAACAGAAACGTATCCGAAATGACTTCTTGTATAAAATTCACAACAAATTATTTGAGGTTGAAATGCACTAGGCATGATAAAAGAAAGTAAATTAATAGAAAATGATTCTTGATCAGAATAAACCAATTTTTAAATTTCATTGAGATAGGATTGTTTTTATAATCAGATTGAATAAGATGATTAAGCCTATAAAAAATCATAATACATTTTAAATTCAAGTTTTAAAGAGGGTGAAGCCTCAAAGAATCATGAGACACAACATATTTTTGAATATTTTGAAATCTCTTTTTAATTAACCATAAAGAATTGAGGAAACAAAAACAAAATTGTTAAAAACAAGTCTCTAACTAATTTCTCAGATGGTAATATATATACACAAATTTAGCCCAAGACTCAAAGGGAGAAAGATAAATGCCGATCTTTATCATTATATCCTGCCTCTTGACTACATTCATTCACATTACACTTTCCTTTTCACCAAAAAACTTCTCTTTTCATTCTATACAATTGTATGAGATATATTCATATGCTAATAAATTATAGCTGGAGAACCCAAGATTTGGAAACTAAACAAAATGAGGAGTTAGTATGGATTCCACCTGAGCCATGCTAGGGGAAGAATAACCACTGATTTCTAAGTGGCCAAGATTCCCATTCTTTCAACCAGAAACAAGTGATACATTCACTAAGTGGAGATTCAAAGACCTAAAGTGGCAGTGATTAACAATGTCCAATATAGGACAAAAGATCTAAGTGAGATCCTCAGTGTTAAATAGACTGCAAGAGATAGTGGGTATAGCTTAGTCGTAATAGCATAAAATAATATTCACATAGAGGTAGGTAGGGAATTTGACTTTTTTTATTATAATAGAAGACAACATATTAAGGAACCAAAATCATAACAGTAAAAAAAAAATAAAATGTTCATTTAAATGCATTAAACCTTCTTGTCCTTCTAATGTCAAACTGAATGAAGAAACCATGAAAGTTGGTCTTCCTGTGAACTTCAGTAAAACAAATGTCATCTGCAACAAACATGTTCAAAACAAACACACAACAATCAAAATCAAAAATGCAGAGCCAGAGAAAGTAGACCATTACATCTACCAAGGACAACAGATGTCCATGAAATTCCTAAAAGGAAGAAGAAATCAAGCGAAGAATCACTCAAGCTCAAACTTCAAGAACAAGAAAATCCCATTAGTCCTAAAAAGAAGGGTATAAAACCAATGCATCCTCCCGATAGTCATCTACAGAGCTGAAACATGGAACCTAACCAAGAGGCTGATCCTTAAACTGAGAACCATGCAATGTACACACGAAAGAGTTGAGCTAAACATCATATGGAGAGATCGTACAACAGAGCAATATGGTCGGGGAAAAAAAGAAGTCCGAGACATCATAGAATCCATTAGAAAATTTAAATGGCAATGGAATGGTTATGTTGCAAGAATGCCAAACAACCACTACACATCACAACTCAAAATATAGATCCCAGAGATCTCATGGAAAACCATGACCAGCAGAATATAAGATGGTAAGACGAACTAGATAAGTTTAGAAAGTATTAGCTCAGCATAACCCAAGATAGAGAGCTAGGGCTTATCTTGGGGAAGGTCTATGTCCAATAACAGATGCTAAAAGGCTGATAATGATGACTTTAAAATGTACAAATTGTTAGAGAGTTTCATCAAAGTTAAATAACTGGTATTCTTCATGAAAGAAAATCATGTTATAATATGCATCAAGAGCTCAGTTATTAAGATTGAACTTTATAGTGTTTCATATGCAATCTTGAACTCAAACATATATTCATTGCAATGACTGGCAGCTTCAGGATCAAATTTCACTCTGAACATAACTGTTTCAGCAACAAATAGAAAAAAAAAAATGTTTTCCCTATTCATTGAGGGAAGTGTGTGTGCAAAATTTCAAGTTCCTAAGAATGGTTATGACTGAGAAAAAAGGAAAAGAACCGTAGTTGAGATAAGAAAAAAAGTAAAAATTTCAATTAGAAGAATCTCTTCAGCGACAACAAATAATTCAACCAAGCATACATAGTTTTACATTTTTTCAATCTCTCCCTTCTTCATCCTTTTGTTGATTGATAACGTAGGGATAATATCTGTCTCTTTCCTATTACCTCTCGCTATTCATTGATTCAAACTTTAGTCTGAACTTGTTATTGTTGTTAGGTCAGAAAAATAAAGTCAACTCAATAGGAGTTTGACAAAAAAGGTGATTGAGAAGACATAGCTAAAATTTTAAAATCTGAAAAAGACAAATATTTAATAGAGCAAGAAAAAAATGAAGGATTTGTAGAGAGCAGAAGGTAACTTGAAAATTTGTAAATAAAAAAAATAAAAAGGAGGAGAAATTTGAAAGGAGATTTTTAAAAAAAGAAAAATATTTTAAACATTTTAAAAATGAAGGGCAAGAAATAAACGAAAACAAAATGTTTGAATAAATTGAGAAAATATAAGAAGTTAGAAAAAAAAAAACAGTTAGAAAGATGAAAGGCAACACTGTTCATAAAGGTAAGAGAAAAAAATAACAAATTTAAATGGAGAAGATCAATTCTTGCATTTCCGTGTCAGTTTTACATAAGCCTTATTGACAATCTAAATTGATCCATTGAAAAAAAAAAAAAGAAAACCTAAAGAGTAAAAATCATAAAGAACTAAAAATACAGTAAGAGTTTTAATTTGTCATTAAAAACAGAAATCTATACAAAGAAATGTTTCTTTTAAAAAAATATCAGAGCTCACCTGACATTCAAAGAAAACTGAAGGTTTTATATGATTTTGTATCTGTATTGTAAGGGTGAAGTCTATATATATTGAATTTTATGCCTAGACTCAGTGCATGCCTGATTGTGTAGTTTTTAGGTTAGTATATACGAACAAGTCTAAATATTTAGAAAGAATGTTTGTGACTTTCTCTCTCTCAGATTTACGAACCTGAGCTTAGTCTGACACAAGTATTAAGCACCCATTAAGGATCAAACCAAACTCACTACAGTAGTAATGATGTGCAAGACTACTCTGATAACCATAAGCACCCTCACCATCCTCTATTCAGGGTTAAGCACTCTTTAAGTGAGGTAACTCATCCACTGTAAGCTTATGCAATGCTCTTCTATAGGAATTGAGCACACTAGTGGATGAGGGATTTCTGTGTAATTTAAAATATATCACTCAAATTCAGACTTACTGTCTGTCCAGTTCTGTAGTCCAGAGGTAGGACATCGGCCTACGGGTCTGAAGTGAAGGTTTCAATTCTGCCTCATGGTACTGGATGGGATATTGGAAAGTCTATAGCCACACTGAAGAGATGTAATACATCAAAACAGCTGTCTGTGGATGACACAACAATAATTATATGTGTATGTATATATATACTGATTTGTATTTGTGAGAATAAATATCCCCATACTTGCTTACATACAAACATACTTTTTTTTTTCAATCTTCATTTATCCAAGTGATATCGTTTTCTGAATGCTACAGACCCCAAATAGCACTTGAAGTTTTTAGATGGTGCCTAATAGTGAACTCATGATAGTTTTCAAAGTTGTAGCCCACAAAATGTAACCAGGAGCTCCCTGTGACTCGCACACACATCCAGACATGCATACATACATACATACATACATACACAGGCACAAACACTAAAAGAGAGAAGAATCTGTTGCCTACTTGGCTGATTGGTTGGGCCATTTGTAGGGCTTCAGTGATTCAATTGTTAGTAATTGTAATTATCCAAGTCATTTTTATAGGACATTGTTTGGCTTAGTGATAGGTACATATGAGATCTATCCGATAAGTATCCATCCATTTTATATTACAGAGTAGCTTACTAGGGTAATGGCGCCTTAGTCAACCTTCAAAGTAGCCCCCTTAGGACCTCACACACTTATCCCAGCATCCCTAGGACTTTCCAAATAGTCTACAAAGTCCTCTTTCAGGATCCCCATAACCTGCTTTGTAAATTTCTCCTCAATTCCATCCATGGTCCGTAATCTCCTCCCTTTCAGCTCTGGGAAAAGCCAGAAGCTAAAAAATCTAAACTGGAGGGCTGCTGAAAGACCTGGATGACGCAATGTTTTGCTGAAAAAAACTTGACGTATATTCACTGACCTACTCACTTGGTCAAAGTGAATGCAATAGTCACACAGTACACAAGCTCACTCCATGGCATATCACTATCGATTGAGTGATCCCACAGGAGAGTATCTGTTCACACATACCCAGTAAAGTCCCCTTTGATTAGTTGTCAAGTTATATCAAACAACACGTCTGGTTCATGAGATATTCGAAACAGCCAGACACTTTTTTTTTAAAAACTTCTCAGTGTGTATACGTATAAAATGTTTAAAAAGTCCTTAACCTTGTATGCAAGGTGGACATGTCTCAAGATATTTATTTAATTGGCCGAGCTGTTGCACGCGCATTCTTGTAAAATCTCCTGCTTTAACTGCGGGCCAGTTCTTGAAACTTAATAAAAAGTTCTGTTTTCATATATTAAAAACAGAATCAAATCATTACGTAGAAATTCGTGTGCTAGAGTGCATATGTGTCCAGGTATTTTAGATATGTATGTATATATCATACATCAAAAAAAGAATATCATCGCCTCTCGATTTTATATACATACGCACAAGAATATATATATATATATATATATATATATATATATATATATACATATATATATACATGTATATATATATAAACATATGCACACATTTCAGCTCAATGTACTTAAAATCCATGAGTCTTTGATGTCTTTGAGCATGCATGGTTTCAAAAGTAAGAAGGCATTGCATAGGTAAGTCGGTAATATTTTTTTTGAACCAAATGGACATAATATGTTTTGCTTTTGGGTAGAAACTTTCAATAATTCATCACTTGTTTGTATAAATATGAATCAAACACTGACATTTTGAGACAAAAACAAACATGGATGATAAATTCCATTTTATGATAGTATATATATATATATATATATATATATATATATATATGTATATATATATATATATATTTATATACATATATATATATATATATATATATTATAGAGAGAAAGTGAGTGGATGGGAAAGAGAGCTAAAGTGACATGCCATATGTGCTTGAACATAAACTCTTATTGGATGAAACTAAATTTCTTCTATATATAATTTTCTATGTTTAGTTATTTCATACATGTATCAGAACTTATTCTCTCTCTCTCTCTCTACATATATATATATATATATATATATATATATATATATATATATATATACATATATATATATATATGTATATATGTATGTATATATGTATATATATATATATATATATATATATATATATATATATATATATATATATATATATGTATGAGAAAGAGGGAGTGTGGGCTACCTGTCATAGTGTGATGGTTAAAAAGCTAGTCTTGTTAGACTCTTGTTAGTATTGAAAAATTTGATCCTTCTGGAGTGCCCTTATGGCTCTCTGCTAGACTAAGTGTAAATTTTTGTAAATATGTATAAGTATATATTCACACCAACATATCTAGCGCAGATAGATATACAGCTTTTCATGATTAAACGTATGTCCTGGCTGAAAAATGGCCCACAGGACAGTATCTTCAGACAGCTACTGTGGAAGGCATGAAAAAGAGATATACTTATTTTCAGTACCTCTGGCTGCAATGCATCATTTCAGCTACTTAGAAATTACAAATAGATAAACAGAATCAGACTTTTAGTATTATAGAGAAATAGATGTAAAACTGTAATCGGGATGATGGAAATTATCATTGTGTTGAGTGTAAATGCAGACCCCCACGAAAATCTTTTTTTCAATAATTCCAAAAACTTTTTACATCCCCTTTGACAGACAATTAAGTAGTAGATAATGTTTGTGCATTGAATCACCACAGCCAAGATAAAAAATACATAGTGCCTGGGTATTCCTCCCTTTTCACCTGTTTGTCTCTGTTCCAGTGCTCTTGGTCACATTCTTTGGCATGGAACCTTGAAATTTCACACATGTACTACAGTAGCCATCTTTCAAGAACAACCTTTCCAGTTTATAAGAATTTGTCTTTTGGCAATTGTTTTTTTGGGAGGGCTCAATTTACGATAATAATCCATTGTAAAATAGACACATTTATTTTTCTACCTTTGAGACATAGTTTTCGGATGTTTTGGGAAAGCTTGGTTGAAATGAGATAGAGTGAGAAAGAAAGAGAGTCAGTAGGTATGTGGTTTAATTTATTGAAATAAAAATGATACTTTTTAGTCCTCCTGGTTCAGTAATGGCTGTCCCCGTTCAAAATTGACAATGCCAGTCAGTCACATGTTGGTACCTTTCATCTTGCCAATCTGATATGTTGTTATATGTAACCTTGTATCGCTGTTCAAAAAGCGTGGGTGGAGTAGATGGGTTAGTAAAGTCCAGGGTAACAGAGTGGGGCTGTAATGAATACAAATGAAGTAACTAGGCTAGGGTTATTCATTTTCAGGCAGAGGTGGCAATATTTTAAATGATTTTTCTCTTCTTCATGTCTATTTCTCTCAATCTGTTTGCACACATTCAGAATAATCTTTTTATAATTAGAAACTGTCAACAAAAACTGTCAAAGTAAATTTTTTCAGTATGCAAGTTGATCTGGCTGGCTATCTACATACGTATCACAAATATAGACTAGTGTGGAGCTAGAGGGCAGGAAATTGTCACATTTGCTCATCCTAATGTCTACAAAAAATGCTTTCTATATCTATGGCATACAGTTCTTGATAGAATACATACATATTTACCAATTTAATTCAACTCTTAAAGTCATAAACTGCTTGATATCACACCTGGAACAATAAAATTATTGTCAGAATTTTTCAAATTCAAGAATTCATTTAAAGCTGGATCAGTAGTTATTACCCTTGATACTGGAATTTAAAGAATTCAATTATTCTGCACTTGCATACTATATATATATATATATATATACATACTCTCTCAGACACATATATATATATATATATATATATAGATATATATGTGTAGGTACATCAATTCATCTGCAATCTGATAATGAAAAGAGCATTTATTTTACACAAGAGCTCCTTATTTTAGATAATCTCCTTCTTCAGCATTACATTTGAGCCAGCATGTCTCCATCAACCATACAGATCAAGCAATACACAGAGAAAATCTTAGATCAAAATTCAGTTTATAACTGAGTCAGGCTACAGACTTATTGATCCACACTTACATCTCAAAGGATGTATCTTTTGGTATAGATATAGATTGATATAAAAGAATATTGATATATATATATATATATATATATATATATATATATACATATATATATATATATATATATATATACATAGTCATTATTCTAAACTATTGCATTTTACATTACGTGTATGTGTATGTATCAATAAATAATATGTGTTTATAATAAACTTGTACAACATACCTACATATGCATTATATGTACTTCTTTATAGTGTAAACTTATATTTATTTGTGTATTTTAACATTATCACATTTTTATATATTTACAATATACTTATATCACTTTCTCACTATGTATGCAAATTCATTATACCTTCATAAAGAAGAGCATATATGTATAAATATACATATATATATACATATATATATATATATATATATATATATATATATATATACATATATGTATATATATAAACACAATACTTGCCGACAAATTCTCAGACATATGTGAAAGAATCTTAAATGATAGATGTATTTTTATACATATATTTGTGTGTACGTGTATTTCCCAAAACAAAGACCTCTCAAGTATCCTTACACATGAGAAGAGCAGGAAAAGCCAACTGAAGACCACAAGAGCTTTTATTCCTTATTTCTCATTCTAATTCTTGTTTCAAAAGTGACAGACCTGACCATTCTGGTGCGGAAAACAGAACAGAAAAAGTGAATGCCCAAATGGATGGAATAAGAAATTTTCTTTTTTTCATCAAGCATCAATATTAAAGTCAAAGATACCTTCTTGTCGAAGGTAGCTACATCTTTTATCAGATGGAGGGCTAAATTGCCATTAGTGGCAAATTCTATCATACATATACATATATATATATATATATATATATATAGATATATATATATGTAAATATGTATGTATAGTGCCCAACCCAGTCCAACATCTGCCCCTTTTTAAACATTTGAACGCTGGGAACATTCTGCAAAGTCCAAAATCTACAGCTAGAAAACTGTCTTGACTGTCTGTATATGTCAAGCATACCATTTCCATCAAAGTCAAGATAGAAAAGGTGTTATTGCAATTATTGAAGATACAAGAAAGAAAATAGAGAAAAATGCACTCAGTTATTTTGCATCATACAAACAACTGAACAAGAACCGAGTGATCACAAGAGATGGACATGAGTTCAGAAACCACAGTTGGGGGAAGAAAACAATACCCAGCAACTTTATTTGTGTGCTCATACATCTACCCCAATCCTAAAACCCCCGACTCCGCCCAGCCCAAACATTTTCCAACATCTAATGAATCTACATGAAAATACAGGTGAGGTACATTTGTAAGGATCATGTCTCCAAGATTTTGTAAACCAGGGAAGGAGACTGCTAAAAGACACAGGTCTGGTTAGTCACTCAATAGAAACATCTTTCACCAGCATGCCATGTTGAAGATGATCAATTGAAAAATTTGAAAAAAAGGTGACCAATGAACATTTTACTGCTCTGGCCTTTTGTTGGGCAGTGATCACTGAGGAAGTCTGAATATTCAAAAAACAAGCACGAATGCTGCCAGACACAAACTAAGGGATCAATTAAGCATAAACTTACTTTGCAAATTGACCCCCACCCAATCAAAAACCTACTTAGCAAATGAATTTCGAAAAATAATAAAATCATTTTATCAAGACAAAGAGTAAATGTTTTATTTTTCAGTAAAACATACATAGCCAGCCAAACCAACTTGAAAACTGAGGAAACCTAGATTGGCAAATTTGGTTGACGGTTTCTAAAAAATCACAGGTCTGTCTGGACAGTATCCAGTCATTTTGAATATGAATCGATCTTTGATATTTTTATTTGTAATCATGTTTTCATGATATTTTTCTGTTTTTCTATTATTAGCAAATTTAATTGCAATTTACTACAAATATACTTTGATTTTACTTTTTATTGATAGATTTTCTTTGGTTGTTGCATGTAAAATGGTAAGTATTGATTTTTTATGCTAAAAACAACAAAAGTGTTAAATTTTGAAAAAAAAAATGAATAACATGACTTACCGAGATATGTAATATATCAATAAACATATGAAAAAGAAAAGGTAAAATTAGAATAAAAACAAAAATATTAAGAAATGTCCGCAGCTTGCACGAATGAATTACCATTGCCTGCACATGTACCAAAACTAATTATCTAAAATCATCAAAAAAAATAGATCTTTTATCTTAAATTATCTAAAAAAAACCAGTGTAAGATTTGGGCACTGATGATGTAAAATGACCACTGAGACCCCAAAAGTACTTTTTTGAAAAAAAATTAAAAAATCTTTAAATGGTGCATAGTGGTGTACTCATGCAAATTTTGGGGGTTGCTACCCCAAAAATGTGACCGAAAACACGCAGACATACACACACACACACATACAAGCAAAGAGAAAATTGTGTAGTCTATATTTGGCTTGATTGTTGTTTGAGCCATTTGTGGGGCCATGATGACTCAATACATAAATGTATTCAAATTTACTCGGTCAGTACAGAAAGTATCCAACCATTTTGAACATCTCACAAACTGGCTTTGACTTTGTTGTAACTTGGCAACCATTCAAAGGAGTGCTTCCTACACATACCTGAACACATACTCTCTCACAGAGTTTCTCAGTCAGCAGTGAAATGCAACTGAAAGAGCTTGTGACCATCACATTCACTATGAATTAGCCTGCCCACTCTCCAAATTTCATACGGGGTCTCTTAACAAATCATTGCATCTACCCTGGTTATCAGCACGCCTACAATTCAGTTTGATTTCTGTTACTCAAAGCTAAAACCCAAATTGAAAGAGAGAAGATTCCAGACCGTTGATGAGATTAAGGAGAATGCAAAAAGGCAGCTGATGGCAATCCCGAAAGAAGACTTTGAAAACTACTTTGAAAAATGGAAGGGATAGTGGATGAGTGTGTGCGGTCCAAGGGGGAGCACTTTGATGTGAATTAAGGGGTCATTGTCCAAAGTAGGCTATTTTTTCATTGATATTAAATGGTTTGATACTTTCATAAGAGATCCCATACATAAAGGAGAATTTGCCAATAAGATCCAAACAAGTGTTAGTAATATCTTCAATATTCTTTTTTCTAAGAGGCTGTGACAGTTAGATTTTTGCTGATGGGTATGGGTCCATAGTTCAGTTTCTATTCATGAAGATCGAGAGTTTGTCAAACAAGCCTTACCAAGCGAGAGAAAAGGGAAGCAGGTGTCAGCCCAGGTGTAACCTATGTATTAAATTCAATTTAACTCATATCATGGCCATCACAAGAAATTGAAAAAAAGGATTTTTCCATCTGATAGGAATAACCAAAAAAAAAAAAAAGGAAGTCAGGTTAATCACTCCATATAAACCACCGTGCGATCAACATCTTTTGGGAGCATGCTGTGTTGGAGGTGATCAACTAAAAATTCACAAAAAGGGGTGATCAATGATTAAGTTATTCCTCTCGACTTTTGTTTGAGAAGTGACCACAAAAAAGTCTGAATTTGAAGGAAGAACAAAAAAGAAACAAAAGGGTCAATTTATCATAAATTTACATTGTAAATTGAGTCCCTCCCACTGAAAAGCTAATTAGGGATAGAATTTCTAAAAAACAAAAGGACAGTTTTTTTTCTAGGCATGATAAAGAGTAAATGTTTAAATTTTCAGCCCTTTAGCTCCATTGGTGCAGCCTGTATGCATGTTACATACAAAGCCAACCAACCAGCCAGATCAACTTAAAACCTGAAGAAAGTTTTGGTGACAGATTTGGTTTAAGGTTTCTAAAAAAAGACCACAAAAGGAAAAAAAATGTTCAGACGGATGAAGGAATCGGTAAAATTAAAATCATTATCTGTAAGAAACAAACAAAAAATAAAGATGAGAGATGTTCAGGGAGAGGGAAGAAGAATAAAGAAAACATATCACAAACAACCAAGACAGTTGTTCATTAAAAACCACAACATGATTTTTGAGTTGAAAAACTCATTAGCTTAACGAGTAAAAACTAAATTTATTTACCTTTAAGTATGTTTGTAATATGATCCCATTCAAAATGTCTCCTGGGACAAAGCTGTCCCAGATGTTGAAATGGAACATAAAATAAAATTAGAAGTTGTATTTTTTTTTTACTTGATGCACTTTCATGTAACTATCCGTCATAAATCTATAATATATAAAAAGATTGGATGAAAAACACAAAATTAGCAGGTTACTTTGACTATATGTCTTTCCAGTTCAGTCGTGTAATGCGAACTAATTACCGCAAAGGTTTTGTACGTGATGATGTCAATGTGCACAGTTGCAAAAGCCAAGAAAATCTCATCTATTTTATTTTTCGTCACACATAAGTGCCAATAGACTTCTACAAGAGATCTAGGGAACATATATATTCCATCAATCAGAGAAAACTCAGGATATCAAGGTCTCAGGAGTTACAAAAGGGTTAAATTAAAACTATATGTGTACCTGATGTTGGAATGACTGTAAGAAAAAAGTCCAAAGATCAGTTTCAGTGAAAGCACTTTACTTTTCAATCTTACTGACTTAACACTCTTCTTATGCAATCTACTGTTTCAAAGAAAGGATTTTGCAATGCATTGTTAAAATGAATTAAGAGAAGAAGAAACAGGTCCCGACACTCTGTTCCCAATTATATTTTTGTTTCACTAAGTTTGTTTTGTTTTTTTTTTACTTGCTGTTTTTTATGTTTAAATTTAACAGGAAGTTTCAAAGATTAATACACGAGTAGCTCAATACAGAACAGAACAGATTCATTGCTGCACTAATAACTTTCTTCATCTACCAGAGACCATGATCATTGTATCTTCAGGGGTCCTTTCCGGGTCATACTCACAAAGCTGCCATGCAGCTGAAAACAACAGTCAGATGTCAGTGGGTCAAGACAAGAAAGGGGATGTTTAGTTTCACTGACTCTGACTCTCTCTCTCTCTCTCTCTCTCTCTCTCTCTATATATATATATATATATATATATATATATATATAGAGAGAGAGAGAGAGAGAGAGAGAGAGAGAGAGATTCCAAGTTTTGTCCTAACAGTTGAACTCTTCAATGTTCTTGATTTATATATATATATATATATATATATATATATATGTATGTATGTATATATATACATTGCAATGGTTACATTCATAATATCAATAGCAGCCATCAAGGGGCTGATAGTTCATCTTCTCATCATCAACTCATGAAACTACCTAAATTTCTTTCAGCCCATCTCCTTTCCTTCTTTATCTGTCACAGTTTTAGCATCAATAGCAGCCATCAGCCGAGCCTGCTGTTGTACACACAATAACCGATATATCATGGACTAGAAAATATATATATATATAAACATATATATTTATGATATAGTCGTGCCTTAAATGGGGTGATTTTGATGTAGTATGGGTAAGGTATTGCAGAACAAATTAGCATGCTAAGTATGACTTGAAAAATCTTTAAAATATAATAAGATTTTGAACAGTATGGAAAGTTCTGGTATGAATTAAGGGCACTAATCAAGGTATACCTGTCTGTATGTACACCCTGCCATCTAAAGTCCTACTGCTGGGGAAAATTCTTCCACCGAATCCTCATTCGCGAAGCCAAGCCATCATACATATATATATATATATATATATATACATATATATATATATATATCCCCATGGAAACAAACAAAAAGACTCCTGGTCAATGGGTGCTAATCATTTGTAGAGTGTCATTAGTGACAAGTAGGATAGGAAGAATTATGTAAATAATTTGCCAGATGCATCCTTGAAATAGGAAGCAGGTGTTGTGATTATGTTGCAGTTTTGTGGGGTGGATGAAGAGGGTGGGATAATGTCTTGTTAAAGAAAAGAGAAAAGTAAAAGAGAAAAAGAACAGGTCTGGCTAGTCGCTCAGAGGAAACTGTCATTTGATCTATGTCTTTTGGAAGCATACCATGTGATGGGTGATCAATTAAAAAGATTGGTAAAAGGGGTGATTATGAATAGGTAACTTCTTTTGCCTTTTGTTTTCGGGCAGTGATCACTGAAACAAACAGCTGAATTTTTTAAAAAAAACAACAACAAATGTGGCTGCTACTGGACAAAAGAAAAAAACCAAGTGATCAATTTAGCACAAACTCACATTGTAAATTGATCCCACCCCTAACCCCAATAAAAACATTGTTTAATTAGACATAATAAAGAGTAGATGATGAAATATATACTCAACCCTCTAATTTCTCAAGTACTGCCTGAAGGCGTGATACATACATATCCAGCCAGACCAACTTAAAAACTGAAGAAACTTATTGTGACAGTTTTGATTTACGGTTTCTAAAAGGAAAAGAAGACAAGAAAAAAAAAAAAAAGATCCAAAGCATGAATAATAAAAGGCAAAACTACCTAAGGCTGTCTTTCTCGACACCAATAAACCAAAGTAGAATGACTGCTTACCTGTCCTCTCTGACTTTACTATTGTTTATTTAACACTTTCTGATCCACCACAAAATATTCTTTGGTATTTATTAACAAAACAACTCTTGAAATTATGTGGCTAGCCAAAACCCTACATAAGCCCGCAACTTCCTTCTAACCCCAATATTTGCAGAAGATAATTTACAAAAAACAGGGAGGTATGTAAAGCTGGTGGATATTGACCCTAAATGAGTTGAGAGAAAGATGGTTAATCTTTTATTAGTGTATACCAAGTTTATATATAGTCTCAGTATATTTATTATAAACACAAGTTTCTTTTCCAGATTTTATTTCTGCATATCAGAAAACAATTGTTGCTCAAGTATATCTTATTAAAGTCTTCTTATGCATTGGAAGAAATTTTGCTATCATTATCTGTATACCACTGGTGATTACCTTCAGGTTAATATAATCCTCTACCATATTACTGAGGTTCTCAGTCACATAACATTGTTAACCAATAATAATTGATTATACATTGGGTGACTGGATATAAATATTCTTTTCTTTAACATGCCAAATATGAATGTTTTCAATTGTTGTCCACAATTCCAAGATAAATTATTGCCATTATTAGAGGAATTATTTGGAAGAGTCTCTTAATTATAGTTATTTTTATCACTACATCTTAGCTGGTGGGCTTTCCAACCTTCCTCATATCCGCTAATTCTTTGAACACAATCCTTTATCTCTTTCTTTTATGTCAAACTCTACGTAGAGTTTTACTTCGTTTTCCTTTCATAAAAGATTCCCTCAATAAAAATCAATGAGATATTCACGTAAAACAATGATATATGCAATAACTCGTGACAAGTTTACATAGTTACTTGATGTCAAGCAACAACAGCAATAATAGTTTGTGCCAGATATCTTCGATATGCTGCTTTCGAAACATACTATGAATCATTTTTTTTCTTCTCTTCTCAGTCATAACCATCTACAGAAGAAACTTGAAATTTTGCACACACACTCCCCTCAATGAGTAGAGAAAACATTCTTTTTTCCCTTAAATCCAGCTTAGTGGCTGAAAAAGTTGTGTTCAGAGTGGAGTTTGACCCTGAAGCAGCCAGTCTTGATCTTTTTTCTTTTTTTTTTTTTTTTCCGATGTTTGTCACAAATCCAGTAATGACAATTCATGGATGTATTAGATGGCTGAATAAAAAATATTTGGTCATTCAATATTGCTTGGGTTTGTGCCTCAAACTTCAGAATAATCTCTTTCTTTGTTGATAGGTTTAAGATTTCAAGTAGTTTCCTAGTGCAAAACAGAAAAAAAACTGAGGTGTCACATTTCAGGAGCCTTTCCAGTGCTTAGCTTAGTCAGTTATTACAAACATAAGTTTCAAGAGGCATTAATTTCTCCGTTTCAAAACCCAAATGTGACTCATGTAGAATCTATTACAATCTCTTTGAACAAACAAATATTTGTTCCCAACTCTAGAATCTGGATCAGTCAATACTTCCAGTTTATATATTGATTGCTCAAATGTCTTCATGACAACATTTCTTTGATTTTCTTTGCAAGTTATTCTGAGCCGCTTGGTTAACTGATCATATGTTATGATGTATATGATCTTGAAAATTGCTAGGTCCAAGCGAACAAATGAAAATAATGTTTAGATCTACAAGTGTCATAAGTATTAGTGTATTAAGTAGTATCTATGGAAATAAACTACTAAGGAATCCTCACGGAAAGTGAGGATATAATGTTCCCTTACTTACACAAAGAATGTTTTTGATGTTCTATTTTATAGCAAAAACATGTACCAAACATCTTTATCTCATCCTGAGATATACTGAAAATGTGGTAACCCTTACTCGTACAGATGTAAAATATCATCTGTGTGCTTTGTCAAGCCACCTTATTTCACACTGGTAGAAGCAAAGATTACCAAAAATGACATGCTTCATAAAAACCACCATAATTTACTACACTTGCCTCTTACCCAATAAATCTTAAAATAATGGGCTATTGATTGGTGAAAACTCCATTTTTCTATCTTCATTAATTTCTGAGATACGAGGCAATCATGTGACCAATACATTTGCAATCAGTAATCTCGCCTACATCTTGGTTGGAATTATTTCAGTATTCATTGTTCATAATATAGAGTGTTTTGTCATTTGTGAGGCTAACTTAAAATTTGGTTGAGAGAATCAAATTTTGGGACTTACAAATGCATTTGATGCAAAAGAAATATGAAAATTTTAAATGATTCTGAATATTTTCACTGAATCCATTTCATGTTGTCTTTTCTTTGATTAGTCCAACTTTTTCTTTTGTCAAACTCTTATTAAAGAGTTTTGACTTTATTTTTACATGTAATAACAATGGAAATGACCAGACCAAAAACTATTAACATCTTTCACAAATAAAAGTGACGTTTGCAAGAACTGACAAGAAATTCACTGACATTTCTAAAAGAGTTAAAATGGGACATGTATTTTTGGAATAATATTGTATGGAGAAATGAATTCTGTTCTCTTTACCTTTTAGATTTTAATGAAGGGGGTTTGATCTTAACGCAGCTAACCTTGTCTTTTTTTCTTATTGATCTGTCTCTTTAGATCAATCACTTTGAGAGAAAAATATTAATTGCAGTTTCCAGCTTATATACTCCTTTATGCCACAATCATGGAGCACAAGATTCTGTCACACACCATTGCTAGCGTAATTAGTCCAAGTCTTACTCAGCATCCCTCCAGCGTGGCCTCATGACGAACTAAGCTTCATCATAGTCAATAACTATTAACTGAGTTTACCATAGCATTATTGCTAGCAAACCACTGCTAGTATAGTTAGTTCATTTCTCATTGGATGCCCCATAATTGTGACCTTGTATCAAACTGAGCAAAACTCGGTAAATATCTATAATGGACAAAAATGACAGGTCTCTGCAAGCAGGTTTTTCTCTTTTCTTCTTCTTTCTTGAACTTCAGGAAAAAACAGCATGGCTTTCTTTTTCTTTTTTTTCACTTTGAGGAACAATCAAAAAGGTCTTTGAGAAGGCATCATTCATAGAAATTTCAGCTATTTGGGAAATATGCTCATTTTAGGATAACATATGTCTTTAGAGTCAAGTTTCTTTCATCTTATATTTCTCCTTCACCCATTTGGGTTTTGATCAGAGAACTGATGGGCCCCTATTTTGGAGGTGGGCGAGGCTAGGAGAGAAGGGCTCCTTAGATATAGGTTTTATTTATATATTTATTTGATAAGTTCTTTTTATGGTGTCTCTTTATAAGAAGCTTTCTGAGGGATCCCCGGGTGCCAGTTGGAGCTGTCCACTGGAAGATAGCTTAAGTTCATTGTTTGGGGATCAAGACAAATAAAAGGTGCACATACACACACTTCCTGAGATTCAAAGACAAAGGTAGAAAAGTATATATATATATATATATATATATATATATATATATATATATAAAAATGGTTAGTCACATCTACCATGAGGTTTCATTTCTGAGTAACAAAAATTATCATCACAAAATATACACAAGTTATATAACTTTTTTGAACTGACGTAAAATTTGTTATGTTACATAATTGCATTATATATATATATATATATATATATATATATATATATGAATGGAAAACGTATTTATTCTACTCAAATATACATATTTCAACATAGTCTCCTTTTCTTGTCAATGCTCTCAATTCAGAAGTGAATATTAATCGCATAGATTGAACATTATACGATGAAATTTTCAGATGAATATTCTGCTGATAACAATGTGGCAGGATGACTTATTGATTCACTCATGTGTGTTTATATATATATACATACACACAATTAGTGAATATGTGTGTTGATAAAAGTGTTTTAAAGTGTACTTAAATATTGGAAAATATATCTATAGTACGTTTGTACATATATGTATGAGTATATATTGAATGGCTTGGCTTCACAAACAAAGACTTTAGGAGAATTTTCCACAATCACAAGTATATACGTAAATAGACAGATATAGATAATGAAGACGGTTTTCCATGTATATTTGTCTGAGTATATATATATATATATATATATATATATATATATACACACACATTGAAATGCATGCATGTAAGCACATTAAAAAAAAATTCTACCTATATTTTGGACAGGATGGAGTAATATAAAAGTATAAATATGATCAGCTACATTTTTATTTTCTTCCTTGCTTTATAAACAAATATATATGCATGAAGAAATATATATATATATATATGTATATATATATATATATATATATACACATTTATATATAAGCTTTACACCTATCTATTCTTCAGTACATCTGCTTAGATAAGTTGCTTTGTAACCATCAAAATATACGACAGGCACTTGACTACTCTTAACCAATGTTTTATATACATATATATGTATGTATATATATATATATATGTGTAAACAAAGCAAAATCAAAAGCAACAAACAAATGAACCAACAATGAAATGACATCCCAAAAGGCAGAGAATAGAAGAACCTTATCAAAGAAACGATTGCAGTAAGAGAGGAACAAAGTTCCATACATTCTGAGGTTTTTCCTTAATCAGTACGGGTCTTGCCTGTCAATTTCTTGTAATGTTCCAGCCGTACAAGTGCCAGTCCATTGTGGGGCTATTTTGAACTGTAAGTGCTCCATTTAGCTCTAGACCATTCAACCGTGGTGACTCACCAAAGATCCTGTCAGGGACGTGTAGTAGGTGCCCAATATGAGTCGCAAAATCTCCCATCAGAATTTATGTCTGATCATTTGGCATACGACTGTTTGATATCTATCAGATAGGTAAAGATGAGGCGAGATGAAAAAATTAATGTCACTCAATCAGTATGTTCATTCGAGCAAGGTTACTCAATATTTCCTGGGTTTAGAAAAAAAATGGAAAGAAAGACACTTTCAGAATTAAGTAAGTAGTTCCCTCAGGCTGGCTATGGCTCCAACCATCTGTACTTTTGCTTCACTTATCACATTATTACTTACTTGACTTCTTCCATACTGGGAAAGCACCCGGAATGGCGTCACTCACTCTACTCTGCACTATTTTACCATTAGCTGGATAGATGCCATTCCAAATTAACAACCAACCAACCAAAAAGTGACTTAATAAGTTGTGTGAAAACCAACCAACAAATGGTTGAAGAGGGATAATTTCAATCAGGAGTTATTTCCCTTTCTGAATCTTATGAATTCCTGAATTAATAAAAGATCTGTTTGAAAAAGAACAAACCATTTTGAATACCTCGAGAACTGGTTGCCGGCCTTGATATAATTTGGCAATCAATCAGAGAAGAATTCACTGTATAATGCATGAACAGACACTCTCCTGTCGGATAACTCAGTCAGCAGTGAGATGCCATTGAGTGAGTTTGAGAACTTTGTGATTTTCACACTCACAATGCCCATTCTACATGATTCATGCAGGTTATTTTGGCAAAACGTTACATCATCTTGGTCTTCCTGCCCCAAGCCACTCACCCCCACAGTCCAGATTTGTGTCCCTGAGACAGGCATAGCCTTAAGCTAAAATCACCATTAAAAGGAATATCTCAATCAGTGGTCAAGATTAAGGAGAATGCAATACAACTACTGATGGCGATTACAAAATGGGACTTGGCAAACTGTTTTGACAAGTGGAAAGGATGCTGGGAAAAATTTGTGAGGTCCCAAGAGGAGTACTTTAAACACAAACACCTAAAAAAAGTATTTAACAATGAGGGATAATTAAGAATAACAACAGGCATGTCTTACTACTTGAGCCACTTCTATTGAGTGTTCACCCATGTGTCGGCTTTAGTTTCAGACTGCATGCAAACCAACTCATGATATTATCTTTAAGAATATTAATTACACAGAAAAACTCCAAGCTTATTCAAAAACAGCATATTCAACCAAAGAATTTATATATATATTTAGGGTACAGAAGTGAAGGTAAACTTTATTTTCCCCTTTGAGGGGTCAGAGGTTAATCATTTTTTCTCAAAACGGGATCAAAGGGGGGAGGTATTTTCTTACACCTGAAATATTTTGCCCAGCATAGTCAGTAACTTCAGCTATCTGTATACAGACATTTTAAAGGTTTTCAAGGGAAGTTTTATCTAAAATCTAACTATGATGACTAAGTGAAACCTTACTTTCAATCTAATATCAATACATTTATCTTATGTTTACACATAGATTTTCAAGGGGTCTAAATTGAAAAGAACTCCTAACCTCAACCTACCTTCAAGGCTCAAAAGTGAAAAAAAGTCTAAAGTTTCTCAACAGGATGCTACTGTAAATAGTAGTTCACCTACTTCATCTCAACTGATGATAGACAATAAATACAATCACTAAATGTTGGAGGGGGTCTCTAAAGGAACCAAGCCTCCAAAATCCCCAAAACTCAAGCTGCATCTATAGAGAAACTATTTTATGTCAAAAGCTTGGGTCTTTTTTTTTTATCCTTAAATTTTTTACCTATCTACATCAGGTACTCCAGCTAGAATATATATGAGAGAGAGAGAAAATAATTGAGAGAAAGCCTTCTTGATAGCTGAAGTGGTTGTGTATTTCTAACTCGTGTCAATGGTTCATTTTCAAAGCTGAATAAAAAGCTAGGATTTTGAATGTAGGCTGGTAGGCAGGCCATTCTGACTTGGAATATTCACACAGTATTCCTTGACTCCATGAGATAATCATTGTAAATATATAAAACAGTGAAATACAAATAAGATAAATATACCATTTACCAAAAATTGAATTATTCAGATACCTGCAGACAGGTATGAGTAGTTAAGAGAAAAAAAAGGCAAGAACAAAATATCCAAATAATTACGCCAACACACAGTTACCTAATAACAAATTAAGTGCAGACACCAACTTCAGAATATAAACAAATTACCCATCTATCTATCTAACTTTCTATTTATATACCAGTTTTGTCTGTGTCTGTAGGTGTGTTGGTATGTACACAAAGCTCATATATAAACTTGAATTACATTTCCTTTTCCTGAAAACTGAATGGTATATAATTTCTCCATTTCTCTAAGCATTTTGATCCACAACCCAGCCCAACACCATCCTCGCCCCTGAAAGACCCTTTCAACCCACATTCACTTTCATCTGGGTTTTTTTTTTTTTCAAGAAGACTTATTCAAGGAAAAAAAGGAAATCTAATTTTAATTAATGGGCTAATAATTAATGAACATGGAGGATTTTCTTAATGAGATCCAGTTGATTATTATATACAGTGAAAATAGACAAAATATAGGAAAATATATCAAAAGAAGTTAATATCATACTCATGGGTCCCAACTTTGGCCACACCCCACAGTGAGCTTTACTCACCCAACCTCCAAAAATACAAGGAAGCAGTACTTCAATTCATCTGGAAGCTAAGGATTTGCCCAGTGTGAAATCATGAGTATTAATAGTCAGGCCCAACCATATATACATATACATTAATTAAATAAATAATGTACATTTTGGCAGCAATTTTTCTTTTAAGCAAGTTTCATTAAACATGATGGGTTATTTTTTTTCTATCTAACTTTCTCATTAATTTTCCTTCTTTGCAAATAAGTTGTTTTTTGCTGGGACTCAAGAACGTCCAAAGTGTGTTTGTGTATGCATATATATATATATATATATATATATATATATATATATATTTATGAAAAGAGAGAGGGATGGATATACCAAAGGAGCAGATCAGATGACAAACACTACTAGCGTGAAAAATATAAATATTTAAGTAAATCTGAATTCCAGTTGAGATTGCCTAAATTGCCTTTGCATTAATACTTTAGGGAAGGCATGAATCCACTTCCTCCTGTGCACTATCCAATGGGCTGAAAAAACAAAATGGGGATACATTTTTGAGGCTCTTACATATATAATCCCTTGATATTTTTAGGGCTGATCTAGTTCAGACAAAAGTAAAGAGCGATATATCTGGTATCAGCTTGACTGCAAGAATGACAATTAATTGGGCATCAAACTTCCTTAAAGGGGCTCCACTCTATGTTTTGAAATCAGAATTGTCCTTCTCCTAGACTGGTTGCCTTTCCAAGGCTAGGGAGTCCAGTCTGCCCAGCTATTCTACCTACAGCTTCAAGGAGGAGAGACAAACTCATACCTTTTCCCAAAGGCATTCATGCTAATACTTCAAAAGAAAAGTGTTACCCAGTTACAAGCTGATAAACTGAGAACAAATTTTTTTTCCTCCAAGAAAATTATTGTACAATTTGCAGAGATATATGAGTCAATTATTATATACTGATTTATTCAAACTGTTATCAGCATCTCAGTTATCATAGTCATAACATTTCAGCCGCTATACTCTCTAGCTTTTTTCAGATGCTCATTGTATTTGGTGGCATAACCATTAATAGCAGAGTAGAACTGATATGAGTATTTTAGTTATTATTCTATTCAAAACCACATGGTCCAAGGTCTCATTATGATTCAATGTATTTATTTTTCCAGCTTATATTTAATTATATTAATATATACAATGACACCTTAACCGTACTATATAAAAACTGCACTATTCCAGGTATTCCTTTATATCATATCATAGTTATCCAGTTTTATCAAAGCCAATGGTTTAATAAATACAAAATTGATCACTGAAATAACATTTGACCCTGCTCAAAAACATATTTCTCTTTGCATTCATATCACTGTTTTGTGATGAATGTTGTTTTTCCTCTACTAGTTTATGGTTAAGTAATTCTACCTACTCTCTACAAATAAGTAAATATTGAGATCATCCTAAAACCTCCGTTACCTGATGAAAGGGTAAAAATACTACCACAAGAAACACAGCAGAATCTCCACTGCATTTGTTTTAAGAAATATCGTTTTTAATTAACCATGAGAAAAATATAGGAATAGCTTGATTAGTATGGTCATTCCGTCCAAATATTTTCTTAGGCCACATTATAATTTAATGTGCTTTTTTTCTTCAGCTTATACTTGATTACATTAACTTACAGAAATACTTTAACTGTGCTGTATAAAAAAAACGTACTTTTCAAGGTATTCCTGTAATTTACTAACCACGCTATCGAATTCAAGCCCAGATTACTTAATCCTCCTGCCTGCTTCATAGGCCACTTAGCTATCACCTGGAAGAACAATGAGGTGATATTTGAATAAGATATGAAGCCATCAAACCACCTCATTCTCTTTTTCACTCAGAACAGATGCCAGACTGAACCAAAATCAGGTAAAATGACTCTGTAATCCTTCTGATTTTTTGCTTTTCAACTTCGTTTGATGAGCAAAAAAGAAGGTAAATGGTTAATTTCTCTATTCTAAGACAATGGGCAATTGATTGATAAGACCAGCAGTTATTATCAAAATGCTTTGGCACTTACTGTTCTCAAGAGCTATAGAATTTCCCTACCTTGGCTTCAGTTTTGTGCTTGCAGCGAGTACTTTCTGGACATTTATTTCAATTTTGCTTATGCTTTTTCTTTGGTTAAGCTAAGTAGGTAACTGAAATGACATGAAATAATTTTTTGGTCCATTGTTCAAGCAGAGATCAAGTCATTTTGATTAGGAGATGGGAATGTTGTCCTGGTCAGGGGCTATTGGCGGTTAATGCGAAAACGTTTGGTCCAGCATTATCAGAAGTGATAAGGATTGGGTGGAAAGGTGTAGAAATAAAGATTGAGGAAGAGAAAGGAAAGGAAGTGAGGGGTAAGATGAGGGAAGAAGAAAAATTGAAGTGAAAGAGGACCGAGGGGAAGGTGATATGGTGGAAATCTGAGGGTAAAAACATGGAAGGAAGGAGAAAAGTACAAAAAAAAAATAAGAAAAAAGGGGAAAAAAAATTGGTTATGAAAGAAAAGATAGAAAAGTATTAGAAAGAAGCGAATGAATGAAAGGAAGAAAAAGGAAAAAATATTTCAAAATGGATACAAGAAATATGACAGAAAGAAAGAATAGAATAAATTGCAGAGTAAAAGATGGATAAACAGAAAGAAAGAAAAGGAAAAAGAAAGAATAAAAGAATGAAAAGAAGAAAAATGAAGAAACAAAGAAGGAAGAAAGGAAAAAGAAAGGAAAGAAACAAAGAAGGAAAGAAACAAAGAAGGAAAGAAACAAAGAAAGAAAGAAAAAAAAGAAAGGAGAAAGGAAAGAAACAAAGAAAGAAGAAGGGAAAGACAAAAAGGGAAGCAACAAAGAAAGGAGAAAGTAAAGGAACAATGAAGGAAGAAGAGGAAAGAAAGAACCCTGAGAAGGAAGGAAGAAAAACAAAGAAAGAAGGAAAGAAGAAACGAGAGAAACAAAGAAAGAAGAAAGGAAAGAAACAGAGGAAGAGAAAACTCCAAGGAAAAATATGAAAGAAATTTGATATTGTTTTTCTATAAGATGAATAAAGAAAGAAAGGAAAAAAGGAAAAAAGATGAGAGGAATCTGAAAAATATAAAAGGAAAGAGAAAAGGGTGCTGAATATAAAGGGGAAGTTGGAAATGTATGAAGGAAAAAAATGAGATGAAGAAAAAATACAAGTGAAAGGAAGAAACGAAGAAAATAAAGAATTCAAGAAGGAATAAAAATGATGAGAATGAAAATAAAAAAAATGAATGAAAGAGAGGCAACCAAGAAACGAAAAAACCAAAGCAAAATAATAATGACAACACTAGAAGAAAGGAGAAAATTGAGTATTTGACTAAATAAGATATTCCTGGTCAAAATTAGTCAACCAAATACTTTTAGCGCATGTATTTTGTGCTACATTATCTGATTAAGCCTCTATGATAGTGGACAAGATCTTCTCACGGTATGACCACTTTGTAATAATTTTTTTTTTTTTTGGTCAGGGGTAGAGGTGGTTGTAATACTTTGAGAAAAAAAATCAATTGGTAAAAATGACTCTCTAACCAAAAAAAAAAAAAATATATATATATATAAGTATACATAAAAATTTACTGGCACCATTCTTTGTAATCAGCCAATAAGAGAAATTGGACAAATTGCAGGAAATTATTGACATTAGGCAAAGCCAAAAAAAAATGTGAGACACTGAGAGAGAAAAGCAGAAGATATTGGAACGGTAAAAAAAAAATGAGAGAGAGGCCTCTCATGTCTTTATGACAAAGGTTCTATGGAGGTTTGATGAAAGTCTGACATTAGAGAAATGTCCTGTCTTCCTTGCCCAAAGCAGTTAACTGATCAAGGCAAATGTCTGCTGGTCACAAAAGATATCAGCAGAAGACAGCTGGGATTTATAGGGCCTGATTTTCAAGTGGCATTTGGTAAACTGGCCAACTTTTATCTTTTAGCATTTTTTTTTCCGCAGCTTCCATTCTCTAAAAGGAGAAAAGAAAGTTAAATCTATAAGCAAGTGTGGGTGTGTGTGTACACATGTGAGTGCATGCATGTGCATGTATACATTTGTGTGTGTGTGTGTGTGTGTGCACATGAATTAAGAGACAGAGGTAAGAAAAGAAAATAAATTCTTATTAATATCCAATTCCATCTATATAATGAATTTCATTCAGTTCAGTTGCTTTTTTATTATTATTGACAGGTTATAATATAGAAAAAAAGTAGAAAACAGCATATATAAGTGTGTGTGTGTGTGTGTGTGTGTGTGTGTGTGTGTGTGTGTGTATATATATATATATATAGTAGAATGTGGATTCACTACACAAACTAGCTCATGTTTCTGCCGTCTGATGAGGCCCGAAGAGGGCAGAAACATAAGCTAGTTTGTGTAGCAAATCCACATTCTATTATTTATTTCTATCTCTACTTCCATACTATAAAGTTGAATGTAACGAGCACTCTATGGAATAAATCCATCACATATAAGAAGTTGCTTTATATTATTAATATATTATTTTATCATGCTATACTGCTAGCCTGATCTGAACCATATGTATTATATATACATATATATTATTTAAAAATTTTTTTTAATGTTTAGTGTTTAAAGCAGTAAAACTTTCTAGACTATATATATATATATATATATATATATATATATATATATATATATATATATATACACTTGAATATATACATGTATGCACACACAGGCACATTATAATTACATGCATACAAAATCATACACATTTGAATACACACTTGAATGTACATATAAATATATACATACTTATGTGTGTGTCTGCACAAAACAAAAATATATAAACACGTGTGCATGCACATAGATACGAGTATGGATCAATGTCTATAATCTGACACAGTTACCAACTACATTTTGTTCTGAAATTTTTTGTATAATGTTCAATCTAGGTAATTAATAGTTTTTGATGAGTATTTTCTTTCATCTTGAATTTTTTTAGTTGCTATTTTATTGCAACTCATTCAGACCGTCAGCACAAATCAGAAATATAGGATAAAGAATTACATCTAGGCGAGACTCAACTCATGTTTTTCTTTACCTATCTGCCTAAATATAGCACTTCTCTAACAGTCTGAGCTGTTAAATCTCTCACGCGAAACTAAATGCAACTCATCAACCAAACCTTGTTCTAATGTGGTACACACACATCATATAAACAACATAACAATTAACTGTTTTAATGACATGTAAAGCACTGTAATCATAATTATATATACATATATTTTCTTTTTGTTGAATGTATCACTTTATTTAGTTCTTTCTTTTTTTTTGGCAGAAAAGAAAAGCAAACCTAATAATATGTGTGTTACATTGCACTCACCTGTCTAAACTTGTCACCCACAATTTGTTGGCCAACATAATGTTCTGCTTAGGGTCACCAGTTTGTTAAGAAATAAGTTCAATTGAGTTTGAAGGGCTGTTTCATTGAGAATTTATATATATATATATATATATATATATATATATATATATATGTGTGTGTGTGTGTGTAGAAATTTACAGAAGATAAAAACTGAAGTTATAACATAACATGGAATTTATTAAAGAACAAACAACATAAGATTAAGAAATACACGTAATTTGTTTGTAGAGTTCAAAGGTTGATTGAATGTTCTCTGACATTAAGTATATATATATATATATATATATATATATATATGGGTGGGTGGGTGGGTGTGTGTGTGTGTGTGTGTAAAAATTTAAAGAAGATAAAGACTGAAGTTATAATATAACATAGAATATGTTAAAGAAGAAACAACATAAGATTAAGAAATGCACATAGGTTGTTGGTAGAGTTCAAAGGTTGATTGGAAGTCCTCTTACATTAAGAGAAATGCAGTAAAGACAAAACAAAGACTAGAGAATATCAATATGTAACTGAACAATATTCTGAGAGCAGTATGAAAGACCTACAGTGCTATAAAAAGAAATATGAATACTCAATAGAAACCATCACATGACAAACATCTTTTGGCAGCATGACACGTTGGGGGTGAACAATCAAAAATTGGAATAAGGGATGATCAATGAATAAGTAACTTCTCTCATATTTTGGGGGGATAAACTAAAAAGTTTGAATTTTGGAAAAAAAACAAGCAGACACAACCTACTGGTCAATTTAACATAAACTTAAAAAGTTTTTAAAAATTAAACTTATTGAAGGGGGTGTTAAAAAAACAGAAAACAAGGAGTGAATATTTAAATTTTCAGTTTGCAAGCTCCATCTGTGAAGCCTGTATGCATAATACATACATATCCAGCCTGCTAGTCAGACCACCTTAAAAACTGAAGAAACCAATTGTGATGGTTTTGGCTGATAGTTTCAAATAGTGTATGTATTGTGTGCGTGTATGTGTGTGTGTAATTATATGGAAAATACAAAATGTAAGCAAAGATATCAAAACACTAAGCATTTAAAAGCTTTCTGTCCACAGATGTATAACAATACAAATGTTGAGCTCTGTATGCACACACATTTTGTAAGGTGAGAGAAAAAGGCATTGAGTCACTCCTTCCCCACCGTAATCTGCAGTGAATAATACATGCTCTGTTGTAAGATAATCACATAATCCCAAAGGACCCCATCTGCATCTAAACAGGGACAATGTACACCTTTGATGACCCTGGTTGCTTTTTCTAAACCCAGTCCCTCTGCCTTCTCTCCTTTTGTGTCCAGCTCTATAGAAGCGAAAACCAAAACTGGAGGTTCCAACAATTTCTCATTCTGCCGCAAACTGTCATGTCACCTTTAATGGCCCCTCTTGTTACCGGTGTTGTATGTACCGTACATTTCCTGCCCTCCAAATCACACTATCTGGGATAAACAGGGTGAGTACGAGTCCACTCCTCAACATTCCCTTTCTGTTCTTTCTATTTGTTTTTTTCTTTGACTGACTGACCCTTTATTCATTTCTGTAGAATTCTCTTGCAGACTGCTAAAGGCATTTCCCAGGGAGTCGTGGTTCCTCTCTTTTTGTCATGGAGAGTAAGTAAGTAAGTATCTGAGAATGGGTTGAGTAAATTTTGTATAAAGGTGATATGCTGCCTCTTTTCTGTGTGACTCCTGACAGAGATTTGGAAAAAATATATATTTTGCATGGAAAGTAACTTATTTTCCTGCCTTTGTTAGGATTTGCATTCAGAAGATGAAAACACATATATGTACATACATATATTTATATATATGTATATATATGTTTTTGTGTACATGGGAAAGAGAGGGGATGTTTGGGGGGATGAATAGATAGGTAGAAAAATATATAAAAAGGAATACAGATAATTCCAAAAAATGTCTCCTCGCCTTCAGTACATGAATTCTAACAAAAGACACTCGCAAACATTATGTATGTATGTATGAGTGCATGTTTTGCAAGGGTATTTTGAGGACTTCTGCTCATTACAATTCATCCCAAAATCTTGTCAAGCACTCAAGGCTCAAACTATGATACCAGTGCAGTGGAAACAGTATATTTGAATACTTCTTTCAAAAACAAAATGTGTATTTCATTAGCCATCAAAAACCTTAATCATACCAGAGCATTGGAAACGGTATGACATTTGAATACTTCTTTCGAGAACAAAACGCCTATTTAATTAGCCATCAAATACAATAATATGGAACAAAATTGGTTGCAACTTTGTCAATACTAATGAACAAACTGAATAAACAGATGTATGAATTCATGTGCGTGTGTGTACATTCCCTCATAATTAATGCAGAAATGGAGAGAAAACTATAGGGATGGGAGTAGTGAAGCTAGTCTGGCAGAAAGCTAGAAATGAATGTAAAGTATTTTTTTAAATTGTAACACCTCACCAAATTTCATTCTAAAAAAAATTAGATACATATGTAGTGACTGGGAATTTGTCAATATGTTAATAATCTTTTTAATGACAGGTGAAAAGGGCAATGAGTTTTGTTCACTGACTCTTGAAATGTTTTTGTCTAATTCATTGCCTTTTTACAGTTGGTATAACCTGATTCAGAAAGGGTCTTTCTATTTTTGTATTCAGCTATTATGTTCAGAGCCAAATTTAAGGTTTTGAAAATTATGGTTCAAACTCAAACAGAGTTATAAGCAATTCTGTGTTATATCATAAAGTCCAATTATCTGTGCTCTAACCCACTCAGGCCAACCCGCATCTTCCACATGTTTGCTAAATTTCAGCTTAATTCCACAAGTTTGCTGAAGATAGACACAAAAAATCTTCTTGATATTTCCTAAACTTCCCTTAGCACAGCAAATAGTCAAATAGTGGAATGGTTGTAGGAAGATTGTGTTGTGCCAATCCTCAAAGTGGGAAAAGCCTGCTAACCTGCTTTGAAAATCATCATTCAAAATTTCCAAATTAACCAGGTCTTGAACATCAACCATTGGCACCAGCAGAAAATATACAAATATCTTAGCCAGAAGGTAGGCTAAATACATGGAAACTTCTTCACTTAAGAGATAAAGCTAGACTACAGATGCACAATAAAAACTTATATCAATCATCATCATCATCAGTCTTTCAACGTCCCTCGTTAGACAAAGACCTTCCCCAGGATTTGCCACCCTTCTCTATCATGGGTGTCGCAGAGCCCGTGCTTTCTGAATTTCTTTAGCTCATCTCTCCATTTAATACTCTGCCGGCCTCATAGCGAATGTGATCTCTGGGGATCCATGTCGTGAGTCATGATGTCCATCAGTTGTCGGCCATTCTTGCAACATGGCCAGCCCACTGCCATTTGAGATTTTTAATAGATTCTATGATGTCCCTGACTCCTGTCTTCTCCTGGATGTATTGTGCTATCTTGTGGTCTCTCCATGTGAGGTTGAGCATAATTCTTTCATATGCACATTGCATGGTTCTCAATTTGCAGATCTGTCTCTTGGTAAGTTTCCATGTTTCAGCTCCATAAGTGACTATTGGATGGATGCATTGGTTTTACACCCTTCTTTTTAGGATTAATGGGATCTTCTTGTTTCTGAACGTTGCGCGTGCTCTGCCAAAGGCTGGCCATCCTAGTGTGATTCTTCGTTTGATTTACTCTTCTTTTGAGGGTCTCATGGAGATTCGTTGTCCTAGATAGATGTAGTGATCTACTTTCTCCAGTTCTGTGTCCTCGATTTTGATCTTAGTGTTTTTATCTCCGATGTGGTTGTTGCACATGATCTTCGTCTTGCTGAAGTTCATGAGTGGGCCAACTTTCTTGCTCTCTCCATTTACTTCATCTACCTCAATAATTCTTTTCAAATCTGCCTTTGATAATTTTCAAAGTTGGTTTACCATTGTAAAGATATTTTGCTTTGTAAACATGTGTGAAAGTGTAATTTTGGGGTGCATGACTTAAGACAAATTATGAGCATTTAATATCTCCATCAGCCTTTCTCAGATTTGAAAATGCACTCACAGATCTAAAGGAGAATTTTTTTCCCTTGGGGAAAGCTTTATCAATTATTCATTCAAGAACTTCAATACTTAACAAAAAGAATTTGTAAACATTGGAATATGGATGCAATATTTACTTTCAGAGCGAGCAGATGAAAGTCTCAAGAACAAGAAAGATGAAACATAGAAATGAGCTTCCCATCACAGTCAATAATTGAACAAAATGGCGTCAAAATTTGAAGTTATAGAAAAGAATTCCATCAAAAAATAAAAAGGGTAAGAATAAATTCCATTCATGACATCACTGGCATTTTCAACAGCAAAACACCCAGAATCATTGAGGTGATGGAGAATCTAAATGGTATTAAAAAAAAACAACAACATCAAAATGAGGCAATAAAAGCTTTTTTTTCCAAAAAAAAAAAATTTTTCAGAAGGGATCAAGTAGAGTACTGATGCCAATTTCAAAGTCTGTAGACAAAACTGTATGGCCAAGACGGCTGGGACACATAAACACTCACACATATAAGGAAGGATAGAATCCTTCACCACATTCTTATAACATGATATGCATCTCTATTTCTCTATTCTGGAGTAGAATTGAGAGAATCGGGGATGGGATGTCCAAATCATAAATAGAACAAGATTAAATTAAGTTATAGTCAGATGATGGTAAGGCACTTTTAAATAATTTTGTTTTGATTGTTATTACAATTAACAACAATATTTGTTTTGGTTGTTGCTATTAACAACATCATAAAATAAAGTACAAAGTCTTATTTCAATTTTTGGAAGAAATGGGATACAATTTTTTAATGGGCATGCTGAAGTTCAATTAAATTTTCTTATAGCAATCAACAAGAAAATTTGACTTGTTTTGAAAAAGGTCAACATGAAATATTCAAGTATTTTTAGTGTGAACTTTTCAAGTAAGGTAAAAAGTCTGTTCAATTATTAAGTAAAAACAAAAGACATTTTATTCAACATCAACTCTATTGACCCACATATTTACTGTTTTGGTCAACAATCTTCTGTCATCTTTCAGGTAACTTCATAATTCTATCCTTACAGAATAGATTTTTCATTTTTCTGAACAAAGAACTGCAGATTAACACTTTTCATCAATTACTGCCTTAATTTGCTCTAATTGGGAATAATTCTTGTTCATATTGAATCCACCATATACACTGTATACCCTCTTGGGATGAAGATTGGCCTGTGGTATGTTTAGTGATGGTTTATTTCACTTGTCCTTCAATCTCTGACACTTCAAATTTCAAATTGTGATAAAGTATCCAATTTTAATCACCTTTTTTGTTGAAAAACAAGACATTTTCATATCGAAGCCACAATTCAAAGTGCCTAATATAACCAAGGTTTTGATGTTTTGAGCATCTTGGCTTTCTCTCACGTTGTATAACATCGATTATTTTCGAGTAATGTCTTGATTTGGTCACTATCTCTTCAAACTGGTCTACCCAGCGAGAAAGCTCCAGCATTAAACTTTGCAAACCACTTTAAACATAAAATCAATTCTTTTTGGCACTTGTGTCACTCTTTTACCTCTCTTAAAATCTAAAAAAAAGACATAATATACTTTTGTTTATTTTCTTCCATCATTAATTTCAGAAAAGGTAAACAAAAATAATCAAATTTTGACAATTTCCTTCAAATGTACACTGATATGAAAACTGTCATAATACAATAAAAACGATTTTTCTGAATGAAGTTTATCATCATCATCAGCTTTTTAGCATCTATTCTTGAATACAGCCCTTCGCCAAGATTTGCCAGATTTCTCTATCATAGGAACCGTGGGGTCAATACATTCTGGGCTTCTTTAGTTTGTCAAGCCATCTCATATTCTGCCAGCCACAGTTTTGCATATAATCTCCAGGAATCAACATCGTAACACGTGATGTTCATCATTTGTTTGCCATTCTTGCAACATGACCAGTCCATTGCCATTTGACTTTCCTAATAGATTCTATGATATCTCGCACTGCTGTTTTTCTTCTAACATATTGTGCTGTCTTCTGATCTCTCCATGTTATCTCTCCCAAGTATGTTGCATAGTTCTCTGTTTCAGATAATCTTAATGCCTTCTAATGATCAAAACAGAACAAACCTTTTAGTCAACCTGATAAAAACAAACATTTGTAAAGAAATAAAGAATCAAGAGGAGAAATAATGGTTATAGTAAGATACAATTGAATGCTATGGACTGTGGTTTACAAAAGAACTTCTTAAACTATTTCAGTGTCATTCACCCTCAAGTCTTTATTATAAAATTTCATTTTCCAATGACCAAAGTTCCTTATATTTTCATCTTATCCTCCTTTGTGCATGATTTGAGGACCATATATGGATTGGGCACCCGAAATTTGATACAAGTCATCAGGTCAAATTTTCTGCTGATACCGGTCGTCATGCAGTACATCAACATTGAAAAGTAAATGAAATTCGCATAAAATTCTAAGCTAAACCTTTCCTTAAAATAAAAAATACATTTTTGTAAAAGAAAAAAAAAGTTTTAATGTTTTTTTGATGAAATCAAATGAAATTTTGATTCAACTATATTGTAACAAACTTTTTTATTTATTATTTCTATTATTATTCGGATTATCCTCATCTTGGTTGTTTTTCATGCAACCTTTTGGCCATTGTACTCTATGGCCTTCATCAGGTATCATCTGGTAGGTGTGGGGAAGTAACAAACCGAACCCTTTATCTAACCGACGGGGGTTTTTATATATATTAAGAAATAATTTAGCTAAAGATTTTGCAGGGAATTTGTTTACTTATCAATACGGTTCTAATTCTATACATGATTTATTTTCTAACCTCAGCAGAAAACATAAATCAGTACATTCTGAAGAGCTAATTTTATTCATGTTTTTTTTAACATACCAAAAATTTTAAAAAAGAAATTAGAAGTAACAAAAAATTAACACAGAAAAATCATGAGAATTTTTCTAGTTTATGTAAAATTAGCAAACATTGTATTAAAACTTAAAATTAGATATTTCAAAATAATGTTTTCTAATTGTAAATTTCTAACACAAAAATTATTTCTAAATATTGAAAAACAATTATTTCAGAAAGTTGTTTATTTGTCTCCAACACAATTTCATCCACACTTGGACGGATCATTCATCAGTTCAAGAAATATTCTTGTAAAATAAATATTGCCTGTTTAACTAATTTATATCACAGTGAAATTAGTAACATTTGTGTCTGGGGTTTATACAATTGATCTCTGCTCAAATTATTTGTATTACAGTATCAGGGTGGTGACTTCTTGGATCTTAGGTAATGTGATTCACTCATGTATTTTGAAGAAATAGGTTTCAGATATGCTTCAAGTGCCAAATGAAGAAAGTTGACTAATTTTTTTTTTACTATGTTGGGTTGTTTCAGGTCAAGTTTCTAAGATATCCATCATATGTAGATTGCATTTTGGTCTTGGAAACATAAAAGATTTAACAGACTTCTCAAGTAGATGCAAGCTACATTTCATTGTGACTGCCTTTCATGGAAATACAGTCGAATTTCTTTTATTCCATTCTGATTTGATATAAGCATTGTGGAACTGCTGGGAAACCCAGGAGTCAAAGACCACATGATATTCGCTTTTTTTTCAATGAATGTTCATTAATTATTATTAATCTCCCCATGTTACCTGGGTTTATAGTTCTTGCCAAACTCCTTACTGCTCTACAGTATGTCTCTCAAACATACATATCTGCATCAACCTTATATATCACTTTACGTGACTTTAGCATCAAACTAAACTTAAATAAGATTAAAAACTTTCACATGACATGATTTAATTTTGAATTCATTTAATATCTTTTTATTTTCATTTAATATTTTCAGCTAATGATATGATATATGATGTATCAATATACAAGTACTTAAATAATTTATAATAATTATGAATATATTGATATCTTTAATCAAAACAGAAACAAATTGAGAATGACATATTTTTCTATGAAGAAAATGTTGACAACTCAACCAATTACACACATATACATATATATAGATGTATACATGGAATAAAACTTGTGGAGAGATACACATATGTGCATATGTGTTTGTATATGATTATATATATATAAATGTTCGTAAATAGGTCTGGGTAGTCATTAAATGGAAACCGTCACATGGCCAGCATCTAATGGCAGTATGCCGTGTTGGAGATGATCGATTAAAAAATTGGAAAAGGGGGTGATAAATGAATAAGTTTCTTTTTTTGCCTTTTGTTGGATAGTAATCACAGAAAAAGTTGGGATTTTTCTTTTAAAAAACAAGTGGACATAAATTTTGTGATTAATTTAGCATAAAACCTATTAAGGGAACCGTTTTTTTCTTGTTTAAATTAGGAGTGAATGTTAATATTTTAAGCCCTCTATCTCTGTCAGTGCAGCCTGCACACATGATACCTACATAGTCAGCTAGACAATCTTAAAAACTCAAGAAACCTAAGTTAAAACTTTAGTTGACTAATTTGATGATGTATGTGTTTCGCGTGTGTGTGTGCCTTTATACGTAATTGTTATAATAGATTTGGATTTCAAAAACTGAAGTGATGACCCTACTCACTGACCCTTGAGGATTTTACACAATTTTCTGACAGGAAAATAAAGATGAAATTATACAAGAATTTTTTTTCTCCATCAAGTAAAGTCTAATTCTGGAATCTTTCATAGATCAACACTTCATCTTACCCAAAGGTAGATATTTTCCAATTGGAGAATTCTTTTTACTGATTATACCTTGTGGGTCACGTTGCATCATTTGCAATTTTGATACCTTAAAAAGTTTACACAATCAATATTGTTTATGATTGTCACCTTAAATGTGCCAGATGTATTTCTCATACCTACTTCAGGAATTTTTAAGATTTTAAAGGCATAGCAAAGGATTTTCAGCTGTGAAATATTTCCCTGGGGTCTGATTGAATGTGTTGGATAAACAGTATGTGAAATTCAGGCACATTTTAAACCCAGGTGATAATAAGGCCTTTGGGAAGATAAATGTGTTTTCTTCAGCATTTTATTTTAATTTTTTTCCTCGATAAATACCTGCCAGGTTAATTGAGGCTCTGGAAATTTTATCAAGAATTCGGTATTATTTCCAAACTTGTTGGATTTCCAATAAAAAAGATACAGAAAAAACAACAAACTTTTACAAGTATCTTAAGTAAAAAAAATTTGAAATTGGAATGCTTTTTTTGAAAATGAGTTGGAGATAACTTAATGTAAATGGTAACAGTTAGGAAACAATCTATTAAAGGTCTGGTTAGTCACTCAATAGAAACCATCACACAATCAATGTCTCTTAGCAGCATGCTGTGTGGTAATCAATTAAAAAAATTGTAATGGGGCTGATCAATGAATGAGTTACTTCTCTTCCCTTTTGTTGAGCAGTGATCACTAAAAAGTCTGAATTACCCCCAAAAAAGGACACAAACTGAAGGATAAAATTAGCACTGACTTGAAACTGAACCCGCCCGAAAAACGAGGGGGGGGGGTTAAAAAACAAAAAAAAAGTTTCTATTTTCTCAACATAATAAGGAGTAAATGTTTAATTTTTCCAGGTGAGGACAATTTGTGGTCATTAATATACCAACAGGAGCAAAAAAAGAAAAAGTTATTCTGGTTGGTATGTTAATGACCACAATTGTTCTTTACTTGAAAAAAAAAAAGTTTGCCTCTTTTTTTGAAGTAGAGGGCTGAAGAATGGATTGGCTGAAAACATTGTTGGCAACATCAAAGATATGAAGAAGTGATCGAAAAGTTAGAACTTATAGTATTGGTATGACACTCAGATCTGAAAACTCATTGATTTGATGCAGAGTAAAACTTCCAAGGCTCGAAAAAATTACCTGATTTAATCTACAGATGAGGAATCTTAGAGAACAAAGACTATGATATCAAGAGAAAAATCAGTCATAATAGATTAAGTGAGAACAGGTCTAGTTATCACTCAATAAAACTGTCATGTGACAATGTCTTTTGGCAGTGTGTCATGTTAGTGGTGATCAATTAATAATTCACTTCTCTCATCTTTTGTAGGATCACGAAAAAGTTTAAATTTTTGAAGAACAAGCAGGCACAAACTAGTGACCAGTTTAACACAAACTTAAATTGAACCAAATTTTCAGCCCTCTAGCTCTATTGGTGCAGTCTGTATGCATGATACATACAAATTGATAAATTGAGTAAAAGTTTTAAAAAAGAAGAAAGTAGCAGGTTTTGTTAGACACTGAATAGAAACCATCACATCTTCAATTTTGACAGCATATCGTATTAGGGGTATTTCATTTTCTTGCTTTTTGCTAGGAGGTGATCACTAAAAAGAGACTAAATTTTTTTTCAAAAGCATGAATGCTGCTAGACACAAACAAAATGACCAATTTAGCTTACATTTACATTGTAAACTGAACACCCAACAAAAAACCTACGTTAGGGGGAAATTTTGAAAAAACAAAAACAAAAAAGCTTTTTTTTCTAGACATAATATTTAATTTACGTTGTCGAGTGATGCTTTAACCATGTAACGATGAGAGATCTTCTAAAATAAGTTTTTATATAATATAACGCTACTGATAAATCATTCTATCAGACCAAATATGTCTATTTCTCGATACGTGACTGTCGCGTTGAAAGAGACGAAGGACCACGATTAAACAAGATGAGAATTTAGTGTGAAAGCCGTTATTTGGGCCTTTGGATTACCAGCGACTGTTTAGCTCGATGGTAAGTGCATCACAACATTGAAGCAGCTACCCTATCTGTGGCTGGTTTGATTCCTGGAGCAGCCTCATTTGTTTTAATTGTTTATTCTATTTACGTAGTCTAGGGCAAGTGATATATTAACCGCATAACGACAGGATATCATCTCAAAGTTTCTATATAATATAATACAATTTATGCTTTGCATAATGAGGTGTCAATGTTCAAACTTTCAGCCCTCTAGCTCCATAGGTGTAAGCTGTATACATGATACACATACGTAGACAACCAGCCAGACTAGCCTAAAAAATGGACGAAAGTTTGGCAGACAGTTTCTGAAAGAGAGAGACAGACAGACAGAGAGACAGAGACACACAGAGGAGAAAAAGTTTAAAAAAGACATTAAGGATATGAGTGAGGGAAAATGAAATTCTCAATCCAAACTCACAGAAGAAAAAATGACCATACTGATAAAAACTTATGGGTCAAAATGGTCAAACTGAGGACTTATACCAGACACTTTATCAAACGACAAACAGGTGAGTTGGCCAGCAACTAAAATCTGTCAAGCCTCAAGACAGACAGATGCTGACATCTAAAAATGGTCAGACAGCTTAAGACATGGACAGATGGTCAGAGAGCGAAATGGTCAGTTCATGCTGATGGACGGATAGAGGGCCTCAAATCTAACATGTCACAAATGGAAACTGACAGTAAGCAGACAGAACTTAGTAAGCTGAAGATGGTCAGTGAATCGATGAGTAAGATTTCCTTTTCACAAGCAAAAAGTAAAAAAAAAAAAACAAGTTGACAGAATGACAAAGCTGACAGTGATGAATTTGAAGAAAAAAATTGGCTGGACAGGATATGCGAACACAGCAACATCTTTATTTTATCCAATTCAACCTCCACCTGATGATAGCTGGAGACGGGACTGGCTGAAACATTGTGTTAAGAGCACCAAGAGAAAAGGGAAAGAGAAGATATGTCTGAATAAAACATAAAGTTATGATGAGACCACATTTCAAAACTTTTGATATGAACAGGACAACTGAGTTCAAAAAACATTGGTTTCTTCAGTGTTCAAGTTGGTCCGGCTGGCTTGCTGACTATGTATGATTGTATTACAAGTACAGGCCAGAGTTAAGGAACTGATAATTTAAACATTTACTTTTCTCATGACTAGAAAAAAAACATATTTTTAAACTCCCCTTCTTAATAGGTTTTTAGTGGGGGTTCAATTTCCAATGTAAGTTTGGGCTAAATTCATCACTAGTAAGTGTCCAGCAGCATTCACACTTGAAAATTCAGACTTTTTCAGTGATCACTGCCAAACAAAATGCAAGAGAATTAATTAATTTATTGATCATTCCTTTTTCCAAATTTTCAAATGATCACCCCTAACATGGTGTGATACCAAAAGACATCATTTATGTGACGGTTTCCACTGAGTGATGAGCAAGGCCTGTTTTTGTTTTTTTTTAACTTGTTCAGAAAGTTTCAACACTTGATCTGTATGTAATGCATTGAAAATCAGACAGATGGTTGAGAATCAAGCCAAGTGTTATACCTAGGATAGGGCCAGGAGTCCAAGACATTATAGAATCTATTGAAAAACTTAAATGGCAATGGGCTGGCCATGTTGCAGACAATCAATGGCTATCACAACTCACGACATGGATCCCCAGAGATCACATACGCAAACGAGGCTGGCAGAGTATTTGATGGAGAGATGAGGAAGTAGTGGCTCCGCAATGCCCATGATAGAGAAGGGTAGCAAATCCTGGGGAAGGTCTTTGTCCAACAATGGACATTAAGAGACTGATGATGAATGTATACTATAAATGCATTATGAAGGATTTTACTATAGGAATGCATTGAAAATAATTGTTTTAAAAATGTATTCCTACTGGTCTGGAATTAATGCACCCAATATTGATAGAACAGGGCTCTTATACGTATAATGTCAATGTACTGCAAATGAATTTAAAATGAAAATGCATTGGAAATCTGGAAGAAAGAAATTATCAGGGAATGCAAGCATTACTGATAGAATAGAGCTACAGATGTACCAGCATATAGCCATAAAAAAGGATGGAGTTATTTATGTATAGATTGGCAGTAAGGAGTCAAAAGCTATTTTATTGGGTAATTCATTTTTAATAGTTCAACTATCCTGATTTTAAGTTTTATTCAAGTCTCAAATCAACTCAGGCTGTTTTGATGTCTGAGTAGACATAAAGACTTGAGAGTTTCTATGACGTAATTTTCATCGTTGTGATATAATCGGAAAGTTATAATAGGGATCAGCCTATTTTTCCCCCCTATTCTATTTTATCACTTAGCCACGAATGTATCAGATTATGTCGAGTTCACTATTGACATTGGGTTATATCAGGAACTGTAGATAAATGAATAGATGAATAAACATACTAATTTACATGCATGCCAATTATATGTACATGTATATATATATATATATATATGTATGAAGAAATGGATATGTATGATCCGGCAGAATAATTATAAATTGTGTAAGAAACTCTTATTTGAAACGATCTCCCATCATTACATGGTTAATGGATCGCTTGGCCAAGACAACGTAAATAGAATAAACAATTAAAGAAAATGGGGGTACTGGAGGAACCAATCATGCAACCAAATTGTTTATTCTATTCACATTGTCTAAGCCAAGTGATACATTAACAGTGTAACGACGGGATATCATTTCAAATGAGAGTTTATAACGCAGTTTATAGATATATATAACGTAAATGCATCACTAATGATTTTAACTCTTTCATTCATGAATCTCTTGAAAGATGCTGTGGAACTCTTCATAAATAGAATTAAAAAAGGCTCTTTTATGAATTAAAATAAAAGAAAAAAATTAAATTACCAAAAAGTGGAGGGGAAGTAACTTTAATGAGATGTCATCCCCTTGATTCAACTCTTAAATTCCCTAAAATGAATCGTTAAGTGTCACTGACAGAATAGGGTTATGTGTATGTATGTATGTGTGTATATATATATATATATATATATATATATATATATATATATATATAAATGAGCATAATGATCACAATTTATATCACCATCTCCGATGCCAATATGTACATGGACATCCAAGGGCCGTGGGAAAGGGGCAAATGAGTACCCTCTCCACCAGATAAATGATAACTGCAGTGCGATTGTTTTATGTAACTCTAACTTAATGTTCCCATATAAAACGTCTGTATAACTATGCATCTCATTTTTGTCAACAGTAAAATGCACCATCTGACATCTGGATCATACAGTGGGTTGTACTTGCTTACACTACAAATGGAGGGTGGAGTGTCTGGGTTGCCACTAAGATATATTTTGAAGATGACTTTTTGCACCCCCAAACCTGAAATAAATGCTTTCCATCCTGGAAAAGTGTTAGCAGTCACTCACGTACACGTATACATTGAAACCAAACCACGTCTGATTAAAAGGTTAAAGATATTGAGAAATAAGAAGAATATCCGTCCCCCACATAAATGAATTAATGTAGCCCGCACATGTATCGGAACTATTCATCTAAAATAAAGATAGATTTTTTATTCAAAATTACCTAAAAAAAAAAATAACTGTAAAAGATTCGGGTATTATTGGTCTCAAAATGACCATGAAAAAAGAAAAAAACAAACTTGTGGGATGGTGTCTACTAGTTGAAAAAATATAGCTCTTTTACGAATTGAAATACAGGGAAAAATTTTGATTACCAAAAAGTGGAGGGGAAGTAACTTTAATCAGAAGTTATCCCCTTGTTTTAACTCATAAATTCCCTTAAATGAATTTCTAAGGCTCTAAGAGCTATATATATATATGTATATATATAAATATATATGAGCATAATGAATGCCTCTGCAAATTTTCAAGGCTCTAGCTCAAAAAATGTGACTCTGAGTGCCTGGACACACACAAAGTCACGGATACTCAACAGACAGTGTAGGCTGGTTAGTCAGCCATTTGTAGGGCTACGGTGATTCGATTAAGTAGATGAAAACATGGAAATGTGATGACAAACGCCATATCTCTGGACAAAAGCGATAGTTACGTCGAGTAGAACAAAGTTTGCTAAAGATGGTTGGAAAACTGGTGAGATTGATGAGTTCATCAGTTGGGAGATAGACAAGAAGGCTTGATTTAAACTTGATGAGAAAAAATATCAGTTCTTGAGCATTCAAAATAGACAAGAGAAGCCGTTGAAAGGTGATGAGATGGGCTGGTCAATTGATGGACAGTCTCAGGTTCAACTCAAAACCTGTTGTAGCAGGTAAAAGAAAGACAAGCCTTGTTTAAACTCAAATCAATTACTTTTAATATGCTAGCAGCAATTATATGTTATGACTGTGTGACAAGAAGTACTTATGTAGCCATACATTAAGCAGGCCAGCCAAAGTGAACAATGGTGATCTTGTGAATGGTGGGAGGGAGATCACAGAGGGCACAGGAAGTGGGCAAGAGGGAGGTACGGAAAGTTATGTAGCAGTAATTAAATTGTTCCGGCCACAGCCAAAAGCGAGTACCTGCTGGAAAGATGGACGGAAAAGAAAAAGGGGCTGGCTAAATGGTCAGCGAGTTGGCTTGTCTGATCAGGCAAACCTGTCTTGTTCCTTCGCCGGCTAATCAAGCCTACTCGGGGGAACTATAGACGAGAGAAATGAGCATTCTTTTGAACCAGGTCCTCAATAATAAATTACAGTCACCAAGCTAAATAGCACGCTTAGGCAAGCAGTGTCCATAAATCTTCATCTGTGGCCCGGCTGCACGATGTGGTCGGAGGATTCTCAGGGTCCCAGAGCAATCAGACAGATTGTAAAGCCTCTTTGCAAATGTGCCATAAATGAGGAAATAGTGTGCAGCCGGCTTTATGGAGTGGAAGGTGGACAGAAGAGGTGGTGACACCAGAGAAGGAAAATGTCCAAGATCAATATTACAGAGACGGAGAGTGGAATGACGGTGCTGCCACATTACGGCAGTGGTCAGCTATGTGCACCTCTCCCAGCCAGTGAGTGTGTCTGTAGGGACAGTCAAGGAAGTTGGAATGGAAAGGGAGGTGCAGGAAAAGTAGGTTACTGTCTTCCTCATTCCTTTACAGAGGGTAGAGTAAAAGAGAAGAAAAAAAAAAAAGAATGAGGTTCAGAAATGGATGCCACCAGGAATGAGGTGAAGGAGATGAGGTGCTTGGAACAGGGTAAATGGAAAGGGACAGCACATACCAAAATACTGCCATGTTTCTACAGTGGAGACTTCTCAACAGCCTTCCAATTTAATGCACACACATACACATGCACATATATAGGCATACAGATACACATACATACACACACACATGGCTTTCCCGGGAAACCGTAACGTAGGTAGCAGCTATATCTATAATGTGAAAGTTAAATACTTCCATGACTCTTTTTTAATATTCTACTTGTGCTCATAGATGACTTGGGGAGTTGGAGATGGCTGTTATGTTATTTCATTTGTTTTTATTCCCTTTTATTCAAACTGAGCAGTATAATATAATCCACTTCCAGCTTGCAAGACCCATCAAAAATTCATCAGAGCCCCTTTAACTGTAAATTCCCTGAACATGTTCCCTATTCTGTTACCTTCTTTTCACTACGTTGAATGAGGGATTGGACTTTCCTAGTTTGGAATCAGCATTGTCTATATCCTAGACTGGTTTCCAACCAAGGCTGATGAACCCTGTCTGCATTGCAATATACCCATAACTAGAACCTTCACAACAAATAAAAAATTTAGAAAGAGAAGCTTTAGAAGGCTTATGGAGATGGAAGATTCATTTTTTAAGTTCAAAGTATTTGTGGGAGCAGCAAAGGGGAGGAGAGTGTAGCACCAGAGTTATAAGCCGAGAAACTGCACAGACATTGTCCATGAAGAGAGTGATCAAATATCATAATTGTCCAGGCTCTGGCATTAAGTCCTGTAGGAAAGTATTTTTTTTTTACATGAGATTTCAGTACATTCTTGGTTGGTGCCTGACATTGACTGTGCTGACATCAGAAAACACCATTTTCATATTAGTGATAAAGCTGCAAAGGCTCCAGTTGGCCAAAATATCAAAATCAGTCATATCAGATATCAATTCAAAGGAAATTTTACACTGATTAAGAATAATCTAAAAACATGGATCTTGAAATAAAGAAATAAAGATATTGCCTTCTTGAAGGCTCATTCAATGCAAGTGCTGTTTTGGGAGATATACTTCACCACAAGGTATCTATTAAAATGGATATATCATAATTGTCAACCAATGCTTTAATTAATGTTTCTTGAAATATTAGGAAGTAAGACTTTATTGCATGACCTATTTCTATCACATAACATTGTAATAAATAATCATTTGTGACTGGTGGAGAAAGTTGTTTTGCGTAATGAGAACAGTGAATGACTAACATTCACAGTGATATCAATGATGTGACCATTAAGAACAGAGAAACAAACGTTTGAATGAATCAAACTCATTTGAATGAGCAATGAATTAATGCTAGTTTCAAACGTCGCTATTAAGAGTGAAACTTAATTCTTAACCCTTTTAGCAGTTGATTTTTCTCCAGCTGCAGTACTACTCCCTGAATTCTTTTAATAACAACAGACTTACAATAATGTGAGAACAATGATTCTAAAAATCAAGCATGATAAGCAGGTTACACATTATGAGGAGGATTCCAGATTGGACCTGTGTGAGATGTGAAGTCATTCACATCTGGGGGCCGATCTTGCCGCAAATGTCCCAAGTTTTCCAGAAGTTATAGTAATTCTCAGAATCACTTGACTGATCGCTATTCACAGAAATATCAAGCCCCTCATCAATGCGTCTGTGATCAGTAATGTCAACACCACTGTGTTCACTATTGTCGGATTGAGATGCTGATTCTTTGTCATCATAATAAAAATCATTCACATTCAGATCATTGCCAGAGCTTTCAAGATCAGAAGACTCATCTGATTCCTCTAAGAAGCTCAAAACCTGCTGTACATATTACATATGCAGTTGTTTTCAAGCTAACCCTTTTCGTGTTTGATAAGGGGCTGACATTTAGAAAGACTAATCAGTAAAATTTGGTAATATCCATCTAATATTTGTCACTGCATCCTCGTTTTTTGAAACGTCACTAATGTTGCTCTACCGGTAAGCTGATGGCAACAAAAATGTTGTTCTACCGGTAAAATGATTGTGATATTACAAAATCTGTGAGATCTTTGAACTTATTCTCCATGCAGCTGATGTCATTACCACAATGTTCAGCAGATTCATTCTACAGCTTTCATCAGGTGTATGATTCGTAATGAAAGGAGCCGATTTTTTTTTTTTGCAAATAGGAAATGATAGCTAATACCAACATTTGTTAGCAACTCATTGCTAAATATGTTTTGGGGGTAACCTACATAAGTAAGCCCAGTGTTTCAAAAAATTAAATGATATATAGTACAAAAAACAATAAACAAAACATTATGATAACCTACATGAATTACCAAACTGCATGTATGACATAAGCCATGTATTAAAATCATACTTGAAAGGGAAGTGAGGTTTGACCAACAGTGCTGGGGTGCCACATTAACAATCTTTTTTTTTTTAAATCCCCAAAACAGTTAGATGGTAAACAACTGATGATTCCAACCTGAGAAAATTTATATATTGTACCGTAATAATAAAGTATAGGGAAAACAGGAAACAACACAGGAAAATATTAGATAAATTGCATAGAAAGATTTTGGGAAATAGGCGACTGAAGTGACATAACAGAATTTTCGAAAAAGTTTTTTAATGCGTTTCATGTTTGAAGCTGTAACGCTTTCAAGACTATATATAAATATATGTATATATATATATATATATATATATATATACATATATATATATATATATATAAATATAAATAGGAAAATGAATATATATATATATATGTACATACATACATCTTTTTTCACAAATTCATATATATATATATATATATATGTATATATATATATATATATATATATACATTAGACTGGTTGCCACAGGGTTAAACTCCACTCCTGCTTCTTTTTTTAACTTAAGACAATTACAGCAACTTTTCTATTGTATATAAACAAATAAAACATAACAAGAAATTCTTGTAAATACGCAAGACATCAGTTTGGCTGAGTCAGTGAGAGAGCTGCTTACTGATCTCTTGGCCATGATCCCAAGTCACGTTAGTGAAATGTTAATTTTATATATAGGTTTGGCTTAATGTGATGACACAAACAATGAAGAGTTTACTCCCCTAAACTGAGTGAGGATTATTCTTGTTCTTGTCACTGGGGGTAAAAGTCAGCCCCAACCCCCGACTGGAAATAGAGTGTGACAAAAATGACTCAAATCACCTGAATTCATTATATGTTGTATCCACTGCTTTAAAAGGATGCTGATCACCTTCAGTTGGTTTGGGAATGTTGATTCCATCAGAATTGCTACTAACAAGGAATTAAGAGATAGTTCTATTTTACCTTTAGAAAAAAAATCACAAAGACACAGAAACAAATAAACAATTGCACAATGTAAAATTAAATTCTTTTGTCAATCTCCAACTGCAGTATGTAACAACAATAAAAGATGACATTGACCAGGCCGAAAATCAGTGATGTCATGCACAAGACACAGTGTTGTAAATTGATGACTAATTCACTCCCATTTCTAAAGCCCAACTCAGGTCAACTTTTGATAAAGTTTGCAAATTCCAAAAAAAAGAGTTGAACTGGCATACATAGTTTTGGGATAACATAGTACGGAGAGATCAATTCTGTTCCGTCTATCTTTTAGGTTTTAATGAAATAAGGGAGTTTGACCCTATCACAGCCAAACTTGTTCGTACAATTTTTTCAAATTTTCTAAAGAAAAAATCATTTTGTTTTTTTTTCAGAAAACCATACTAATTCACATAATTTCTTTAGGGGAATTCTTTTTAATCAAGAAAATTTTTTTAATGTCAGTCGGATCATTTATTTCAATTTACACTAAGAGCATTGGAGTGAAATGGATGCAGATTATTTCAGTCAGAGTTTGGATTCAGCTTGCCAATTCCATTCTCAATGCTACTGACCGTGTAGCTACTGGCGCTTCCACTGATATCTTTTTTAAGAAATAAATGATTGTTTACATACAATACATAGACTCTTACAATTAGGATGGTTCCAGTTTATATGAGGTTGAGTAAAAAGATACTGTTTTTGCAGTTTGGCTAGAGCCAGCAGCTTACACCCTAAAATGACCTTGAATCACTTCAGAGTTATCAAAAGTTTATCACCTATCCAATGTTCACTTTTGAGTTGTCATCCTTTCAGACTAATTTTCAACCCCTAGGGGTCCATCCATTCATCAAGCCATAACATACATAGAACTAACAGAGCAGACAATTGCCACTATCATATATATATATATATATATATATATATATATATATATATATATATATATATATATGCCATTTCTATCCTTTAGTGTAAGCATCTGTCACTTGCCAGAATGATCTACGGCTCAGGCTTGTTTTAGACTCTTTCCTCTTCTGAGAGCAGCTACTTTCCACTACATGTTTCTCTTCCTTTGTTCTTATCTCATTCTTTTATTCATTAGTTTGTTCAGTCCTGATCGTTTGGTTGTGGCCTCTTTAGTTTTTATCTCCATATCTCCTCTCTTTTAGATAAGGTTTAATGCTGTTTTTGAGTATTATTGTTTACATGTATTTTAAAACATATATATATATATATATATATATATATATATGCATGTGTGTGTGTGTGTGTGTGCGTGTATATGTATTTATGTACAAATATATATATATATATATATATATATATATATATATATATATGTATATATATATATATATATAGATAGATAGATAGATAGATAGATAGATATACTAACTATATGAAATGCATAGTTTACATATGTATATATATACTGAATCACCATAGCCCCAGAAATGTCCTGCCCGACCAACTAGTGGGCTACCAATTGTCTTCTCTTTGCATATCTGTTTGTTTGTCTGTGGGCATTTTGGGGGCTACAACCTTGAAACTTTTTTTTGGCGGGGGTACTATTGTCATTCAGCCAATAATGCCCAAATCTTATGCTGATCTTTTCTTTTAGATAATTTTAGATAAAATATCTTTTCTTTGATGATTTTTTAGATAATTCTGGTATGTGCGCAGGATCAGGTGATTCATTTATGCAAGGTATGGATATATATATATATACATATATATGTATGTATGTATGTATACTTGAATTAATAAGTATTTTTATGTGCTATATATATATATATATATATATATATAATCTATATATGTTTAGTGAGAGAATTAATTGAGAGATCACAATTATAATAGAAAAGATGACAGAGATAAAAAGATGTCTGTAACCATCTGTAATGAGGCTAAAAACACAAAAGTGGAAATGCACAAACCGTTAGCAAGACAGTGGATATCGCTAATCGTCTATGCCATGTTTCCGAGTAAGTTTTCTAAATTGACAATTATTGATTTCATGCGTGTAAAACTACATGTCTCACGACACATCATCAGAGGATATGGAAAGCAGTTGGGAGTAATATTGATCGGTCAGCTATCCTTCCATCCAAATATTTTGCGAGCCAGCCAGTGGACGTCGTTTGAAAAGGACCGACACTACTCAGCCTGATTGATCAACAGAATAGAAAAGGTTTCATCGATACTCGTGAATGTGAATAGTTGATATTCACTAAACTTAATCCATTCCGCCAGAAGGCAGGGTTGCTATTTGTGTCCGATTTCGGACATGGCGTCATTTTTTAGCCCTGTATATCCGATTCAAATTTAAATAAATTGGACAACCAAAATTGTCCACTTTGCATTACATTACAATTTTACAAGTTTATAAAACTTACAGCAACCTATGCAATACACAATGAATATAAGCCAAAGCGAGTATTGTTTTCTGAAGAAGACCTTACCAAAACGTAAACAATCAAGATATAAGCAAAGGCCATTGTAATGATGCTAACACCATAAGAAATATAAACAAATTTCAATATTGAAAATTTTGGCAAGGTGAAATTCAGTTAAATAAAATTCAAATTCCTGATGCAAGGAACAATCTCCTTTTCTATCAACAACGCACGAATTTGGGAAAACATTAGTTTCTACTATGCCACAAGGAAGCTCACTTGGTAGCAATCGTAACCAGCCCTGGCAGAATCTTCGCATTTTTACATGATCAAGACAATTGCAGAAATTTTGTAAATCTACCAGAATTAGACACAAGTTTAATATCTCACTTATGGTCCTTTGTGATTTCATGATTTTCTTCAGTCTAGATAGTCTGAACCAAAAACAATTTGAACATGCTTCAGGTGTTAGAATAGTCTGAATTATGTCTGATTAAAGTACATACATAAATTCAGCTTGATTTCCAAATCATCGTTTAGAAAACAATAATTAAGGTTCATTATTAATTGTAGTTTTGTTGCAAAGAAGAAAGATAGAAAGATCGATACATTTTCCTGGTAAGTGCCTACATTGTTTAAGAAGCAATAAAAGAAATAATTGGTGCATTTAATTTTCAACTTGGTTTTTCAATTTTTAAGTGTCTATTTGTTTAAAAATGAGAATAACTTTACACACACACATAAACATATATATATATATGTGTGTGAGTGTGTATGGTTCTTCTTGATTTTGGAACATCTATGTTCAATTCTGAGAAAACTAATCCACCAACCCTAATAGGAGTACATTATCAAAGAGTATCTAGTTAGGAAAGAACTCACTAGCAAATGCTCATAAGACGAACTTGCTAACTTAGGATAAATAACCATATTTCTATGTATTCGTGTATTTATGTCTCTTTAGGTATATCTGTGTACATGCATACATAGACATGTATCACAAATATCAGTACAGTCATTCTAATTCATAACATCAATTTTATATTAGATCAGTGCATTTTAAAAAATATTAATAATGCTGTCAAAATTCATTAAAATGTGCCACATTTGCCATAAACGCCTAGCACAAATGGGTTTTTTTTTTGTTTCTCTTTTTAAATATTTATGATAATTATTATGTAAAAATGTTTACTTTAAGTCGACTAAAAACCAAAAAGAGGGGACTCTAACATGGCTGAAAAGACATGGCCACAAACTTTTTTTCCTTTCTCTCGGATGTTCAGTCCAGTTGCCAGTTTCTCACAGCCTATGTTTTTCTCTCTCTGTCTTCCTCGTCTCTACCCTTCGGCTTCAGAATCCTGGAGCCAAACAAAGGGCAGAGGGGCATCGATCATAGACTGGGTGGCACCAAAAGATTGATTTTGATGAAGTCACAAGACCACACATCAACTTTGTGCTCACCCAGTCTGGCTGTACATAAAACTCGACAAACACCAACAGCTAAAAAATGTACAGCATACAATTATTTTTATTATTATTAAAACTATCAATTACGTATTCCTGGCCTAATTATCATTCCTTTTCATTATTATTATTATTATTATTATTATTATTATTATCAGAAACCATCAACCAAAACTGTCAACATAGGTTTCTTCGGTTTTTAAGCTGGTCCATATGACTGGCTAGGTATGTATCAAGCATACAGGCTCCACCAATGGAACTAGAGGGCTGAAAATCCAAGCATTCACTCTTTATCATGTCTTGAAAAATACGGTTGTTTTTTTCATTTAAATCCGCCCCCCAATTAGGTTTTTAGTGGGATGTCAATTTACAATGTAAGCTCACACTAAATTTGTCTCTTATGCTTGTTCTTTTTTTTTTTTAATTTTGACTTTTTCAGAGATCAGTGCCTAACAAAAGGCAAAAGAAGAAACTTATTCATTAATCACCACTTTTTGATTTTTTTTTCCACTTGATCACCCCAACATGGCATGCTGCCAAAAGATGTTGATTGCTTGACGGTTTCTATTGAGAGACTAACCAGACCTGTTATCATTATTATTAATAGTCCATTATTATTTGTTTATTTTCCATTATTGTCAACATTACCATAATTACTGACTCAATTGTTGCAATTATGACGAATATTTACAATTTTTCTCGTTCTGTTTTATTTCAATGTTGTTATTACAAGTTTGTCAACTGTTGTTTTGGAAGCTAATCAGAAAATAATTGGTTGGGAAGACAAATTTTGAGTCTGGAATCATGCTTAAATTTCACTTTATGGAACATAATATAAGCACTTTTATACAGAAAAACACTTTTTGTAATTTTCAGTAGGTCATCAGTAAAGCACCTCAAAAAATCTAAGAAATAAAAGATATTACTTAATTTATCGTTCATCACTTTGCAGACAAACGATTCTTTATAAATTTCAATGGAATTAATTCATAGAAGAAGGGGGTGTACAAACAATGCATCCTCCCAATAGTCACCTATGGAGCTGAAACACGGAATCTAACCAAGAGACTGGGACCCTAAACTGAAAACCGTGAACGGGTACAATGGAGAACCATACTCAACATCACATGGAGAAATCAAAAGACATCACGGTATATTAGGTCCGAGACATCATAGGATCCATTAGGAAACTCAAATGGCAATGGGCTCGTCATGTTGCAAGAATGGCAGACAACCAACGGACATTACAACTCACATCATGGATCCTCGGAGATCAAATGAGGAATCGAGGCTGGTAGAATATGAGACGGCGAGACAAACTGGATAGGTTCAGAAAGTATTGGCTCTACAATGCCTGCGATTCCTTGGGGAGGTCTACATCCAACGACAAATAATAAAAGACTGACGAAGATGCGTTTCCAAAACTTTTTTTGGACACGACCCCAAACACAGAATAGTTCCAGTATTCCATCATTCAGTTAAAGACTAAAATATACCAGTTTTCGTACATTTATAGATGATTTATATTCACAACTTTTTCCCTCTTCCAGAATCTAAATGATGGTTTATATTCCAAAATGGTGTTGTAAATATATTTGAAGTATTTTTGTATCTCTTTTTTTCATTTATTTTCTGCCTCTAATTTTTTTTTTCAAACCATCCAATGACCCTTGGGAGCATCCTTTCAACCCACGTTTGGATGAAGACCACAGGTTTAGGAAATGCTGACATAGTCAATAGTATTATACAATCCTACTCTTCGATCTAAGTACATTTATCATAATAAATTTTTCATTTCTGTCAACTAAAATGAATTGAGGTATATGTATTTGGTTACATATGTTTGTCTATTCATTTGTCCGTCCAGATAATATCACCAAAAGTACAGAATAAATTTCAATGAAATTTTGTAGGAAGGTGTGCAATGGGGTAAGAAAGAGGTGGTAAAATTTGGGGGCATATCTAGGAGATATTTTTACGCTTTTTTTCAATTACTTTTATTTATAAGTTCATGACTACCAACACAATATCTCCAAAAGTTATTGATAGATTTCGATAAAATTCTGTCGAGGGATGTAAAACAAACTATGGGAGAACTGATTGAATTTTGGAGAGGATCCATACGCAATTATAGTCATAGTTATACATCAAAACCATGTGATATCACCATGATTTCATGTCTGTCCACACAATATCTGGATTAATTTCAGTGATATTTTGTCAAAGGTTGGAAAATAAGCAATGGAGGGACTGATTGGATTTTGGGGCAGATCCATACACAATTATTCCCCCTAGCAATGGCATTAACAGAAGTGCACATTCTCTGAGTGTTTTCTAGTATAACTAGTTTTTCTTTCATCTTATTTTTAATTGCTTTTAATCACTACACTCAGTTCTGGCCATTTCCACACCCTATGACTATTAAGCAAGTAGTATAGATGAGAATATAAGGAAAAAGTTACCAACATTGGGAGCCTCTCTGACAGGGAGAGTGCCAAATTTTTTTAGTATCCGTTTGAATACTAACCATAAAGGTGAGCGGTGCAAAGGTTTTTCCATGTCAAAGAGGGCAATGATGCCAAAAAGTTTCAAAACTCATGATACAGACAAACTACAGAACTAATGGTGTCTTAACTTGGATCAGTTTTCATGTTTAAACTAGACAGCTATCAATAACCTAAAAACAGTGTGATTTTCCTGGTACAGTGTCCATAACAATAGACTCTCTCACTCAGAGGTGAAAATTTTGCTCATAAAAATACCTTCTACCCATTTTTGAAACTATGGACTTTTCCAGTGAAACGAATTTATTATTTTTCTTTACTTGAAAAAAATCATCACATAGATATTCAAATATTTCTGCAAATTTTTTCACAGAGATTAACTAAGCTTACGTAATCTGCCAAACTTTGCCATCTTCCTCAAACTTCCAGTGAGATCAGGACTGCAGTGTGATAGATTTCTTAAAAGTTGAAAAGTGATTTACTCATAGCTTACTTTATTTCACTTCACCTGAAGACAAACTATATTACTATACTGTCTATAGTTTGGAAAAGGGTCATTAACATTCAAAGAGTTTTACAGACAATTGAATTCCTTCTTGTAATTTGCGTTCTTAACACCAACCCTTTTAGCCATCAGATTCAGATGATATCTTCTTTCCTTGTTAGGCCTGGATATCCGTACCTTGTCCTTGTTCAGGAGCAGAAACCACATCAGATAAAACTGTCATCCAAATTCAAGGTTGTAAGTATCATTGCAACCATCACATTTGAATAACACATCTGAAGAAGGCTATAGAATGGATGGGCCGAAACATTATGTTAACAACACAAACAAGAAGATGGAGTTGAATCGTCTAAAAAACGGTTACAATATATTTTGGTATTCAAAATTTCATTTGAATTTGAGGGAGGTCAAGAAATATATTGGAATAGTGATAAAATGAAAAGATAAATATACACATCCATAATTACTAAGGTGAGTGCAATGTTCAGCTACTTGTAATTAAGGGTATCAGTAAATTCTGAATATCATTCAGTGGTTATATATTTATTCAAGACCCGTCGATTATCATTTTGCTTCTCTCTTTTTTTATTATCACTAGAAAATCTTTTCAGACTTAATTAATTTCGTGTTTCCAGTTTATTTTTATTGATATTTTGTTTGTTTTCTTGGGAGGGTGGGGGCACTAATTTGTTGAGAATAGAATTTTTCATATTTTCACAGCTATGTTTAACTTTTGAGGGATATGTTCCTACTTCGAAGAGTTCTTCAGATGATTGAACTCTTTGTTGCTTGTGTTGTTAAGACAACATTTCGGTTGATCTATTCTACGGCCTTCTTAATGATCCTTCTCATAGTTATAAACGGTAAATCCATACTTGTAATCAAGATTCTAATAATCATAGCCTACTTTGTGAGTGAGAAAGTTGCATGATTCCCACCGGCACCAGTGGTAGATGTTCAAGCTCAGGTTAAAAATCAGTATTTTGAGGGCTGATTTTTCGAGGCAGGCAAATCTTCCTATCTTGGAGTATTGGTGCAACATAATCTTCTTACACTTATTTCTCCTAATTTGGCCTTGTACCAAACTACGCTAAGCTTTAAAAATATGATTATTATGATAAAATTAATATCAGCATTATCATAATGATTACAATTACAAACAATATTAGCCTTTTTTTTAATAACTATGGCTACCACTGTTATCACTGCTATCATCATAATAATCACAATTTCTACTTATATTTATTCATTTGTGTCCAAATCTTGGTTTCTGCATGGTTGGGAAAAAAGAAGAGAAGAGGAAAAATAGTGAAAAAAAAAAAAAAAAGTTTGCAGAAAAACAACAAAACAACATTGAAAAAAGACCTTGTGTGACGGATCAGATCCGGGAGTGAGAAAAAGGATCCGGAGAACTGATGCGTACAGATTGATTAACACAGAATAATGAAGAGAAAGGGAAAGAAAGAGTAATAAAAACAAATGCGGGAATATATTAATTTATGACGGTCACTTAGTGTCCAAAACGGCATAGATGAGGAGGAGGAGGAGGAAGAGGCCGAGGAGGAAAATGGTTCAATGATGACTGTTGCATTCTTTGCCGAAGCAGAGAGCGCTTGCTGTTCTTTCTTTTTTTTCATTTCAAGTCGCAGCTCAGTGAGTAGGAACAGTAATATGAAAGAGAGAATTTGATGGGAAAATTAGAGGAATTGATAATAATGAAAAGTCCGAGAGAAGTCAGGATTAGTTTTCCTCTCCCTTCCCCTTCGAAAAAACATTTCCTATTCTTCGAGTAACGACTTTCTCCTTTCTATCAAATTTTTTGTCTCTTTTTTTTCTTTTTTTGCTTCTCACTTTATTTCTTCCTTCTCGAAAAATCACTTCTCTCTCTCTCTCGCTCTCTTACTTTCTTTCTTGTTATCGCTAGTCAGTCTCTCTCTCTTTGTTTCTATCATGGGTCTCTCTCTCTTGCTCTTTTCTTTCTATCACTGGTCTCTCTCTTTCTTTTCAATCATTGATCTCTCTCTTTCCTTCTTTCTCTCACTAGTCTCTCTCTCTCTCTTTTCTTTCAAATACTGGTCTCTCTCTCTTTTCTTTATACACTGGTCTCTCTCTCTCTCTCTCTTTTCAATCATCGGTCTCTCTCCTTCTTTCTACCACTGGTCTCTCTCTCTTTTTTTCCTAATACTGATCTCTGTTTCTCCATCTCTCTCTCTCTCTCTCTCTCTCTCTCTCTCTCTCTCTCTCTCTCTCTCTCTCTCTCTCCACCACTGGTCTCTCCCTTCCTTTCTTTCTAACACTGGTTTCTTTCTTTCTTCTTCTCTTCCTCACCTATTTCACTAACTCTCAACCATTGTTTTCTTTAATCATTCCTATTTTTCTATATCTCTTCTTTCTTCTTTTTTTTTTTGTTCACCACCCACCTTTCTCATCCCTCCCCAATTCACTCTCTCTCCCCCTCCCGTTCATTATTCAATCGTCTATCGACAACTACTTACTATCACCCTACACTTTCTCCTTTTCCTCCTCTTTTTCTGCATTCCCACATTAGTCCCTCTTTCTTTCCCTCCTCAATCAACTATCTGCAACTGCTTGATATAACTATACTTTCTCCCTTTTTCTTTCTGCTGTCATCCTACCTTCTATCTCTCTTTCCTGACCCTCTGTCTCGCTATAATCATAAATCGTTAACATCAATCAACTCCCTTAATTAATTAGCTGTGTTTTATTATTTGTTTCCTTTTATTTATATACATTTGTCTTTATTCATTTGCTTACTTGCTTGCTCATCCATTTATTTGGTTTCTAGAAACTGAAGAGTTCTTTAATTGTTCAAGCATTTCACTATGCTATTATTTGTTTTATTAACATTACTAATAATATCATTTGTAACCTGACAATGTTTCATCTATGAATACATTCAGTTTATACATTTGTTTTATTAGTCACTCACACGATTTTTTTTCACAAATTTTTGACAGCATTGGTTATCTTTTCAGGGTTACAAAACAAAGGAGACAAATCAGAGAATGCTGTTAAAATTCTTCATGACACTTAGCAATAGTCATTAAACTGCAGTTGTTATTCATTATAAAGTGATGTGATAGACCACTTAGAGTTAGTAGATAAGTTGACAACTTGGGCAACTGTAGTAGAGCAATAGTTCACAAGTTAGTCTATTATGAAATGACCTTATATCTTCTGCTCTCTAATTATATCAATAAATGAGCTGCTACCCATAAGTTTGGGGAACCTTGGGCATGCAATAGCTTATAGAAAGAAAGAAAAGATTGATAGAAAATGAGGTTCCTTAATCCCTGGTGGAGTAACCTCATGAAATGTCTGGTGAGACATGGGAAACATTGTGAACTATCTGTTTGAATTCTCTTAATTTTTGGTAGTATCTTGTGAATGAAAATGCCGTTAAGAGGGTTTTAAGAAGCATATACACTATACAACTGAAAATCCTTGTCTTGTCTATCATTTTTAATCAAACATATATTATTGAAAGCCTGCTGCCTAAATACACCACACACACACACACATATATATATATATATATATATATATATATATAATGCTGTCAAAAGAAATTTAAGTAGTAAGTGAACAGTATAAGATCAGTCAAAGATTGATCTTTTATCAATTTTAGTTATTTATCTCGATGGCGGTAGTGACGATGGTGTCAAGATGAAAACATCAGGAGAAACAAAAATGCTAAAAACAATTAGTTTGATTACAGAGGAAGACCTGGAGAATAACACCGCAAGTGCCCAAGTGCTGTTGTCAATATTGAAGAATGATTTTCTGGAGGACAATTCCATTTAGGTTGTTAATGCTAAGAGCTTTTGGGACAGAGTTTGACAAGAGATAAAAAAACAAAAGAAAAAATCCTGTCTCATTCAATAACAATCATTTCTTGCCTAGTGAACATAGAAAAACACAAACATTGTAAACAGTCAAGCCGAACAGGTTTGGCTCAATTGGTAATGATAGCAGCTTAGAGCCAAGAGTCTGAAAGTTTCATCACCATTGCCATACTTGTGAGGCTTATCACAACAGACTAGTCTCAGAGAGGGAAAAACTTTTTTTTGCCTCCCCAAACTAGGATCTCTAAGATGACTGTCACTTCACAGATTGTTATCATGAATCTACAAAAGTAGGCTTGGCTGATTATTTCTGCTCATACTAGGTATGATAAACAAAGCATAAAGGAAGAAGAAAGTTAGGTAGTTTAAAAAGAGTGTAGGAGGGGATATGGAATAGAAAAAAGTTAGATAATTTAATAAGAGAGTAGGAAGGGAAGGAGACTGATAGCTGCTATTGCTATTGACAGAGTGTGACAGACATGGCTCATATATATGATTAAGGTTGGAGAAAGTGAACCACAATATCTATCTAGGACAACAAATCTCCGAGGAATCCTCAAAAGAAGAAGAAATCAAGCGAAGAACCACACTACGTTGGCAAGCTTTTGGTGGAGCAAACTCAACTTTCAAGAACAAGAAAATCCCATAAGTCCTAAAAGAAGGGTCTACAACCAATGCATCTTCCTTATAGTCACCTATGGAGCAGAGACATGGAACATAACCAAGAGACTGAAACTCAAACTGAGAACCATGCAACATGCACATAACAGAATCATGCTCATGAAGAGAAATCAAAAGACAGCACAATATATCAAGGGAAAAACAGGTGTCCGAGACATCATGAAAAACATTAGAAAACTCAATTGGTAATAGGCTGCATATATTGCTAGAATGTTTGACAACTGCTGGACATCACAACTCACAACATGAATCCCCAGATATCGTATCCAAAATTCTGGCCGACAGAAAGTAAAATGGCGGGATGAGCTGGACCAATTCAGAAAGTATTGACGCCGCAACGCACATGATAGAAAGGTCTGGCTTATCTTGGGGGAAGTTAATATCCAACAACAGAAGCAATGATGATGAAGATGATAACATTTTAGCATTGGCTGCATTTGATCCTTGTATACTTGGGTAAGGTTTTAGCTTTTCTTATCACTATCCACTGACTTTACCACTACTCCTCCAATGCCCTATTTTCCTTTAGTCCTTTTCTACACAAAAAGACTAAATACTTTTGACAGTCATGAAAAGAAAAGTAAGATCAAAAAGTGAATTTTACAATTGATGACTTAAAAATGGCTCAAAGTTTCAGCACTCAATCTCTTTGTTATACATGGTGGATCTGTGAGAAAAGTATTGTCGACGGTCAGGAATTAATGCAAGCATTACTGACAAAATAGGGATATATGCATAAGGTAAATGCATTGTTGATGATTTTATTATAGAAATGCTTTAATGACATAATAAGACTATTACATGAATATAGTAAATGAATCGCTAATGGTTTTACTATAGAAATGCTTTAATGATAGAATAGGGTTATAACATATATATAGTAAATGCACTACAAATGATTTCACGATAGAAATGCTTTAATGATAGAATAAGGTTATCATATGTATATAGTAAATGCATTGCAAATGGCTTTACTATAGAAATGTATTGGAAATCTGTGTGAGAGGGATAATCAATGGTTAGGAATGAATACAAGCATTACTGACAGAATAGAGCTATTGTATGTATAACTAGCATGGATCCATAATAAATGATTATAGATAAATGGTTATCTATACATGGATCTGCACTCTGGTGCCTCAAGCTATTTCATTAGATAAAATAATAATTAAAGTATTCTAATATTAATTTGTACTTCAAAGTCTTAACTCAACACAACCTATTTTAAAGGGTGATGAGACACAAATTCTCAAGATAAAATGTTTTGTCAGAAAATCATCCCTGACATCATGTGGTATGAGAAAAAGGCTTTGAGAGAAACTTATTTCATTACAAGATAAACTTACACATATACTTTTCTGTTCTTTTATTCTTGGTTCAAATATCCAGCAATTCTATGACATAATATTCATTATGTCATAGCAGCCTATCTGATCTCATTACAACCCTATAATTGTTATTAGCTGTGTTAATCTATTTTACATGGACCAATCTGCTATAACTTTTAGGTTATAACAGAAACCAGAGAAAACAGACATGAAAACAACCAATTATGCAATTAAACATACTTATTTGCGTATATGTCTTTTATGTGGGTAGATTCAAGTACATTGCTAATGACTTTACAATAGCAATCCAGATGAAAGGAATTGTCAGAGGTCATGAAGTAATTCAAGCATTACTAACAAAATAGAGCTATTGAATGAATGATGTAAATGCATTGCTAACGATTTTTCAAAAGAAATGAACTGAAAATAAGGAAAAGGCATTGTCAATGATCAGGAATTACGGCGAGTGTTCCTGATATAACTAGGGTCTGTTTCTGTGACTTATTTCATGCTTTAATTTTGCAAAATGTGATGTATTGGTAAAACAAGATTTGGCTTTAGTACTGTCAGTGAGCAAGAAGTTTTTAAAGAAATAATAATAAATATTTCCATGTCTAGGTCTCTTTTCTGTAACTCTCAGAGAAATCCGTTAAAAAGACGTTAAAACATGTTTGTTTGTTTTAAAAAAAACAACGACACAATCTTTTTAACTTAAAAATAAAACAGACATCCTCAGAGATGAAGTCATTAGTGATTTTAAACTGCAATATAACATCTGTTTTTTTCATGGGGGGTCGCTGAAAATGATTATTTCTTCATAATAATTACTGCTACATGCATAAAACGTTTATGATTTTGTAAATAGCAGTTAATTGAGACTAAGTACACACATGAAAAACTCCTTTTCTTTGGTTTTACATCATTACGCTTAAATTTATCATCTATCACTAACAACATGGGTACGAGTCTCAAAAGCACAAAATAAACACATGAACAACATGAGTTCTCAGTAAGCCTAAGTTTGATCATCTTCACACTTAGGTAAGTAAAGGAGGAAAGGCGTTAAAAGCGAAAACAAGACACACACATTCAAAATAAACATCGTAAAAGAATCAGGTTTACAACGATATATGGTAGATGCCTTTTTTTTAAATATGTAGATAAACCAGTAAGAAAAACAACTTTTGATGTCCCTTCTCTGCTGATTCCTTTTCGGCAGAGAATACTGTGTTTGTTTTGTTCCATATAGTGGAACCATCTTTTTTTAACCTTTACAGAAAACTAGACTTTTTATTCTTTTGATATTCGTTTTGATGTAATCATTTATTTTGCAAATATTACAGCATTCTACAGATCAACAGAGGAAATATTCAATGAACCTTATTTGAAAGCAAGATAAAAACCAAATTAGCTTATTCACAAGTCTTTTTTATCATTAAGTCTTTGAATTGATCAGCAGATGAATTTTCACTACATTCTTCTTTAATAGAGAATTCATCCAGTTTTTTCTTTCCTTTACTATGTATTTCTTTAACTTTTTCTTAGATATTAACGAATGAGACGATTTTAGTCAAATGAATTTTAAATCTGTATTAATTTTTTTGTACGTGTTACGCTGAATTGGCGAAATTTCAACTTTTTTTTCCAAAAATTGAAAATATGTAGTTTCAATTTGATCAAAAGTTCATTTAATCAAAACAATGATATAACACAACTATTTCTTTTACTATCAAACGTTTGTGAGATCAAACATTTTTTTTTACTAGAAGTCAATACAGAGTTTTAATCTTTTTTCAAAATATAGATACGAAGTTTTAATTTGATCAAAAAGAGTATTTAATCAAAACAATGATTACAAATAACTTTTTATGATCAAAGGTTTATGTAATCAAAATGAAATAGAACCTTTTCAACAAAAAATTTCAAAATTTCACCAATTCTGCGTAGAACATTCACAGAAAGGTATATGATATGAAACAAGAACCATAAGTTCAAAGGTGCGTCCACCATCTTTACATCCATATCTGTCCATGTGGTTTCCTCGATTATTAGAAACCAAACTTTTTAGCAAGGGATTTTCCAGCAATACTTAATAATTACCTTTTTCTTTAAGTATAATAGTGAAATGCTTCATTGCAAACAAAAAAAATTTCAAGCCTCATGATCGGTTTCAACCCCAACTAAATGATTTCTATGATTGAGGCTTTCTTTAACTGCCAAGGAAGCTGCAGAGAGAGAGAATCGGGCCTTTAAATTATTAAGTCTTACGTCCCTGCCCGAATCGACTTTCCTCAGCAAACAAGGAGGAGGAGAATGGTTCACTCGATTGACCCAAAGGTCTGACCCAGATTTCAAATCAATCCAACTTGAAACAGTCTAAAAAGATGCAAATCTTTCCGCATGGGGAAGGGAGAAGAGGCGGGCTTTCATGGAGAAGGATCCGAAGAAGAGGAGGAGCAATGCATAACTGATTTTCCCAATGGAAAATTTCCAGCTTCAAAAGAATTCTATAAGAAAGAGGAAGAGGAAAATGAGGATTATTCATCCAAAGGTTGGGACAAGTTTCATATCAATCTAACATGATACGGCTTGGAAAATAGTTATCATATAAGGCCCAACTGACAGACTAACCAATAGAGATGAGTAGACACATCTAAAAAGTAAAGAAAAAAAAGATTAGAAAACCTACATTATCAGTAAAAATACATAAACTGTTTGTCATTGATTAATTTAAAAAAATGAAGAAAATGTATTAACCAAAAAACTACCTTTGATGTAAGCAACGTTCAAACTATTTGATAATATGTGAATTTTGATTATTTAAATTCAGCAAAATCTCAAAATGAAAATAGATTGATTATTACAATTAGAAATATCACCTTTTTTTACATCATTAAGCCTGTTGGATGAAAAGGAGATACATGTTGAGTTGATTTAATATTGATTCTTGCACAGGTAATTTTAATACTTAAAAAAATTGATGTAAAATTTATCACTTTTAAAAAGTAATAATATAAGTAAGTGTTAATTTAATAAATTTAAAGTTTTTAAATGAAGCTAAATTACTGAATTTCTTGATTTATTTAATTTTTTGAAATTTCTTATGATTTGGTTATTATTCATGATTTGGGACATGGTCAAAAAAAAAATGCTGCAGAATATTCAGTAATTGAATTAAATTTCGTACAAAATGAAAAATGATTTGGGGGTTGAATAGGAGAGAGAGCTTATAACAATTTTGTCAAGGAGCAGCTGAGTTAATATTTCAAAAAATTAATTCTTCATCATTTTTTAAGATTGAGTGACGTTACCTCTAATCCTTGGAATTCATATTTCCCATCACCAATGCTTCAATGAATGTCTGCTTCTATCAATCACAACTAACACAGGCAACTACTTTTTAATATTACAATTTGTTTTTCAACTGAAGCTTTTGCTATGAGAATATTTTGGGAATCGTATACTAAATGATTTTTTTTTTTTCTTTGCAAATTTACTACAAATCTGGTAAATTTAATAAGAGTAAATATACAATTTCTATTGATTATTTGTAGTGGAGACTCAGTTATTTCATTGATTATTTGGCTTTAAATGAGAATCACACATTTTTGGCCATAAAGTTAGCCCAAAGTGGAAACGATTTAGCCGAGTTTAGCCAATTTTCGAAGCAGGTTTGGCCGGGAAAATCAAATTTGAGCAAGTAACACAGTTCAAAAGATAGTTTTCCTGACTCACTTGAACTGCTGGGATGACATTGTTTAGCTTGGTTTACAAAACTTCGATCAAGTGTCGCAAAAAAGATTATTTGTAAAAGGTGTGTTACCAGTTGGGGAAGCTAAGGTGAGGTCGTTACGAAAAAACCCTCATAAGATTACAACAAAATGGTGCATCGGGGAGGTCTTCGTTTACTTGGGCGCCAAATATAACCTACCTTTGAATTAATAAATACGAGACCCTTAATAATAAAGCAGAAAAAGTATATTTCCGTAAGCTTTAAAAAGACCGCCGTTTTTTTTGCTGCATGACCGCTCGTGAGAGTTTCGATTGAGAGAGGGCAGTGCGATGACAGATTATGGATTAAGATCGTAATTGTTTTTGTTTATTTCTTGATTTTTTTAGATTAAAAAATTAAAAATTTCCATACCTTTTTTCCGATAAAAATGTTTAGAACTGTAAGATTTAAGATCTATATTCAATTTTGATTTAAATTAAAGGTCGTTCAAACAAAACTAGGCTGCTTTTATTTATTTTTTCTTTAAGGAAGATACTAAATAAATCATAGTCGCCAGGAATTTTAGACGGATTTGCAATAAGAAACCCGGTAAAAAAAATTACATCAAGTTAACGAAGAGTAAAAGCATAAAACGAAATTTCCCTTTTTATTACAGTAAATAAATAATAACAACACAAAAGAAAGATGAAATTGCCAGGTATACATTTCACTTTTCACAGCACGAATCCATACATGTGTGAGCAAGAAAACACGCCACCCCGAATATATATTTTTATAGACAAGTAAAAAGTTGTATACACACCTGAGGAATTAACTCTTGCATGCAAAAATTTACACTCGGACCAAAACCTCAAAAGTGGAGAGGTTTACATCATTATGGACACCTACAGCGTGCAAAAACTTTAAAACTCCTTACTAGACATAAACATAACAAGTCCCTTCTCTTTGTAATAATATGGTAAAATTACTAACAGCACGTAAACGCGTGGGAACTTTCAGGCAAAGGTTGGTAATAAATAAAGGGAGACCTATGTTTGTATATATTGGTCACCTGTGCAGGTATTTACACGCACGTTTTCAAATAACTAAGACAACAACTAACTAACTATCAACAAATAGGTTTGATTGTGATTATTTTAACAGGGTTGCAGCAATAGATGAAAGACAGCAGGGAACAAAGTTTACCTTCATGGTATAAAATTTGTCGAGCCGAGAGCGGGGGGGGGGGGGCTTAACTTTAATTTATGTTGTTTTCAGGACTGTGAAAACGTTTGGGCATATTTGTGTTTTCTTAAGGAAAAAATCCAAGTAAAAAAAGTCACTGAACTCATGATAAATCATCGAACGTGTTGCTTGAGAGGAGAAAGAAAAATAAATGCATTAAATCTTTGTATAAATGGGCAGCACAACATGAATAACAGGAAGAAAAACAGACTCATTTCGAAACCTGCAACATTGTTGACACAATTTTTGATTGCATCTGGCAACCATTTTTTCTGGAATAAAACTATTTGTTTTCAATAGATTGAAAAAAAAAAAAATAATGAAAATATGTTAAGAGATTGAATTACAATCAACTGGTCTCAGTGGGCTGTTTTCGTTCGAGAATTTAAACTGTCAACTAGGACAGCTGCTGCTGATCTCAAGCTTAGGTATTTTCATCCAAAGATTCAAATCGTCAGCAGCAACAGTTGCTGCTGATCTCAAGCTAAAAAGAAGTGTATAGTTTTCAATCCTAGACGTGACATCATAGATGGGAGACATTTTTCTGGTTGCTAAGTCAACTCTAAACCCGAGCTACTGCTTACCTTGTGACTAGTCAGAATTTTTACTTTTTTCGGCAACTGTAACCTTAAGCCTGAACTATATACACCCAAACAGATATGCAGACGGACACCTCTATATCAAATTTTAAAATGTATATAATGCTATAGAATCAAGTTGTTATGAATGTGTCCTCAGCTATGGGTAAAATAACAGGGAAGGCAACCAGTCTAGGAGAAGGACAACTGATTCCAAATCAGGGACTGGAAGCCCATAAAGGCAGTTTGACACTCAATTTGACGTTGATCGAACTTTTGTACTCTCTCTTCTACAAACTATTTCTGAAAAAAAAAGTTCTGCAAGGGTTTTTCCCACCCAGATCTAAAAATTGTTTTAATTTGAATAAAAGCAATGGTTGAGCAATTTGAAAGAAGTGTGAATGGGAGCAGGGGTTTTGTTCAAGACTCTTCAAAGATTAGAAGATACAGCTTAGACCTGTAGAAGGCTGGAGAGTGCATCAGCCGAAACGTAATGATCAAAATATCAATAAGGCTGTTAGAAAGAACAAAATCCCAGAATTTAAAAAAAATACATTCAAAACCAAAAGTGTCAACAAAACTGATAACATACGTTTATTCGTTTATCAAGTTAGTCTGTCTGGTTGGTTGGCTATGAGTGTGTTTATAGCATGTACAAGTCAATGGAGCTAGATGGCTGAAATTTGAAGCATTCACTCCTTAAATTATGTCTAGAAAAACCATTTGTTACTTTTTTTTTCGAAATTCCTCCCTTTTTACTGGGGGGTTCAATTACCCATTTTTTAGATTAATTACCCCCCTTATACGGCATGCTTGCCAAAAAATGTAGGTCTCATGTAAATTTCTTTGGGGTGATTAACCAGTCCTGTTCGTTTATTTATCTATTTGGCACTGTCATTATAGCAATAATCCGAGAGAGAAATTTGTCAAGTTTTTTTTATAGTATGATTCAGGGGTAAAATTGTTCTTCGTATACACACCAGATGTCATCAGCATTTTGATCTTGACAGCTTACTCTGTTCTTTCTGGTTATTGTGAATCACATTAGTGGTTCACTATACACCCCCAAATCAATTTTTTTTTAATTACCTCAGCCATACAACTCTCTTCATGTAATTCTCTACTCTGCCTAAGCTTTCATTACCTAAATCCTGTCTTCAAGTTTTTGTTCTGTTTTTAATGCTGATTTGATTTAGGCCCACTGACAAGAACATTTTTTTTCCTTCTGCTATAGCATTCTTTACGTAATTTTTTCCTCTAGCTCAGCTTTCATTCCTCCCTAAATTCTGTCCAGGTTTTTGTTCTATTCTCATACTGGGTTTGATTTACACCTACTGACAATTGTAGTTCTGTAGGCATTAACTCTAGTTTTGTGGTCCCATAGGCATTAACTCTGGCAACTTCTTTAATCCAGCTATACTCCTCAATTCACTATTTTGGTGACAACCACTGGTTTACCTCGGTCAATGAAATTAGAAAGAGGTTTATGCATTCGTGGGCATATGTTTGTTCATCTGTCCACTAGATATCTCTCAAAGTGCCGAATGAAATGAAATTTTGTAGAAAGATGGGCAATGGAGTCAGAAAGAGGTGGTAAAATTTTAGGGCGGATCGAGGTATTTTTTTTCTGATTGACAGCTATTTTTCCAGTTTTTTTTGGGGGGGGGGGTCCGATTACATATGCATCTGATTGTCCACACAAAAGTTTTCAATGGATTTCTATGAAATTTTGTGGGTGTTGCGACAATAGGCTACAAGAGAAGCAATCAAATTTTGGAGCAGATCTATGAGCAATTATCTCCCCTACATCGTGATTTATGTCAAAACCACATACTATAGACAAAATTTCATGTTAGTCTAAGAGATATATCCAAAAGCACTGAACGGATTTCTAAAAAAATTGAGGAAGGATGTGCAATGAAGTAATGAACACAGGGCAGATCCATGGATCATCTTCTGATTGAGAGATGTTTTTCCATTTTTTTTTACCTTTACATTCATCTATACACTTATGACTGTCCACACAATATCTTCAAAAGTTCTCAATGAATTTCAATAACATTTTGTCAAAGGGTGGACAACAGACTAAGGGAGAAACAATTAGATTTTGTCATGGATCCATACTCAATTATCTCCCTTATGTTGTAGAAATATGTCCAAGTGACATTACATTGTCAAAGTTCTGTTTGTCCACTCGATATCTCAAAAGTTCTCAATGGAATTCAATGATATTTTACAGAAGAGCTGATTAAATTTTGGGGCAGATCCATGCATAATTACTCCCTTTACAATGGCATCAGCAGAGGTTTATGCACTCTGAGAGCTCTCTAGTTAATCGGTGTGCTTATATTACAAATTTAATACATAGTACATTAACTGCTGGTTTAGAAATTAGTATTTTTGTGTATACTCTTGAGGAAAGGTAGATTTGTATATTGATTAGATTAAATATATTTTGTCGGGTCCTTTTGTCTAGGATTCAGATCAGAGAGACAATTGATTTGAATATTGACTAAACAGGTCATGTTAGTCATTCAAGAGAAACCATCATGTGACCAATATCTTCTGGCAGCATGCCATGTTAGGGGTGATCAATTGAAAATAAGGCTGAACAATGAATAAGTTATTTCTCTTGTCTTTTATTGGGCAGTGATCGCTAAAATAATTCCATATTTCCATAAACAGGCGGGCACAAACTAAGGGATCAATTTAGCACAAACTTGCATTGTATATTGAATCCCCCCCACTACAAACATATCTGATTAATAAACCACACAAAGAAGACAGAGAAAGCCGCGAAGATCAAAATGCTGATGAGATCTGGTGTTTATATGAAAAACAATTTTATCCCTGAATCATACAAAAAAAAAAAAAAAGATCTTTCTCAGCTTATTGCTATAATGACAGTGCCAAAGAAAATAAATAAATGAATAAAATAGAATCCATTTTGATTAATACGAAACTAACTTGAGAGATGTTCATCTCCCGAGATAATGATTCGGGCATCAAATAGAGGAGAAGGAGGAGGAGGTTAATTAAGACAAAGCAGAGAAGAAAACATCATTACCAAATTTTTGTTCAATAATTGTGGTCCCGTTATTACAGACAATTGATTTTTCTTATTGGAATAAATATATTTCTCTGAATATAGATATTGATAAGTAATCTGCTTCCCATGTACACGTGAATACAGGTACTTAAATATGATACACAAGAACATCTTGTTAATATATACATTATCGCATATCTCTCCAATGAATATGTTGTGTGATTATATATATGCTTGAATATGGATATGTGATGTGTATATAACAGTCATTATCCATATATGTATACATAAATGTGAAGATGTATAGAGAGTCTTGGAAACTTTTGTACTTTTAAGATATTGGTGAATGTTAGCGCTGAAAGATAATTTTTCTTTTAGAAAATTTACATGGTACCAAAGTATCTAAGATGTCATACAGACCAGTTATTTTCTGATAGATGTTGATGTACTGTGTTCAGAGGTTTCCACTAATATTTAAATCTAGATTTTAACACTCCAAGTTTAATTTTATTGTAGGGATTATCAGCTGTTTAACCATGGACCTGTTTCAGGGATATTAAAAAACAGTACAGATATTTTTACAATGACATTCCCTAACTGTGTTGATCGAACACAACTTCCCGACATGTATGTTACTTTCAGATTTATATTATTATCATAATTCGTGATACATAGATTTTCTTTGTAGAAAGATAGATCAATAGATAGATATCTACACGTATATGTGGGAATAAGTGGCTTGTATATGTTATCATATATCTTTATACTTGTGTCTAAATCTTTTTTTCTTCTAATATGATTAGGCACCTTGCTATGGTTTGATGGCTAAGTGACAATTATAGAGTTTACTGAGTTGGATACTAACCAGGTACCCCACACTTGTGGCTTTGTCTTAGCCTGAACTAAGCATTGAGGCTACCTATATAAATGCAATAGTGTCTGTGTGTAGAGTAATATAAAAATATGTATGAGATGATACCCAAAAGTTTGGAGAATTCTAAACAAATTGATCCATCTGTTGAGTTACAGTATTTCTCAGATCTTGCTGAATGTTCCTCACATCTTCTTCTATCACTCCATTAGGAAATAAAGAACATCATTTTTTATAATTTTTTTTTCTTTGAGGGAGCCAGGTAGTGCTTGAAGTTCCCCAAACTTTTTTAGTAGCAACTTATATGTGAGTATATATATATATATATATATATATATATATATATATATATATATATATATACATATATATATATATATATATGAACACACAGAAGAAAATTCATGAATTACATTGACAGATATTGGGAAATAAGTGAAACAAAAGAATTTAAAATATATATATATATATATATATATATATATATATATGAATGAATGAATGGCTTGGTCTAGGAGGATTTTCCACAGCAATTCATTACTGGATGTATCAATAATTTTGTAGCCAGGCTAATTGTTATTAGTTCAATTTTGATCTGAATGAATGTTCAATCTATGTTATAAATATTCACCACTGAATTAAATGCATGGACAAGGAGGGAGTTTATATCAGTACTGGTTATCTGCTCTCATTTTAGTTCATGTCTCAACATGTAATGAGCAGCACTTTCTGCTTTTGACGATGACGACTGAAATCTTCATGATGATAAAAATTTTTGAGATGTAACACACCTGTTTCTTAATCTTTCATTTCCACAATGTCATATATATATATATATATATATATATATATATATATAGAGAGAGAGAGAGAGAGAGAGAGAGAGATCATATGAGCATGCAAGCTTTCATTCCAAAACATTCCTGACAACTGTACAACCTTCGTCACAATCATGGTAAATATTAAGAATTCCTAACCCAAACCCCCACCCCAAAATAAAGATGTAACGTAAACCAAGAAATTTAAAAAAAGTGAAAAAAAATTGTATAAATAAAAGCTTTTGAATGAAAAAGAAAGTGAAAAGGAAAGAAATTGAATAAAGTAAAAGGGAAACAAAGTGAAGAAAGAAAAGAATGAAAAGACAAAAACAAAAAACGAAGAAAAAACAACAGAAACAAAGGAAAAACAAAAAAACAAAAACAGTAAAACAAAAAAAACAAAAAAACAGAAAAGACACAAAAAAGAGAAACAAAGAAAAACAAAAAAGAAAAAAAAGTAAAGAAAAAAACAAAAACAGAAAAGACAAAAAAGAAAAAAAAAACAAAGAAAACAAAAAAACGATTCCATGTTGAATCTCATCATCGATGATATTTGGGCTGAAAGAAAGTTCAAAGAAAAGAAGAAATTGGAAGGAAGTGGAGAAAAATAATCAATTGGCAGAATCTGGGAGATTTCAGGCTGTCTGTCATTTCAATTTAAGGATAGGACAGAAACGTATAAGATATATTTATAAAACAGGAAAAGAAAACACAGTTTTGAATAGTGACATATATATTTTATATCTATTCACAAATTTATGATTGAGGAATTTTAAAAAATCATAATTATATCTAATTTTCTAAAACTTCATTAAAGACAAAATTCAAAGTAAAAATATTCTATTTCTCCAGCTTTGTTGCACTTCTCTTGCAGATATGGCTGTGGGAACGTCATATGCACCCCTCAAAGTCAAGCAAAACGTGGGTAAATTTTTGGCAAATCAAGCTTTTTGCCCCTCTTTACCAAAGAGTTCCCACAAACTCATAGATCCTGTTCCATTTACTCTTATATTTTTAAAGCTCTTTCAGGGATAAAACCAACAGTTAAACTGTCCATGGCAAAATACGGGCTGTGCAACTTGATCTAAACTTACTGAAAGTGTGGCACTGGACCTTATTTCTAGTCACAGTGTAGGATAGATAGATTGATTTTCTGTTTAAAATAAAATCATTGCTTTGTAGAATGTTACACATAGGTACAAACAAGCATTAGGGTTTCAGGAAAGTAATGTAGTATCTTTGGCAATAGAATAGAAAACTTTTCAAACATAACAAAGCATACATCTATTTGCCAAGAATATAATCATAATTAGTAGCAATGATAAAAGCGGACTATGACTAGGGATTCAAAGGTAGATACTCTCAATCTAACAATTGGATCTCATGAGTTCATTTTACTGGATGTAAGTTGGCAGCCTCATTCTGAGGAATAATACCACATGCTGATCAGATTAGGGCTTTTTCGCATAAATCTCAACTCTTCACGTGTGATCTTTTCCAATATTCTAAAACAGAGCTTTCAAAACAGTTTCACGATACTTCTTGTAATGTTTTGGTTTTGATATTTGAATTCATATTGGAAAATTTCACTACGGCAATCCATAAAATATTTTTTCACACACAACGAGGTGATAAGTTAATTGATGTACTTAATTTTGCAAAGTTTTTTTTTTTCAATTATGCCAAAGTCTTCAGGCAATGCTTTCAAAACTGTGTTGCAACATTTCAGTGAGTTGCTGGTAATCAGTAGATGAGCTCAAAACTAAATATAATTATTTACCACTACCCACAAGAGACCAGTTAAAACACTGTTGCTGGGTTCAGGTTATACAAGTGTTCTGACATTTATATCTATCGATCCAGACTTTGCCCAGCCCTTACTATTCATAGCAGAAACTTTTAAAAAATACTCCACTCAATAAGTAGGGAAAATGGCATTTTTCTTTTCTGAAAATTCACTCCTGAAATAGGTTTTAAGATGGGTGAGGAGTCAATATGCAATGTAAGTTTATGCTAAATTGGTCACTGGTTTGTGCCTGCTTGATTTTTGAAAATTCATACCTTTTTCCAGTGATCACAGCCCAACAAAAGGTAAAAGAAGTAACTTATTCATTGATCATCCCCAACACAGCATATATGGTTGGTGGTGATTCAAGATTCCCTTGGAATGTTAGTTTTGTATATCTTTCAGAAAATACTTTTCCCCTGAGTCAGTTGAACTGCTGGGATGACAATATATATTTGGTTTGGCCAACAAAACTTAAGTAATGAGTTGCATAAAAAAAAATGATTTAAAAAAAGTGTGTCACCGATACAAAAAGTTTGGAACGGTCTGAGTTTGTAATAGACAAAAAGTGCCATTTTCCACTGAGGGTTAGCTACGTGAGTATTTTCAGCATGTGTTTGTTTTGTTTTTTTCACAATGTTTCCGCTGATGAACCTCTCTAGATATCTTTCATATGGAAGGCAGGAGAGAACATTTGCTGAAACATTGCAACAAAAAACAACAAAGACAAGGAAAATGGTCAAAACAAATCAATGAATATAATCTATTGATGTTATTGATATCTACTCGTTACCTGATTCCTTAATATGCCAAGAGTAACCTTTACGGACATTATAATGAGTCGAGATATTTCCTTCTATCACAGACAAGGTTAAACATGCAATGTTTTATAAGTTTCCGCCATGAAAGAATGAGTAACATTTATTTTCCTTATGTATACATAATGATGATGAAGACAGCCAGACGAGACGTAAGGACAGCCCTTGTCTAATCATGATGGCAAATTATTATGGGTAGTGATGACCATTATAGTAGAATGAAAAATAGATGGGATGGCAGAAGCTGCGTTTCGGGATGGAGTGGGAAAAGGATGGGGGAGGGATTTTTTTTTTTTTTCCTCATTTTTAATCTTCTATGGTCTTATTTCCTTTATTTTTTTTTTCCTATCATTTTTTTCCTTCTTTTTCTATCTTGTTCAAATCCTCGTCTCATAAATTCATTTCAATTTCCTCTTGGGATCAAAAAGTTCCAATTTCTGTTTTTTTTTTTTTTCCTTTTTTTTATACCATTTTTTTTTTTGGTTTACATTGCTTCTACTTTCATTATTATTATTATCAAGAAGATGATGATTATTATTGTTATTATTATTATTTGTCATTGGCACTGAAACGTTAAGTACTTACTCATACCTTCTCTGTTTTGTTTCATTTTCACTCGCTTATTGCCAAAAAACAAGCAGGAAATAATATCAAAAATCAATTATGATCAATCAGGGTCAGAGAGAAAGACAGGGGATTGGAGTCTGCAAATGGAATCAGTTATACAGAGCACACATACTTACATATATATATATATATATATATATATATATATATGTATGTATATACTCAACCTATATCATGTAAGCACATGTGGATTTGACAAATATATACATATCTGTAGGTATGCACAGGTGTGCATATCTGTAAGTGCATACATTAGATACATCAAATGTACATATGCACACTACGAACGAGGGGTGGCCAAACTTGCTTAATGTCAGAGCCACAAAGGATAAACCTGAGATGTTTGAGAACTGCAAGACATGAACAAAATTTACACATTTTGATTTGTCACAGATTATTCATTATCATTAATATCAACAAATATATAAAAGCAATAATATCTATCCATGTATACATATCTTTTAAACTGTTGTATCTGTTTCAATTATCACAAAGTACTTACAGTATATTTATCAAATGTTTTCAAAATCTTGGCTAATAATTATTTTAACTCTATATTGAATCCATTGTTAAGATTTGATATATTCTAATATTTTTACGAACCATGGACATTAAACTTACGCTTCAATCCAGTGGGATCACCGTTCATACCCGGTAAATAGTTATGAGGCTTGAATTTTTTCTCAGTTATCTTTTATATCAATTGTAATGAGAAAAAGAGTTCAGCCAACATATTTTAATGAGACACATAATAAATGTCAAAGAGATGCATGTGGGTAACGAGCCCAAGTTTGGTCAACCTCACTATATATCACCGTCATCAGACATACCATCATGGGCTATTGGGGTTTTGCCTCTTGAGGCCTGGTACTGCTCTACATAGTTGAGCAGGATTCATCATGAGACCTCAGGACCAGCACTCTTAGGTCCTTACAACAATGGAATTTTTTAGAAAGTCCTTCCCAAAATTCATGTGTGTGGTATCCCAACATTAAACTGATCTCATACCACATCCTATTCTCGAAGGGGAGTAAATAGGATCATCATCATCGCCACTATAAGTCCACTGCTGGACAAAGGCCTCTCCCATATCCTTCCATGATAACTATGATTACACTGACCTCTGCTATGTCTTACCGGCAAACCTTTTTATCTGATCCCTCCATCTTGTGTCTGTTTTTTCTAACAGAGTTTACTGTCCCATGGGCACCAATCTGTTAACCTGTAATTTCTTCTATCTAAATGTCCAGCCCATCTCCATTTTTGTTATTTGTTTTATATTTTTCACCTTTGTCCACAGTTCAATGTTGATCTTTTTCTATCTCTCAAAGTTATCCCATGTATAATAATTTTTTTTTGTGCTCTGTTTATCACCTGTTAGTTCAAATTGATGTTATCTGATTATATTATTCATTTATAAAAGATTTTGCTCGTATCAGTTTTGTCAACATTATTTACATCTCTTATTCATGTGAGCTTTATTCAACAGATACAATGATAAACATTGTAGTTTGTCAAAGGGTTTGTATCTCATTGGAGATAAGATAATTTTACATTTCTTTATGTCTTTGTTGTATATATATATATATATATATATATATATATGTGTGTGTATATATACTCTTCCAAGATGGAATGGAGCATTGATGGATGAGAAATATATACGATAAATAAATATATCTCTTAAAATCAACCTAACTGACCGCCAGTTCCGTGGAGTAGAGGGAGGATACTAGCCTCCGAGTCTGAAGCTAAGGTTTTGATCCTGCCTCCTGGTACATTGTAATGATATTTGTGTTAGTAACGAAAAGAAAGAAAATCATCTATGTACGTGGTTGGTAACTTGAACTTGTCAATATTTGTGCACCAGTTTGTTGAATAATATTTTTGATATTTTTTTTTTCTCCAATTAAGTGTACTGTAAACAAACCTATTAGTTTATTTTTAATAGAGAAAGTAAAATAAATCATTATTAATTCTTTTTTCATTTTTATGCTAGAATTTACTTTAATTTCAATATTTTTTGTTGCTTTTTATCGCAAATTTTCTCAGACCGGATAAAAATTTTTTAAAAAGTAACAAAATTCTCAAGATGAAGGTAAATAGTAGATTAAAAAGGAAAAATATTCTTATTAATCACTGCACTATAGTTTCATGAAATCTATGGTTTTCGTTAATTAAGTGTTTATATATTTCTTTTACTAGCATCTACCGCACATCTTAATGCTCTTTTAAAACGCATTGCAATATTTAAATCTCTTCTTTAGAAGTTTAATTTTTGATATAACAGAAAGAAAATAGTGTAAAAAAAGAAAAAAAAAACTTTTCAATACTCACAGAGGATTTCTGAGCAGATTTAGGCTATGATAATATTTTTGACTGAAAAAAATTCAGTAGAGTAAAGTTCTAAAATTTTTCAATTTTTGAAAAAAAAATTTTTAGATGATGTGTAGTGGGGCACTCCAGCAAATTTTTAAGGACTTAGCCCCAAGGATGAGACCAGTAGAGCCTAGAGAGCAAAGAGTGAAGAATCTCTGGTTGATCTGGCTGGTCATTTGTGGGCTACTGTGATTATATATATATATATATATATATATATATATATATATATATATATATATATACATACATAGTACATGTGGTACAAATCAGGCTAGCAGTATAACATAATAATAATATATCAATAATATAAAGCCACTTCTGATATGTAATGGATTTATTTCATAGAGTGCTCGATACATGCAACTTTTTTCTATTGAAGTTGTTTTAGAGTAGAGCTGGAAATAAAGATGAGGCCCGGAGAGGGCAGAAACATGAGCTAGTTTGTGTAGCGAATCTACATTCTACTATATATATATATATATATATATATATATGATATCACTCATGCATAAGGTTATAAAATGGTCATTGTTGTTAAAATCAGTTGGTCTCAGACACTATTCAAAATGAATTAAAAATCAATATCATTTTTATAATGATTTAGAGGTAAAGTTTTTTTTATAACAATGAATGTAACTTGTTCCAATCATTATATTCTTTGCTTCATGTTATCAACCAGTTATTGTTATTTTAAAGACCTTGTCTCAAAGTGAATGGATCAAATGATAATAAAATAAGTGGCTTTCCTATGTATATGCACAAACATATATGTATATATATATATATATATATATATATATATATATATATATATATATATATGCAAATGGATCAAGAGTTATTAACTGAAAATTTTACTGTATAAATGTTCGATCTATAGAAAAGCATTTAATTGAGAGCATTCATAAGGATTGTTAAAAAATAAATATTTGTGCAAAAAGCTTTTTTTCTTCATTAAGCCATGGATCTATGACAGACCTATGTATATTTATATATATATATATATATATGAAGAAAGATATACAAGTGAAAATTAAATAATAACAACTCTGGTTGCTCCAAAGATAAATATCGTTTTACATATATTTATTAATGTTACTATACGACAACGAATACCATCAAAGAAATGATATAAAACAATTTTTTAAATATAAGAAACATTTTGTATCAATATTTGAATAAAAAAATAAAAATTCACAGAGGTATGAGCAGTTTTATGAGAAGCTTTTATGCCTCAAGTCAGAGGGTAACCTTTTACCAGGGCCTCTGCAAATCACTTCAAGTGTTCGGAGGAGAGGAAAATTTGAAGAAGATTAAGGGGTAATTTGTTGATGCGGTAATTTCTTGAAGGAATCTTGCCTCAGTAGTATTACGCCATCGTTACGTATGAACAAATTCTCAAGTCCTTAAGCAGAGGTGGGGAGGAGGTTAAAAAGTCAAAATAGCTTTTTTCTCAGTATGGAGGAGATCAGCTTGATCAAAGAGACACGGACACTCAATTCCATCTTTTTTTTAATCATGTTTTGATGATTATTATTATTATTATTATCATTGTTAATAAAATCATCATTATTATTATTATTATTTACTATCAGTTGAAGTGAATATCAATGCTCATCAAAGGGAGATAAGTGACCATTTTTTGTATATAATTTTTTATAATTATTATTAATATGTTTATTTCTTTTGTCATTGTCATCAAAGCAAATGATCATCAACATTATTAGTAATAATAACATTTTTTTCATATTATCATAAATATTATTACATTCTCATTTTTTCAGACTAGAGGTCAAAGTTTACATCAAAAGGTTAATCTGAAAATGTCAACAAGTGGATTTCTTGTTGTTTTTTTGTTTCTTCAATGCTTACATCGAATTCCCAAACAGTTGAAATGTTTTGCTGAAGAGACTTTTGAAAAAAAACAAACTTTTCCCAAGTTTTTTATAAAATGAAAAAAAAGCCAATTTTTCAAATTATTATTTACCGAGAAAATTCTGCAAAAGTTTAAAGTAAAACTGTTGCTGAACCTATTTATATAATGAACAGAGTGACTTTTTCTAATAGTTTCTCAGTCGGTAACAATGGACTCTTTTTTACTTAAAAGTAACAATTTTGCCAATAAAAATATCTTCATAATCATCATTTGAAACAATGTACACTTCTATTTCTAAGTACAAACCCTTTTTTAATAAAACCTAGGATGATATTGATACAACATATCTTTAAATTGTAAAAAACTGTTATCAAAATTATCATATCTATACTTAGCACAAATGAATCACCATAGCCCATGCATGTACCAGAACTTATCAAAAAGCATTAAAAAAATAGACCTTTTATCTAAAGTAGAATACTAGTGCAGGATTTGGGTACTATTCAAAGTGACTATCGACACTAGAAGAAGCACTTTTTTGAAAAAAACAAAAAATTTTTAGATGGTACGTAGTGGTGTACTCATGCAAATTTTCAAGGTTGTAGCCCCAAAAATGTGACAGGGAATGATGAGAGACATTCATAAATAGACATAGAGACAAGCAAAGAAAGAAGAATCTTTAGCCTACTTGACTGTTTGGTTGGGCCCGCTTGTTGGGGTTCCATGATTATTCCACTTGAAAACTTAAATGGCAATGAGCTGGTAACATTGCAAAAATGTCTGACAACTGCTGGACATCACAACTGTCAACATGGATCCCCAGAGTTCATATGTGAAACTGTGGCTGGCAAACTCTAAGATGGCATGACGAAATAGACAAGTTCTGAAAGTATTGGCCCCACAACACCCATGATAGAGAGGTCTGGCAAATCCTGGGGAAGGTCTATATCCAACAATGGACACTATGATGATGATGACGATTAGATTTATACTGTAAATGTAATTATTTCTTTGAAGTTGTTCAATATGAATTTACCAGTTTGATTTTCAACTCAACGCTTTATCAAATCTAATTAAAGTTGCTACCTGTGTCACATGACACATGAAGCAATGATTTTGTATCCGTTTCTTAGAGAGCCATGGAACCATAATTATTGCTTGAAGCAATTGTGGGATTTTATGGGGGCAGGATGCTAGTCCTATGTTTGGCAAACTGTCTTACAGGGCCAAAGGGTTCCAACTGCTAAGCTTTTTACCTTTAGATATGGGAAGACGCGAATTCATGACTTTCGCAAGGGCATCACTGAAAATTGCTCCAGCCGATGTTTGAACTCAATCTGTAAAATCATTTCTCTGGTCCATTGATCATTTGGCCAGGTATATCCTCCTAAGAAATTAATGTTTATCAAAGCTGAGAAATTTCTGGTGGAAACGAATATATTGTTGATTGAAAGGAGAAACAAAAAGCTGGGGAAATTATTTGTTCCTATTTTTATTGGAATCTTCAGACACATAAGTTTGTTTTTTTTTTGATTTTTTGATTTCCAAAAGAAATGAAGGTTAGAATAATTTTTTTTAGAAATATTAAATTCTTAGATTTCTGCCCATATACATATACATATTTAACATTACATACACTTATTACACACAAAATATGTGAGTATATATATGTGTATATATATGTATATATATATGCATATATAGAGAGAGAGAGTTCATAGTATATTTCCAATTTGTAAAAATACAAAGAAAAGAAATAGAAAACAGATTTTATCTGTTATAGATGTTTAATCACGGGGCTGCGTGCGGAAGGCATGAAATGTTAGCATTCACTGAGTATATATCCTTACATTATACACACATACATGCACGTATATATTTCTATGTGTTTGTATGATTACATACATGTATACATTACACCAATACATACACGGACATATATATGTGTGTGAGTGTATCTATATATATATATCGTTACATATGTATGCATATACTACACACACATACCCAAGTTATTATTAGAGATGGTAAATGATGTATCTCATGCGTAAGGTACAAATCATTTGATAGTAAAACCTTGAAATTTCATGTTGAATGTTGAGAAAGATTGGTCTTATATACAACAACAACAACAACAAATCTATCTTAAACTCCCTTCAGCATGTACAACAAACACAGCCGAGAAACCGTGCTTGGATTTTTCTAGCAATCTAAGTGAGACTGAGCATGCAACGGTATTTGGTGAAGAGGGGGGGGGTTGACTCATATTCTGACTAATTAAGCCTCATTTATGAGTCACATGGTCTGTCGTTTGTTTGCACACTTCCCAAAGAGGAAGAAGGAAAAAAAAATTGCCTCCAAGGAAAATCTAAGGAATGTTTTGGAAAGTGGAGGAGGAGAAAATGTGCTAATTTTTTTTTTTTTTTTTTTTCAATCTTTTTTTCAGAGAGGGGTTGAAACTTTTGCCAGGAAGGAGACAAATAAAAAGAAACGTTGGCACATTATCACATCTCTAATGTCAGTAGTCTATGATTTTGCCAGCCCAATAAAAGTTGATAACAACCAGAGGTTAAGTAGCCGAACTGAGAAAAGGCATCAGGCAGATTCACCCAGTAAGAAATTGAAAAATTTTCTTTAACATAACTGGAACTAATCAGTTATAAAAGAGACAGAAGGAAGCAAATGATTCATTTCAATATTTGTATTATGAATGTTTCCCACTTTTACAAGATCATTTGGGGAAAGAAAATTAACTTTTCTACATTTCGTGAATTATCTATTGTACAGCTCAAGCCTTCAGTATTTAGTCACCCCTCTATCATACCAGTATATTTGACATAAAATAATGTTAGAAACTGTCACAAAAAATGTCAACAGCATTCAAGTTGGTTCTGCTGGCTGGCTATATACGTATATATGTATCACATGTATTGGCAGCACAAATGGAGCTAGAAGGCTGAAAGTTTAAACATTTACTTATAATGCCTGGAAAAACTTGTTTCTTGTTTTTTCAACCCCCTTCCAATAGATTTTTAGTTTGGGGTTCAATTTACAATGTGAATTTATGCTAAATTGGTCCCTAGTTTGAGCCTGCTTGTTTTTTTGAATATTCAGACATTTCACTGCCCAAAGAAAAGGCAAGAGAAGTAGCAATCACTGATCACCCATTTTTCTAATGTTTCATTTGATCACCCCCAACATGGAATGTTGCCAAAATAGTTTGTATTAAGAATGCGTACCTCTTTTACAAAACCATTTTGGGAAAGAAAATGAATTCTTATACATTTCATGATATATTGCATATTTTTGAAAAGAAGATAGAATTTTTTTCTGGAATTATGTATGGTACAGCTCAACCCTTCAGTATTTAGTCACCCCTCTATTATACCAGTGTATTTTGCACACTGGGTTGATAAATGAATGTTACTTCTATCGCCTTCTGCTGGATAACTAAAAAGTTTGAATTTTGAAAAAAAAACAAACGTAAACACAGCCAGGTACATAGCAGGGGCCAATTTAGCATAAATTTGCATTGCAAATTGAACCCCATCTCCCCAAACATGTTCTTGACATGATAAAGAGTACGTTTGAATTTCAGCCCTTTTTCTCTATTGGGGTAGCCTGTATACGTGATGCAGCAGTACCAGCTCAAAAACTGAAGAAACCTATGTTGACAGTTTTGGATTCTAATATTGACTATTTTATTTCCTGGTAGAGTGATTTTGAAAGATGCTGGAAACATCTGGCAAGACACGGGAAACTCTGGGTAACTTGGCAGATGAGCAGATTGATCAATCTGTTCAAATTCTACAAACTTTTGGTTACACTTCAAATTTCTCAATGCTTGAATCCTAGTTCAGATACTTCCCTCCAAGGGGAAGAGAGGGAGACGATATGCGAAAGTCTAATGAAAATATTGAAAGCACAAAAGAATTTGGGCCTTGATGTCTGCATATAAGTGCACTATAACAGGATCTATCTAGAATAAACAAATTTGTTTATTGTATTTATGTTGTCAAGACCAAATGATACATTCACTGTGTAATAACAGAAGACCATTTCAAATAAGGGTTTCAATACAATATATATATATATATATATATATATGCATATAGTATCTTTTCTTGAAAAAATCGTTTCATAGAAATTTAGGTATCTCCATTAGTCAATTTCCATGGGTAATAATTACTAGTAATTTAATATTATTACATTATCATCATGCTTATCGCAAGATACTCAATATGAATTATTTAGAAATATCTTCCCATGAGAGATGGTAAAAATGGACGTGATTTTTATCTTTTAGTATTTCTTCAACTGTCACACAAAGCAAAGAAGAAACCATTGTTTAGGACTTTAACTTGGCCATGGACAGCAAGGCTTGGCAGCTTCAGATCAACATCAGGAAAAAAAAACAGACTTTGCAAAGTTCTCTTAGATTAGTTTTGTTGAACAATCCTTATAAAATCAAGAGAGGAATCTTTTTGAAAAATCAGACCTCACAGCTCCCAGATTTATAGTCTAGTGAAATGTCAGGCAGGATGATAGAATGGTTATCCAGTTTTTAAAACATTAAAGAAGATCAAAACCATGAAATTCTTCCAACTCCAACATGAGGTAACTTGAACAGAATGAGGTCAATAGATTTCAAGAGATCAAAAAACAGGTCTGGTTAGTCACTCAATAGAAACTGTCACATGACCAACGTCTTTTCATAGCAAGCCATGCTGGACTTGATCAATTAAAAAAATTGGTAAAAAGAATTGATAAATGAATGTCACCTTTTGTTGGTCAGAGATCACTGGAAAAGTCCAAATTTTCAAAAAAAAAAAAAAATAAGCATGCTATTAGTCAGAAACAAAGGGATAGATTTAGGATAAACTTACATTGCAAATTGGACCCCCCCCCCCAAGAAAAACCTATTCAGGAGGGGAATTTTGAAGAGAAAAAAAAAAAATTTCTACAGTAAATAACAAGTGAATGTTTAAATTTATAGTGCTCTGTGCACACCATACATATATAGCCAGCCAGATAAGCTTAAAAACTGAAGAAACATATTGACTGTTTTGGTTAACAGTTTCAAATATATATATATATATATATATATATATATATATTATTGAGTCAACCACAGACAGCTGTTTCGATGTATTACATCTCTTCAGTGTGGCTATAGACTTTCCATTATCCCATCCAGTACCGTGAGGCAAAATTGAAACCTTCACTTCAGACCCGGAGGCCAGTTTCCTACCTCTGGACTACAGAACTGGACAGTCACCAAGGCTGAATTTAAGCGATACATCTATTTACACAGAAATTCCTCATCTACCAGAATTCTCTATTCCTATGGAATGGAAGAGTATATATATATATATATATATATATATATATATATATATATATATATATGTTTAGCATAACCTATGTGTTTTTCCAGATGGAAAAATTGCAAAATCATTGAAAAACTAGCCATGGAGACTAATCAGGGTTCTTCACCTGGTGAGCAAAAATGACGAGCAGTCATGCAAATTATGAAACTATTCCAACATTGCATCATCTCATCTCTAATTAGTTGCTTATTACGGCAATTTCTGGAGATGCTGGTTAACGAGCCAATGTTCTCTCAGCTGTCGACAAGAACACGCAGCTAACGAAAGTAAGTAAGTGAAATTAGGAAAACTCTTTAGAGAAGGAGAAGGAAATAGGGGTAGGTTAGTGCTCTACAAACATTAATCATTACCGGCTCTGAACCACCAAGTAACTGATTTGCACCTCAGGCAAAGATACTTGACATCCTTTTATGAGTGGATGTTGCAAACGAAGTGGTCGGTGGAAGTACAAATGAACTGGGTGCAAGCAAACAGTTTATAGGATATTTCCAGCTATGTGGGTGAGGACAATAAAGATGGCCTGCAGATCGTCGACAGGGTATTAAGGGAGAACGATAATCAGCATGTACAATAAATGTCAAATGTATCATTAATTCTCCAAGCCACAGTCTGATATCGTCATTTTAAATACATAAACACTTGTTTTGCTTCGACAGTCGATAGCTGTTTTAGCAATATGATGTTTTTCACTTTTCGTCTGATTTGAGTTAATTTGTTTAAGTATTCTCCACAGGACAATTTTGCTATCGGATGAGACACTGATAAGACCTTATGGAATATTTTTCATATTTGATCAATATATCACTTTACATGATTTTTTTTACCTAGACTCATATGGCAAATAAATCTTATAAAACCTTTTTGAAAACAAGTCTATCAAGAACACATCAAGCAATTGAATCCTTCCATTTTATGATATTTGACAGGCGTGAAATATGTCAGCATTATTTTCCAGCAAATACATTGAAATATGTTAGAAAACATAAACCAAAACATCCCTGCTAGGTTGTAAGTTTACGCTAAATCGGTCCCTTAGTTTGTGTCTGGTTGTATTTTTAAAATTCAGGCCGCTTTAGTGATCACAGAAGGTGGGAGAAATATCTTATTTAATGATCATCACCTCTAACAATTTTATAATTGTTCTCCCTCAACACAGCATGCTCCCAAAGATGATATTCATGTGATGGTTTCTATTGAGTGACTAGCCAGACCAGTCTTTTTTTCTTTTGATTCAAGCAATAATAATAACCTTTTTATGGCATCGCAAAACAAAAAACAAACAAACACACCAAGAAAGACACCTTGTCATAGATCAGTGGCTAGCAAGCTAACAGATAATTACTACAGTTGTGAGTTTGATCATCACACTCGTGCTCCTCACATATGGCCCTGTGCCAGACTCAGCAGGGTAAATATTTTCCATGCTTTGGTTACTACTATAGTGAGTTTGATTCTAATTTAGTGCTCTTCACTTGTAGCCTTGAGCCAGAGTGAATAAATATTTTCAATGCCTTGTCATAAATCAATGGTTAGCAAGCTTGTCAACTGGACCATTACTACTGTATTGTGTTTAGTTCTCATTGGGTACTCAGCATAACTTGTGCCAGACTAGCAAAATTTTGTGAATCTCAACAAATTAGCTGAAAAAAATTTTTTTTAACTCAATGATAATAATGTGAATGCTCACAGTCCAGGTTATATTGTCTACTCCGACAAGAAAGATTCTTTACAGAGTAAATGGATTTTTCTGACCGAGATAAAACTTTTACAACAGAACAAAAAATTAAGAAAACTCCAGAGAAACTGTCACATGACCAATGTCTTTTGGCAGTATGTCATATTGGGGGTGATCAATTAAAAAATAGTAAAAAGGGGTGATCAATAAATGTTACTACTCTCAACTTCAGTTGGATCACTAAAATGTCTGAATGCAACTGGGTACAAAATAGGGACCAATTTAGTAAAGACCAACATTGTAGATTGAACCCGCCGTCTAAACCCTATTCACGGAGGAAGGATTATAAAAGATAAAACATTTTGTATAGATCTAATAAGGAGTAAATGTTCAAATTTTGAGTCTTCTAGATAAATTGGTATGGCCGGTAAAGATTTTTTCAATAGTTTTTAAAAACTGACATGAAATAACTGAAATGCAGACTGTCTATGTCACATAACATAGTGAAAACTATTTGTGGAATAAAGCAAGACATTTCTTATGACTTTTATACAGGTATACCTTGATCATCATCATCATCATCAGTCTTTCAACGTCTGTCATTGGACATAGACTTTGCCCAGGATTCGCCACACTTCTCTATCATGGGCGTCGCGGAGCCAGTACTTTCTGAATTTGTCTAGCTCGTCTCTCCATCTAATATTCTGCCGGCCTCGGTTCCGCACGTGAATCCATGTCATGAGTTGCAATGTCCATCAGTTGTCTGCCATTTGTGCAACATGGCCAGCCCACTGCCATTTGAGCTTTTTAATGGATTCTATGATGTCCCTGACTCTTGTCTTTTCCCGGACATACTGTGCTGTCTTGTGGTCTCTCCATGTGACTCCTAGCATAATTTTCTCATGTGCACGTTGCATAGTTCTCAATTTGTGGATATATCTCTTGGTTAGGTTCCATGTTGCAGCTCTATAAGTGATTATAGGCAGGATGCATTGGTTATACACCTTTCTTTTTAGGATTAATGGGATCTTCTTATTTCTTAAAGTTGAGCTTGCTCTACCAAAGTACAGTTGATTTGTTCTAACATTTTCCACACTGTTCAAGGTCTTATTATAATTTATCGTGTACTTATTTCAGCTTATGCTTACTTACATTAATTTGTACAACAACTCTTCAACAGTACTGTATCAAAAAACGCACTAATCAAGGTATTCCTGTATTAGTGAATGATACTAATGCAAAAGTCTCCCTCTCAATAAATTCTTAAGACTAATTTCCATTCAATTAAAATTTACGTGTACATTCTGTTTGAAAAACACAGACAAGCAAAGAGAGGAAAAATCTGTATCCCACTTGGCTGATTGGTCAAGTGGACCATTTATGGGGCTATGATGATTTGATAAGTAATTCTTTTTAAATACATAGAAGAAAATAGTATGTTTGTGCTATATGCAATCATTCAACTTACAGGAGAGGCATTAGTCAATTATACAGATATTTTTTTTTTGTACTATGAAAGTGTTTAATAAATTTTCAAGTAATAATCATAGTTGCTATTAACAAAAAGCAAAATATTTTTCTGTTCTCCAGAAGAATTATTGCAATATGAGAGATGATAATATTTACAAAATCATTCATTTAGAGTTTAAACAAGGGAGTAAGGGTTAGGGCGGAGAAGTCAGGGTCATCAATATGGCGCTAGTGCAAGTGAAAAGTTAATCAAGTATTTTTTTTATCTCTATTCCACAAGCCCTTCTGGTGTTCCCCCCCGTGTGTCGTTACAACTGCACCGACAAACAATCTGTTTTAGACAAATCCTCATTATATATTTCTATTTTATGAGATTGCACAATACAAAACTCGAAGATAACAACATTGAACAGGACTTGAAATAACTTTACACAAATATAGAAACCAAAGCTGATAATGTTGGCCTGTGTCAATGGCTATTCTGGCATTTTTGTTGTTGGGTGACCTCTGCTCAGTTTTAGGCCAGGGAGCTATTTAATCACATTTTGGTACAACCCACTTATCTGGACTTTTTGAGAGGCCATATTTAAACTAAGTTGGATTAGTAATCGCTTACTTTTTCTTCCTGATCAAATTATGTATAGTATAGTCTACAATTTATTAAACACTTCCATTGTAAAGAAAAGATAAAAATGGATAATCAACTAATGCATCTCTTATAATAGTGCAGTAATACTTGCCTTAATTTTCAACCATACACAACGCTTTCCTTGATTTTCAATGCATTTCTGTAGTAAAATCATACAAGATACATTTCTGCAGTAAAATCATACAACAAGCATTTCTATAGTAAAATCATCCCATATGCATTTTTATAGTAAAATTACCAGCAATGCTTTGAGGAATTTTATAAGGCTGTGCAAATCTATTTCAAAGCCTATCCCATGTACACTGCACAAATGTCCACATCCTTTGGCCATCCTGCTCTCATTGGCTTATAACTTGGGTTACGAAAATGTCTAGTATTTAAGCTTTACACACAGCCCAAATAGTGGGACAATCAGTAAGAACTGAACTCACTAAACTGTGTTATATAACCATATTAATACACCAATTAAATAATAAAGCTGCTATCAATACTAACTACATCTAATAATATTAATGCTAAGAGACAATTATGTCCCTTTAATGAGACACCACTTACTGTCCCACAATGCTGTAGTAAACATTTTTGACTGAATACGTTCTCATCTTTTGTCTTATCATTATCCTCCATTTTAATCCAGTCACAATTCATCAATACTCTGTCCATCAGCACATAAAAAAACAGTAGAAATAAACTGCAAGATTGACTTGCTAGCCCTCACTTCATGACGATAGGATCATGAGTTACTCAGCTTAGTTTGGAATAAGGCCACAGTAATAGGGCACCCCATGAGAAACAAACTCACAACACTAGTGAAAAATTTACATCCTATGCAGATATTTGTACTTGGGTGCATCCAAAATAGGCTTTTGTTTACAGCAATTAATTGTGTAATTAAACCAACCTCAGTTTAGTAGAGATGGGATTAAACTAATAATAAAACTGAAAAATTTGGTATGGTCGATATCAGAGAAAGTTTTTATTTAAATATAGGTATTTTACGATACAATTGTCTTTTTACTCTGGTTGTTCCATGCATTTGCTACATATGCCAAGTAAGAATTTTTTCTAACAGCAGTAGAGGTCTGAATTTATTGTTTATGACTATGTCCTCTGGTTTTTGCTGCAGATGAAGGAATCAAGTAGAGAATCCCTCCAGGATGGCAAGTCTTCAGCAGAGCAAGCACAACTTTCAAAAACAAGAAGATCCCATTAGTCTGAAAAAGATGAGTATACAACCAATTCAACCTCCTGCAAACTGAGTAGCTTGCAATGTGCACATGAAAGAATCATGCTCAACCTCACATGGAGAGATCACAAGACAGCGCAATATATCAGAGAGAAAGCAGGTGTCCAAGATACCATAGAATCCATTAGAAAACTCAAATGGCAGTGGGCTGGTCATGTTGCAAGGTTGCTAAACTACCGCTGGACATCACGACTCACAACATGGATCCCAAGAGATCACATGCAAAATACAAGATAGAGAGATGAACTACACAAATTCAGAAAGTATTGGCTCAGCGACACCCATGATCGAAAGGTGTGGCGAATCCTGGGAAGGTCTATGTCTAACGATGGACATTTAAAGACTGATGATGATGATGACGAATCTGACAAAAGACCTCAGTAGTAAGACACCCTCTATATAAGCAGACACTTAGAAAAACTGGCTTACTAACTATCACTCTATGGCAAGCACACTATATATTTATTAGAGTGAGCTCAGTCTGACACAAAGCCTCAGTAGCGGAGTAACCTCACCACAAAAGTAAACAGTCTACAAAACTAGTCTACTAACAATCATCATCATCCTCACCATCATCAGTTTCTTAACATCCGTCGTTGGACATAGACCTTCCCCAGGATTTGCCACAATTCTCTATCATGGGCGTCGCAGAACCAGAATTTCCTGAATCTGTCTCGTTCATCACTCCATCTTCATCTAACAATGACTCTTTGATATTTGTGGCTTGATATTAGTTCCATAAAACTTCCGCGTAAAATTTCAGACAAAATCATAGATTTTTTTCAGCTTTATTTATTCATCTAAAATTCCTACACACATTAGTTTTCATTTTTCAATCAAGTAACCCAAGGGACACCACAGATGATTCATCATGGATATGTCAAGGACGAGATAGCCAGACAGAGCCCATCCCTCTTCAGGCTGATGTGGGAATCCTAGACTGGTCGCCAACCATAGCAAACAGACCCAGCATACCCTATAGCTGGAGACAGAAAATATGGATCCATACATTTCCAAAGGGCATAAGTGCAAGGTGAACCCACAATAGCTTGGCCATAGTTTGAACTTGGCTCTCCAATTCCATTTTCCATGCTGTTAAACGTTTGGCTATTCCAAACCTGCACGCATTGAGATATATACATGAAAATCTTTTGACAAGTAATGAGTTTGTCCAACACAGTTAGTGATATTTCAAGTTTGGAGATAATTCCCTCCCTTTACTTCTAGCAGATTGCTCACAGAACAACTGTAGCGCTAATTTGGCCAATCTGGCTTGAGGTCAGACCCACGCTGACCTTCCCAGATCTTCATTTATAAGCAGACCTTGATATTTGGCTTGGATAGCTCTTAGGCTCTTGTACAACTGCCCAAAATCAGCCGTCAGTGTTTCACAAGCCATCTTATCGGTCATCTCCTTCCGGGCTGACCTCTTGATTTGATGTCCCCACACCCCAGTTGTGTGTTAATCATTAATTCAGCACTGGTCGACTGGCCAACCAACTGACCAAGAGCTTTTCCTAACCAGACCATTTGGCACTTTTCAAAAATTTTTGTTTGTATCCATATCACCAAGGGTATTGTATATTTTACAAGAATAAAAATGACTAGGTGGAGAAAATCAAAATCAAGAATTGTAAGGCTCAAAGTGTATATAAAGTGCAGTATATAAATATATATATATATATATATATATATATATACGAGTATAAATGCATTATATTACTTTGAAACTCTATTCAAATGATCTTCCGTGGTTACACAATTAATGTATCCTTTGGCCTCGACAGCATAAACAAAATAAACAGTAAAAGAAAAGGGAGCTCTTGCAGGAATTGAACCTGCAACTGATAGGTTGCCACTTCAACATAGCATTGCTCTTACCGTTGAGTTAAATAGTCACTGGTAATGCAAAGGCCCAAATAACTGCATTTCCCACTAATTCTCATCTTGTTCATTCATTATCCATATCTGCCCTATTTGTTTGTCAACATGGACAATTATATTATTAAGAAATAGATATATAATCTGACTGAAGTAATCAAAAATGCTTTGTCAGTGACTGTTTAGCTCAATGGTAAGAGCAATGCTAAAGATGGTATTTAAAAGTGCCTGTAACAGAAGTCGTAATACCAACACCTGAGTTTTAAAATGATGGAATTATGATCTAACCCATCTTATAACAAATATGTTGTCATGGGAAATAAAGTTACCGGAGTAAACAATTCATTTTCAATAGAAACAATGTCACTATAGATAACTTAATCCTATTTGAAAAGCTTTTTATGGATCCCTAGAGATCATATGTGAAACCGAGGCTGACAAAATACAAGATGGAGAGACAAACGGGACAAATTTAGGAAATACTGGCTCCGCAATGCCCATGATAGAGAATTGTGGCGAATCCTGAGGAAAGTCTATGTCCAACGACGGATGCTGAAAGACTGATGATGATAATGAACATTGGACTTTAAAATCCTTTGAAATACTTCCTGAAAATGACCAATAATAGTTGAAAGCACTTGAAGAACTATAGTACAAACACCATCATCAACAGCCATTTCAGGTCCATTGCTGTACTAAGGCCTTTCCCAACTTCTCCTATGATGCTTGAGACTGTGCTGATCCCCATGTCTCACCATCAAACCATTCAATTTAATCTCTCCATTTTCTATTTGGTCTTCTCCTACTACATTCGCTGTCCTTTGGAGACCATTCAATCAACCTTTTGCAGCATCTGTCTTGCTGCGTGTCCTGCCCACTTCAACTTGTGTCATTTAACCAGTTCTATGATATCTCTTAATTAGGTCTAATCTCAGATCCATGTTGACCTCTTTTTATCTCACAGACTCATTCCTGGCATTGCTCTTTCAATTGATCTTTTTGAGACTGTTCATTTTCAAGTGATTTTGTTAATTTTCCATATTTTCATACCCATACATCATAGTTGGTATTACAGATTCATTGTACACTTCATGTTTTAAGCATATTGGCAAGGGGCTTTTCATTATGTCTTTATTTTTACAAGTGGAACTACCTAGCATAACCTGGGCTTTTCACTAAAAAAACATGAGAAATGTACATTCAAAATGAATTGATATTACGGCAATAGAGGAGTCATCCAGTATATCCAGGTATACAAAACAATACAACCAGAAATTCTTTTCCCGGACCACCAAATATTAGTAAAGCAATTGAAGCACGACTAAATTCTAAAGAATACATTTTTAAAATTCTTTATCAAATTCAATTTCTGATTGAAAATTTTATCAGGTTTGGCCACATACTAATAGAAAAATTTGAAACTCTGGAAACACACATTCACAATAATATATATATATATATATATATATATATATATATATATATATAAATATACATATATATATATATATATATATGCATATATTTAATAATTATGGTAATCATCTTTACTAATTTTGAGTTGCTAGCAAATATTTTCATTATTTTTGTAGGTATATTGCCATCTGTTTGGTACTGCTTCTTGTTTCTCTTTTGGTTTCATCTGATTTGTACAAGAGTGCATCAACAGACATAAATACAAGCACAAATATACAATGACACTAAGTCAAATAAACATGTAAAAGATCTTATGAATAAATATTAACACACACACACACACACACATTTCTGAGAGTCTGAGTCTGAAACATCACTTGTAAAATTAAAACCCTTTTGCTAGAATTGACACATACATATAGCAATACTACAATACATTCATGTATATTCACGCAAAATTTATTCAAATGCAAAGTATTATGCAATGTCTTCTCTTTATGTAGATTCACCAGAAGTACATATTATATCAATTATCTTACCTGGCATGTCAGTATTCAAAACTGTTTCGATTGAGTTGCTATTAATTGTCCCACAATTTTCATCTTGAACCAGATATACATATATGCTGTCTCTTTGTCTCTTTCTGTATCTATTTATATCTACAATCATCTCTTTCTATCTCTCTCTCTCTCTGTATATATATATATATCTATATATATCTACAAACATCATCTCTTTCTATCTCTCTCTCTATATATATATATCTATATATATCAACAAACATCATCTCTTTCTATCTCTCTCTCTATATATATATATATATCTATATATATCTACAAACATCATCTCTTTCTATCTCTCTCTCTCTCTATATATATATATATATATATGTATATATCTACAAGCTTCATCTTTTTCTATCTCTCTCTCTCTCTCTCTCTCTCTCTATATATATATATATATATATATATATATATCGACCCATATATTTTCTCTATAATAATACATGTATATGCGTGTGGGTGTACGCATAACCATTTTTTAACCAAAAATGAATAATCATTTTTCAAATATTTATAATATTTGAACAAGATTAATTTTGATCATTTATCCTACTTTTTATAATGGCCTTTTTAATGCCCATGGATTTGATTATTTCGTTTTCTTCCCATTTTAGGCCTTTTATTTGGAATTATTTTTCCCTTTCTTTTTGATAACTTTTGGTGTGATTTAGGCAAAAATACATCCTGAAAATTATCACTTATGAGTGACCACTTACAACAACAGCATTTGCAGCAATATAAGTACATGAAATAAGCACAGGACTAAGTACAAGACTGACAAAGCATGTTTACACACAAATATATAGATGCATATACATAAGAAAGGAATGTGTATTATAAACACAATACATACATTAAAAAAATTGCAGAATCTAAGTAATACAAGTGTGTATATGCATGTACATACGTTGAATTAAAGATAAAAATTATACTTAATTGCATGCACCACGATACAAAAATAAATAAAAGCAGTTAAGGATGAATATGTTGAAATAACCATGATTGAAATAAGAGTGACTTGCGTGGCACATAGTCATGGATACTTTGGGACTGTATAAATTTTGACAAATAAAAATCTCTTTTCTGCGGTAAAAAATGGAAAGTTTACATGACTAAGTATATATATATATATATATATATATATATATATATGGTGAAATAATGGATTATCTATACAAACATGTTTTGTATCAGGCACTTTATGAAATAAACCCATTGCACATCATATATTGAATTACTGATTTGTAATTTGGTGTATGTATATATATATATATATATATATATATATATATATATATATATATATATATATACAGACACACACAGAAAACTCTTTATTATAATAAAAATTGGTCGATCACAAACACTTTGTTAAAAATCAATTGAGAATTATCCATTTACTATATTCAAATATTTTTATGATGTAAACTTATTTATTATAATCAATTTTAATAACATAATGATGAATTTATAAGAATATAAATATACCAAAAAACTGTATCTAGATAGATATGGATAGATTTCAAGAGTATTCGGTATAACTAACTCAAAAGTTAGTATAATTCCTTAATCAACCGCTTCCAACAAAAACTCTCAAAAGAGAGACAGATATGGATAGATAGGTAGATATATAGATCATGTGAATGATTGATAGATGTAAAAATGTTCAAATATATATAAAAAGATAGACAGAGACGGACAGGTAGATATGTACAGACCAAAAAAGATAAAATCCATAATACATATACGTGGTGGCACACAATCCGCAAGATCCAACATACAAGTATGCACAGTGCATTTTGGATCAATCTGCCTGTCCCAGATATCAATTTATGATTCTTGGTATCACTTGATATCACTCAGCCCCCTTTCTCAGATTTTGAACCCCACTCCACACACAACCACTTACCACCCACTCAGTCTTTTGGATGCCATTACCAGGCCACATGTTCACTGCTTATAATGAGATGCATTTGTCAAATAAATGGCGGTTCATTCGTCTGTCAATCAACCCATCTGTCTGTTTGTATCTTGTGCTTATTTCAAGAGACTCGCTCAGAGTTGACTGTTTCTTTCAATGAAACATCTAAGTTCAGCTCTTCTTTTTCCTTTTTCCATACTTTCTTTCTCACAATTTTATACATCCATGTATGTGTGTGTGTGTGTGTATATATATATATATATATATATATATATATATATATACATACATTGCCAGTTAGAGAAATTCATTTGTTCAATTTTCTCAATCATGATATATACATGTGTATATATATATATATATATATATATATATATATATATATATATATATATATATATTCATTCTTCTTATGTTTTGTCTCCCTTTTTTCTTCTGTTTTTCAAATAATTTTTTTATCTTTTGGAGGAATGAGAATTCATTTCTTCTGTTCATTTGATTGTTTTCAATCGGTCTTTCTTTCTCTCTTTCTTTTAGATATTCTCTCCATATCTGGCCCCTTTCTCTTTCCTTTTTTTGTTCTGTATCCAAAATGTTTTTTCTGCCTTTTTGAAGGAATGAGAATCAATTTTCTTTTCTTTCCATCTTTCTTTCTCTCTTTCCACTTTTTATTCTCTACATTCTAGATCTTTCTTTTTATTTCTTTTATTTTTCATAATTATGTTTTTGAAGATAGGACACTTCATTTCTCTTCTCTATTCTTTATGGTTATGTTTTCTTTCTTTCTCGATTTTTTTTCATTCTCATAATTTTTCTTCATTCTTATCATTCATTCATTTGACGCATTTTTTGTTCTCTCTTCTTTTCTAAAAAAAAATTTTTTTTTAACATTTTAGAAAGGGGAGAATTCTTTCCCTCTATACTCTCAATTTTTTCCTTCTTTCTTTTCCTTCCATTTTTGTTCATTTTTTATTCGCTTTTTTTCTTTTTTTTTTCTATATTTCAAAAAGAGGAGAATTCATTTCTGCCAGTTTTTTTTCTTTCTTATTACCATGCTTTCATTCTTGGAATTTTTACTTTTCGTTTTCATTCTCTAGCAATTTCTTAAAGTGAAATACATTTCTATCTTCACATCTGGGAAAAGAAAGAGAAGATGAAAAATAAAAATCAAACCCTGCACAAAAAAAAAAAAAAATAAATGAAAGAATGTAGTTAATTCCATTCCGTTCATATTATTATCTCTGCTTGTCAAAGATAGCGCTAAACTGCCTTTCCCCCACTCCCCATCTCCAGAACATTTCCTTTTCTTACCTACAGGTACTAAAACCGGTAAAACAGTGTCAACCTTACTGTCTTTCAAAGACAAAAACGCCTACTTAACAGAGTATTTGATTGAGGCTGAGTGGGAGGGAGTTTCAGTTAAACATCTCTTTTCCTTCCTTTTCTTGATTCCCCAATCTTATTCTTTCGAAAAAAAAAAAAAAAGTAAAAGAGAGTTCTACAATAATTTGGATGATGTTTCATGCTTATGACATTCTTTTAAAGCCAACGACCACATTTTGACACTTACATTTATTTCTCCATTTAGGACGCATCTAAGCCATGTCACCTCCTTCCCAATGACTGAAAGCATGGCACATGATTCCGTTCAATACAGAAGTGCATAATTGAACATGGGATGTTCAGGTCTCATCATTATTTCCTCATTTTGAAACGTGAGGACAAAAAGGGTACGAAGCGATAATCGTCGGACTCTTAGAGAACTGGAGATTGCCAGGAACTGTCAAAGAATGTCTCTACTTCTGCAAAAACATCAGCAGCAGGCAAAATGCATGACACTTTTGGAAGGCCAAGGAAGAACCTATCAGGAACTGACAGATTCCATTCGGATAAGAAATCGACAAGCCGGTTTTAGAGTGGCAAAGTGATGTGTCAGAGATGTGGTTCTGTGACTTGGAGAATATGGCAGCTATACTGCCAATCGGAATTGGAATTAAAGAACTGAACATGAATGGATATCTGGAATGGAACCAACTGTCTACACACAGTCTTCTGCATTTGGAACCGTAATAAAAAAAAATAGATTTTCCAGCGAAAGTTCTTTTCTTATCTTCAATCTCTTGAATTGACCCATTATCCTCACTTTATTGAAAACAAGGGGAGTCAGTACCCCATCCCAGAATTTTGCCAATGATAAATCTATTACAAAAACTGTCACAAAAATTCTCAACATAGGTCTCTCCAGTTTTTAAGCTGTTCTATCTCTCTGGCTGGCTATGTATGTACACACGCACATACATGTGTATCACACATACAATGGAGCTAGAAGGAGGAAAATTCCAACATTTACTCCTTATTATGTCTAGATAAAACTTTTATTCTGTTTTTGTAAAATTCACTCTCAGATTAGGTTATTAGTGAGGGGGGTAAATTTCCAATGTAAGTTTATGCTAAATTGGTCATTAGTATGTACACACAGGTTTTCTAAAATTATAACTTTTTAGTGATCCAACAAAAGGCATTGGAATTTGTATTGTTCATCTCTCTATCATGTATTCTGCCATCTTCAATTTCGCATGTGATCTCCGGGGATCAACATTGTGAGTCATGATGTCCATTGGTTGTTGACAATTCTTGCAACATGACCAGCCCATTGCCATTTGAGTTTTCAAATGGATCCTATGAGGCCACGGACTCCTATTTTTTCCCCTGACACTAGGTAGATGTTTCTAAAAATCTATTTTAGATGTTTTCCAGTGGAAAATGTCAGTGATAGTGTAAATAGAATCTATCCTGATCATATATATTTCTTGATGCAATTTATTTTTACATGATTTCAAATTTTGATGCCACGGTTGTTAAATTATTGACTGCTATGGCAAGTATCTCTTATTCTCATACATAACAGGCCAAGTAGATGGCTGTTACTGATATTAAAAATGTAACAGACACAGCTCTTATTATATAACGTTAGTTTACCTGTACCATCAAAAATGATGCCATCTTCATTTGATATGCTCTAAGATTTCAAGCACTTTTCATTCTACCTTTGTATTTCTTGTTATGAAAAAAAACAAGAAGCATAAGTTCAACTATGTGTTCACCACCTGCATTAAAAGTGGCAAGAGGAAAAGGAAAAGAAGAACGTAGTTTTTCTTGACAGTCAATTGATTCTCAAACTAAAATAAAGCAATATAGAAATATTCCGAGTTATTATTTTCAATAAAAATTTGTCTTTGGATACTTAGTTTTGAATAGAAAAATGCTGAATTTGTGCATTCTTTTATGACATTATAGCAGTTTGTTTCCTAATGACACCACATCTCCTCCTTCCTATTTCTGTTGTTTAACTGAACTGGGACTATCAGACTGACTAGAAAGCATCTTATTGAGACATGTACACATATCTACGAAGAAAAATCACCAAAGAAAAAATCTCCTTAAATATGCTAGTCCATTACTACAGGTCACACACCTCTACAAAGAGATTAGTAAGAAAAAAAGCTTAAATTTTATTTTCCCAAGATCCACCCTTAGCAAAACAGGTCTTCAATTCTCCAACTCAGTTCTCCTTGAACTATCTTAAAATCAATTTTTTTAAAAATTTCACAACAACAATGAGTGACATATAGTAATACAGATTACTATTATCATTATCATTGTGATTATTACTAATTATTATTCATTACTGTTAGCAATATCACTGTTACTAAAATCACTAGCACCACTAATTTGAAATAACCATGTGAAATACTTTTTTTCAAAAGGGGGAATATGAACATATGGTAAAGGAGGAAGGAGTAGGCTACAGGGGTTATCATTAGCTTTCAATGGAAACTAGAACTTATACTGAGTTAGAACCTATTGAGTGGACATAAGATTTTTTCCCCTCAGGGTTGTGACTTGAATCTTGGTTCAAATTTGTTACAGTCAGGTTACTTTTCTGAGGGAGTAGTAGACCTCTACAGTCAGTGTCCCGGATCTGTGCTTCAAGTTGCAGACAGCTTAATTGTCATGAGGATCAGAGCCTAAAGTTCAAGATAGCCATACTATCATGATTCTCCTTCAAAGAGACAGCAGAACTCAATAGCCAGCTCAGGCATCAACCAGGAGAAGGACACTACTGTCAACCCTACGACATAGGAGCTCTGAATTTATTTGCGCTACCTCGGTGGACCATTTGATGCAAACCCTTGGTTTAAAGGGTAGGGTTGGCCCTGTGCAAGTTGCTCTCCACCTAAGAATTTTATTGCATTGACTGGAGGGTAATTCCTAACACAGGTCCTACTGCTTTGGAAAACCCTTCGAAAAAGCTATTCATTTATCATACACACTTATATATGATTAAATTATAATGTCTCTATAACAGGTTCATAAAAATGACTTGATTCTATAAAAAGGTGCAATCCAAAGAATAAAAAAGAACATTTATTCCTTCTCAGCAATTAATTCTCTTTGGATATATCTAAAATACTGATATAAAAAAACGATCAGTAAGAAAATTATTCTTAGATAATCTAATTGTCCATTTATTCTTATTAGGAGAATTCTTTCATTTCCACGGAAGTGGAAGATAACCAAAAAGTGAATAAGGAATTAAAAATTATTGGAAATGGCTGTCCAAGCCTTGATCGAACAAACAACCAATAAAACAAAGAAATAAAGGAGAATCAGAGAATGCCAATTAAGAACCCAAGGTTATATAATGAGCAAGTATTGATGAATTAGGAAATAGTTACAAGGGTCCTAAGTTCAAATATCACCTCCTTCTCCTCCTTGTATCCAGAAAGAAAAAAACATATTCAAATGATTTTTTTAACAAGTCAGACATTCACCTTGATGATGACATAAATTCCTATTTATGACAGACAATACTCTTCATAATCAAAATTATAAGTCTAATGTAGATATGCATAAGCAAAAGGTTTTGGTAGAAGGAGTCAATTTGCAACTGAGCTGAAGATATATGAGAGCAATGACCATAAAAATACGAAGGCTAGAAATAAAAAAAAGTTCTTTTGTGATGCAACCATTCAGGCAGAGACAGTAGTGCGGGTTTGGATATAATACGCTTAATGTATTTCCGTACAAGTTAATGTCACTAAGTATAAGCTGGAAAAAAAACACATTAAATTATAATAAGACTGTAAACAGAGTAGTTTTGAATATTACTGAAATGATTGGAACAAATGATCTGCACTTATCAATGTATACCTGCACTGGCCATCTATATAATATATACATTTATATATTCTTGATATTTATATAACTTAACATGTCACAATTAGGATTCATTGAACGAATATGTCAAAACATTTATCCACGCTAATGATTACATAAATAGGGACACAAAGATGATAATCACAGTTGTATGTCAGCACTGAATGCATTTGAACCAGGTATAAACAAGCAAGGTTTTATTTTTTTTGCTGCAGATCACTGACTTTACTGCTTCTCTACAACTCATGTTCTTTTCTGTTTGTAATAACAGAGTAAATATTTCTGATGGTAGGGAAAAAATGAATGATCAAACACTGAATTTTGTAATTTTTCATAAAAAATCTTGTTTAATATGTTGCAGAAACTAATCCATGTGTGTGACTTGAAAAATAAAGAAATTAAGGGATTGTCATACTGGACAAGCACAAACACGGTGGGTCTTGCCTATGATTACATTCTTTCCCAAAATCCGTTTTAGTCTAGGATCAAAGAAATACTTGATATTATTCATTTGATGATTTAATTCTATGGAAAAAAAAACATTTTTCAGGTATCTAGAATTCAGAACCACCAAAAATGGTTAAATGCATGCCTTGTTATGCTGGTTGCAATGAAATTTTGGTGAAAGTTCTGGTTTTTAACTCTCAAAACCAACCATACAAGCAAAATTTGCCTTCATTAGAATTCTTACAAGCAGTAATATATATATATATATATATATATATATATATATATATATATATATATATATATGAATGAACTAACTGGCATTGCCAGAGGGGAAAAGTGATTGATACTTGAAAGTCATGTAGTAAATTCCAGTACGGAGCATTTTTGAAATGCCAAAATTGACCTGACCCTGAAATGACTTTTAGAATTCACCAGAGTCAGTGCCACCTATCCTATGTTTCTCTGGCATCAAGATACACAAATTTACTGCCATTAGGGTGCAGCCATCTCCTTCAGGTTTAAAAAGGCCTAAATTGACCTGACTCTGAATTGACATTCACAGATTAATGCCACCTATCCCATGTGCATTATGTGGTCTAATTACCTATATACATAAAGGGTGCAGCAATCTTAGATTTGAAAAGGCCAAAATTGACCTGATTTTGAATTGACTCTCAGGGGTCATCAACATCTATCCCATGTCCATCCTGGGTCCAAGTTACCTGAATACTCAAATCTTGTAGGGTACAACTGTTGAGGAGTCTATAAAGAACATAGTTAGAAACAAACATTCTTCATCTTTATAGTATTGGATATACTATACATTGTCACGTTATTTATGGATGAAGAGAATTAGGTTTATAAATTCAAGTACTGTAGGGAATTATTGATACTTTTTGAAAACATCAGTCTGAAAGTAATAATAGAAGCATAAGATATAGTTGAAATCTATGAAAAATGGCAAATAGGTTAATAGTTATAAATATTACTTGGATACAGAACTAATTTTTTAAACAATCAAAACACTTAGCAAACCAAAAGAATATCCTCACCAAAATTTATGGTTTAGGCAAGGAGAATCTACCTGGAGGCAATTTTTTATTTAATAGTCACCTCTCATAATAATAGTAAATTAAACATAAGAAAACACATTACTTGTGTGGAAGAACAGTAATAAGATTGTTAAGATTCCAAGACAATGATTCCAAAACACAATATCAACAGGTGTGGTTAATCACTTAAAAGAAACAGTTAAGTGAACAACATTTTTTGGCAGGATGTTGGGTTGGGAGAAAATTTAAAAATCAGAAAAAAGGGGTGATCAACAAATACATTACTCTTATGTTCACTAAAAATTTTCCAAAATACAAGGGTGATTGCTGCCAAGCACAAACCAAGGGACTAATTTACTAGAAACTTGGATTGCAAACTGAGCCTCGCACTAAGAACCTATTTAGTAATAGAATTTTTTTTTTAAATTTCAAATCATTTTTTCCTAGACATGAGAAGTAGATGTTTAAATTTTCAGCCCTCTAGCCTCATATGATACGTATATATATAATCAGACAGCCAGCCAGACCAACTTAAAAACTGAAAAAACTTACGTTACCCGTTTCAAACTACCAACTTTGTACTTAAGAAGGAAAGCAATATTGACGGGTCATAGAAGTATGGTAGGTGGCACCTGAGAAAGAATCTGTCGAAAAAGATTTAATTCTTTGTGAATTCTTGGATTGTTTTCAGTGTTGCCGGCTATTCATTAGGGCTACCCCGCTTCCGGCAAAAACATCTTGGGCATCATCTGATACAGCAGCGTACAGACACTCTCAAGGAAACGAGGTTTTTGTTTGCCGAGATAATGCTAAGCTTCCCGAGGTCTTTGAGAATGGTACTGCATTGACGCCTAGATCTTGGAGCTGAAATTGACTTAGTGAAAATTTGTCCCTGTCTGGGGGGCAACAATTTTTGCCGTTGCTGCTCTGATGAAAAACCTGTTATGGCAGACTCAGAATAATCCTGCTAAACTTATTTATTCTCAAGACAACTTATTGAATTTCAGGATCATGCTAACTGCCCCATCTTCTAGAACCATTGCCCCTGGGAAACTTCTGAATGTTAAGCATCCGTGTGTCTTTTTTGGGGGTCCTATAGCTAAGGAACCTCCTTGTCAACATCCATCTGAGGTCGAGGCTGGGTTTCTTTAGCCAAAGGGCTGGGGTAGAACCAGGTCAAAAGTGATTCCAATGTGTGTATCAACCAGTCATGCAATAAAATAAGCCTCTGAGATCATTAATAAAATACACTTGAAATTTTCTCATCCAGAAGGACTACGAAACTGGAAGAAAGAGACATGGATCAGCTCATCAAGCCAAAGGCACCAAATCCATGCAACAGTAGCAGCATTGGAGATTAGTGCTAAGGCTTCACTGATAAAGACGTTAGTTCTCAACCCATGGTGCCCAAAAGGGTTTCAAGGTGCGTATCAACAAAAAAAGACCAATTGTATACCAAAGGCCCAAGCAGCATTCAAAAAGAAAATAAAGGATGATTTCTTTACCCTGAGAAGAGTTCAATTTAATCCAACAATAATTCACATACTGGGATCTAGGGGAGATAAATATGGTTGAATTATCTGAATTTTTATTAGTTCAATTATGACAATAAAATTCGATAACCTGGCCCATTTTATCCTTTAAAAGGTTGTAGAAGAGCAGAGGTTCGATAAGAGACTGGTCAACCTAAACTGCCAAACAAGGTTTTTTAAAATTCCCCTATAAATAGATTTCAATTCGGTAGGGGGTCTTTTACAATGAAAGTTCATGCTAAATTGGTCTCGTTTTTTTTTTTCTCCCTGTTTGATTTTTGAAAATTCAAACTTATTTCAGTGATCCGACGAAAGTAACTTATTCATTGATTACCCTTTCTTCCGATTTTTTATGATCACCCCCAACATGACATGATCATTTTATGGTTTCTTCAGAGTGATTAACGAGATCTATTGATTAAATGTTATCGCATTTGTAAGATGAAGACATTTCTGTCACAGCAGCTCAGACCTGAGGCAAAATGTTTCAAATCTTACATGTTAATATTTGCAAAATCCTATCAGGTATTTCTATTTCATAATAGAAGCCATACTCTATGATGGTACCTGTGGTTCGATGGTGGCACTTTTGAATCATACAGAGTTGCGTTCCCCACCGGTTTGCTACAATACTTTACGTTAACCTTTCAAATGACTGTGTAAAATGTAGGCTGTACCTGAGATCACACGTTTTTCTTTTTTTTCAAATCGAACCCAGTGATGTAGTTTATTGAAAATTTCCTACCAGGTGTTTTTTTTTTTCAACTGTCAGTCTGAGTCCGAAAGCAAAATGGATATAATTATCAAATATACCAAAATTCACGACTAGGTTTTCCAGTCTTCTCGGTTAGCAGCCAAATTGTGTTAGATACACTAGTTCTCATATGATAAACGAAGTTAAGCAACGTCGAGACAGGTCAGTACCTATTACTTATAACAGTCCTATTCTATCAGTAACATTCGCATTATTTCTTTACCACTGAAGATACCTTCATTCCTGAATTCAAATGAACAACAAAGATCTAGGGCTTAAACTTGTAAGAACAAATTTTAGGTAAAATAAATCGCCACATTCAGCTTTCAACCATCAAGTTTGTTTTCCCTTACTATCAAAATGATTCAGTTCGCTGGTGCAGAAAATGATGAATGTTAATTTGGAGAGTGATGGAGTAGCAGTAAAGTCAGTGGACATGGATAAGAAAAGGTGAACCCTTGTTTACATATGCAGAGTTCAAATGTAGTCAGCACTGAAATACAACTCTCTTAGGGTCTCAATATTTTTACTACATTGAATTAGTTGTGTCACAATTATATAATCATTAGAATAACTGAAGGTTTTGACATATTTGTTTATTTTATTTGACATGATATCCTTCGTTCCTTGAACATCTATGCCACCCCCTTGACTCCCCCATCAGCCAAGGTTGACCATGGCTCAACAGCTTTTAGTTGCTATGCCTAATGTTCCACCCCCCTCCGCCTTCCAAAGGAAAGAAGTATTGGATACATTCGGAAATCAGCATGGCTACTGGAGATGCTTTTCCAGTTACAGCACCTGGAATTCCAAGACGGTCATCAATCTACATACTATCAAGGCTCAGTGACCATACGAGACCAGTGTATTCAACTTGATTTGACCGTAACTCCAAAAACATTATCAATTTTATTTTTAGTTGAATTATTTTCTATGACAATATCTATCCTTAAAAAAGCTTTGTATGCAAATTCATCATCATCATCATCATCATCATCAGTCTTTTAACGTCCGTCGTTGGACATAGACCTTCCCCTGAATTCGCCACAATTCTCTATCATGGGTGCTGCATAGCCAGTATTTTCTATTATATGCGAATTAGTATGGTTAACTGGATAATTGGTAGTATGGTTGGTCGTCCAATTGTTTTGTATGATTCCCGTTATAACCTCAAAGTTATAATGGATTGGTCCATGTAATAGCTTAATAAAAACAATTATAGGGTTTTAAAATGAGAGAGTCTATTGTGGCATAACAATGACGACTACGTCATTGGAACACATAAGAATTTATGTCTAATGACTTATTAAAACAATTTGGGTCAAGTTGAGACAGGGAGAAAAAAAAACTCAAAATTAGGATACTTGATTTGCTGATAATAAATCACCGAATAAAATAGCTCTTGGCTCTGTAGTACCAATCTATACATAAATAACACGGTCATTTTCGATTGGTAATATGCTTGTATATTCATAAAAATACTTCACCTAAAAAACTTTGTATAACAAGTTATTATTTTATTACTCAGATAGTGTAATGCTCAGCATGTCTGCCTCATACGCAAAAGGTCCTGGGTTCAATACCAGTTATAATTGAAGAGTGTGGAAATCTTTCTGTTAGGACTAATTTTCCTGTGCACCCAGCAGCTTATTGAGTACAATCCAGGCTATGTGATTAGGGTGGATGTATCCCTTTGGTGGACTTGTATCCTGCCAAGGGGGTAGTCATGAAGTTATAAAGGGGGTAGGTATAAAGTCCTGGTCTTGACCAGGCTTGAGACTTGCAAAGATGCATACAACAGAAAGCGGGACTTAGTCACTGGCCATCATACTCCACTGGGTATTGCCTCATAAGAGACGAGACAATTTACCTTTAACCTTTCTTATTTCATTGAATATTTTCATACCTTTATCATTATTCTCTCATAACATAGTCATTTCCTTTACCAAACCTATAATCAAGAACTTCTAGTTCAAATAATTATTGTTTTTATTCAAGTGTATATTAACAGACTCAGGTTCTGTCAATGGCAACTTTAATCAATAAAATCTCAACGAATTCTCCACCAACTTCCAACTATACCAATACTACCAAAAGTATTCCCTGACTTACATAACAAATATTCTCTTCTGTGAAAAAAAAAAAAAAAAATAACAGGTCTGGTTGGTCACTCAATAGAAAATGATGTGTGACTGAAATCTTTTGGCAGCATGCAGTATTGGGGGTGGGGATCAATTAAAAGATTAGACTTTACACCTACAAGATTTTATAACCACCCCCTTGGTGAGATACCTTCACCCTAACTACACAGCTTTGAGTGTACTCAATTAGCTGCTGAGTGCGCAGGGAAATTTGTCCTGACAAAGAGCTTTCCACACTTTTTGCTCATTCAGGGATGGGACCAAACCAAACGCGGGACCCTCTACATGCAAGGCAGACATGCTAACCATTACACTATCCAAGCAAAGTGGAATAAGGGACGATCAATGAATAAGTTACTTCTCTCACCTTTGGTTGGACTGCTAAAATTCATTTGGGATAGAGAAAATTTTGAAAGAACAAAAAAAAAAATTTTTTTCCCAGACAGTGCTCACATTTTCAGCCATCTAGCTCCTGTAGGTGTGATACATAGCCAGAGATCAGCTCACAAACTCAAGAAACCTATTTTGACTGTTTCGGTTGACGGTTTCTAAAAAAGCTGAAAAGAAAAACACAAAAAAAAAAAAGAAAATTTTCACATCAGTATCTGAGCTCAGCAACCTCTCCCCTTTTCCTATAGCCATTTACATCACGGCCTGTCTCCTCCGGCTAGCCGTAACCCGCTAAAACCACCTACCAACTCAAGCTACTCCAACAAATTTATGTTGAAGTTTTACAAAGGTAAATAAACCAACAGACCATAATAGACAGAGAAGATGTTATGTCTGATAAAATTTTTCGAGCAACTCCCTACTTAACAATAATAATGTAATCAACAGATAATCTAGCATTTGCCAAAATCCTCTGGGGCGATATCGTTCCTGTGTCAGTTATGGCTATATTCTCCTCCTCCTGCCCCAGTAGGCAACATGAGCCACGTTTTTATTGATCAACTGACAGAACGCTTATAGTGGTCTGTAGCCAAGATTTTTATCCATGACTGCCTCTGTGTCTACGTTGCACACTCTTTATTTCTCAAGCAAAAGAATTGCATTTAATAACGCACAGCGACTGGATCCATGGGTTCAATAATTGCTAAATCAGTCTTTGTACTCTGTAGGTGCCCAAATATTTGATATTTGGTTGTTGACCGTAAATTAGTACACCATTAATGGTAAAACCTCCAGCATGTAGGAACCAGGGATCAGTGTGATTTGCATTTGGTGTTCGTCCAGAATTTTTTATATATATATATATGTATATGTATATATATATATATATATATATATATATATATGTATATGTATATGTATATGTAGAGAGAGAGCAGAGCAAGAGAAATGTTTTTGTGCGAGTTAAATTGGAATAAAAGGGATAAATATTCTATGTATCATATTATCAATTATCAATGTACATGATATATATTAGTATGTGTATTTATAAATACTGATTAAGTAATGAATTATGAAAAGGAAAATGATTTCTTTTTTTTTTCTTTATATTTATTTTCAGTGTTCTGGACATATTATTTTTGGTTTTTTTTTTTCAAATTATACTTGAATTTCTAAAACTCTTGAAATTTTAAAAACCCTTAAAATCACCAAATTTTTACATACTGATGCCAGTTTTATGTATTGGTTTATTGATGGATGCCTTCCTTATTGTTTATGTTTACAAATACAAATCAATATAAATATATAAAAAGTATGTATCCATGTGAATTTTTTTAAATTACAAGTATTTATACAACATTTTATATATTCTATGAAATAAATATAACATTGACAAAATGGATACACAGTGATTCCCATTTCAATGCATTTTGAGCCAGAGATCAATTAAGTTTATGTTCACAGTTAATCCTGCATTAAGGAAAATGGCGAAAAGACTTGAGTCCATTAATATGAACTGACTTCAGAATTCTGCTTAGAGATTACTCAATCTAATTCGCATTTGCTGGATCAGGCTTGATTTTGTTCACAAATTAGTATAGAGTAATATTAACAGGAAACAGTTGCAGGAAATTTAGCAGGCCAACAAACCTGCCAAGCCTTAAATAAATGACAGAAATTGGAAATATAACAAATTTGATTCCTATACATTTTGAGCCAAGATCAATATCATTCAGGCTCAAAATTAAGCCAGCATCACAAAATGGCGAAACAGACTGAGCCATTAATGTACACTGACCAGTCATTGATCTGATAATTTCAATAGATTTATATTGGTTTTTATTTGTAAATTACTTCAAAGTTGAACTAATGTGCAGGGCTGTTGCTAACTTGAAAAGAACTGGTGATGAGCAAAATTAATGAATTAAAGGAGAAAGAAGTGTTCTATGTAAGTATAGCACTAGAAAGATTAATGCAAGATAGCTGGTAATTATCTCAAAACTTGGACAGTGTAGTTGCCTCTATGTGTGCTTATTTAGCTATGTATACATATGTACATCTATATATCTACTGATATAATGAACAGTGTGATTTTCTTTGTTCTCTGTCTGTAACTATGGACTCTTCCACTTGAAGTAGTACTGGATTGAGGGGGTGCTGAGTGGGCTGAAACCAGGAGCCCAATTAAGGAGGCTCCCAAAATTAGTTTACAGAAAGAACAAGCCATGAGAAAAGTTTGTAAATTTACGATGTAGTAATTATACATGGATTAAATTCAATATAATTACGATTCAATTCAATAGAATTTCTTGTTTAATATTTTGATCAGAGGGCCCCGTTTGAATAACAGCCAGGGGCCCCTATACAACCTTAATCCAGCCCTGACTTAAAGGAAACAATTTTGATGATTTAAAACAATGGACTCTTCCACAGTGACTGCTTGCTTCTTGAAAGTTTGCCTTATGCCACTTTTTCAAAAAAATGCAAAAAGCTAGAGCTTTTGTTTAGCAGCAAGCCATTATAGAGACAGTGCACACCCTCTTTGACTCCCTGTTCTACACCCCAGTCTCCTGTACCTCACACCACCACAACCTCAAATGAATCAGCCTGACTGTTTTGGGGGTTTGGGAATGCTCAAAAACTTTTCCCCTGTCAATTAATGGTAATTTCGTCTTTGCTCTGCGTCATTTCTACTTACAAAAGGCTTTCATAGGAAATTGATGATCAGATAGACGGGAAGCCTGTATATCCGTGATTTCACAGGAATTAACAAGTGTGTATATATTTCCCAAGCCTTACTTGATATGCATGCTTGTAGGCATATATGCACGTTGATATAAGGATATCAGAGATATCTACAATCAGACATTGCTTTTTTGTTGTATCAATATCAAAAGTAAAGTAATTACTGTTTTGCTACCATAAAGCAATACATTCAAGTTGTCTAAATTGTTTTTTTTGTTGCCTTTTATTGCAATGCTCAGATTGTTTTTACATCTTATGACCCTTAAGCACGGGGCTGGACTCAGAAGCTGCGGGATCCAATTGGAAACACTTTTTGCAAGGCCCTTGGTTAACAATCAAGATCTGTAGAATCTTTAAGAAACATTATTCATTATAGGCTTTATATATCTATGGTGCAATGCTAAGCAATCAAAATTTTTGCTTAAAAATTTAAGAGAAATAGATTTTCAAGCTGTTTTATGATTAATTTAGATATCATTTGAATTAGGTATATTAAAAAAAATCCAAACATAAACAGTATAAACAAACAGACACTGACTTCCTAAGAATTCAGAAGAAAATAAAATTGTAGCTGTTCTCTGTAAACCTGCAATGTGGTATCAGGTGTAAATTGCTATGTGGGGATTTAACAAATATACTCTTGTGTGGGGAGCAATTCGTCCGACTGGCTTAAATCTGACCCTGCTTAAGTAAGCAGTATGGATCAGAAACAACAATATGACTACATTTGAAAGATAACTGCTGGTCCTAAGCCCCCATCTAGGGGTAAGACAACCCATCTGAGAAAAGATTACTTTTACAAAATTCTAACAGCTTTACCAGTCTCTGTAGCCATCTCACCCTGCTGAGCTACTAAAGCAGGGACACTAAGTCTAAAGAATGGATGCAAGCTGATCTCTACAAAGAAAAAAACAAAAAACAACCAGCATAAGCTGGAGGAGTGAAAACTAAGACTCCCTTTGTCCAAAGTGTGTAAAGATCTGTGCAGAATGGATTGGACTCAACAGCCACCTTCGAGACTGCAGAAGTTAGACAGACCATCTTCCCCGAATCTCAACTAACAAGGAATGAGCCAGGTGACACAAAGAATAATTAAGATCATCATTGTATTTTCATTAAATGTTGCTTTGTGCTAACATTGACACAGTCTAATAAATACTGATGGATCTATTAGAGAAGAATCTAGGGGTTAGAATACTGAAATTTTCAATAAACACTTATCTTAGAAAGTAAATAGGCAATAGCACTTTATGGAAGATAGTAAAATGTCTAAAATCAAACATTGTAAGGTTGGTGGGTCAGTAATGTAATTTTTAATTTGTACCAATTTGACTTGGGTTAATCCAGCCAAGTCATTAATCCTGGAAGGTTTTGGAACTGTGCATCGTTGGTGTACTGTTTATAAATAAACGAAATATAAATAAAAGGTAAAATGCAATAAAAGTGATTTCTGTTCAACTTTTAGCCAGGAATCAATATTAATTATTTCCTATTTGCCCCACAAAAAAAAAAAAGACAAAGTATACTAATCACATATCTTAATGAAATACCAAATTAATCAATTTCTGAACTCATTGACCAATCTTAGATCATCTAAAATATCGTCCATCTGTGCCAACTTCATCAGTTCGTATGGAAACATCAAACACTACAAGGGTAACAGTCATGTAACTCTTAGCCAAATTTTAGCGATTTGGGTAAAAATGAGAGAAGAGGGAACAAAAATTTCAGGAACCGAAAAATGATGATTAAAGTAATCATTATCATTATTGCAATAACCATAATATTTTCATTTGTTTTGGCAAAAGCAAAAAGTTTGCATCACTCATTGTATAAATTAGAGCCATAGAACGACTCAGCAAAAGTATAACAAGCTAAAAATAAGAATTCTTGGAAAAGCTAGGTTTTATTTTTTCCAGAAGTATTCATTTATTATTGCTGTTGTTTTAAGAGTAATGATAATGGTTTAAATCAAGACAGATCATTTAATGAAGAAGATAATACTTATGGAGATGATAATTTTCTAAGGATATTAACTGTTTGTTGCAATGCCTGTAAGGGTCATTAAACAATCCAATATCATTTTAATAACTTGTTTAGAATTTGTTTATCCATCAAAATTATTGGGGAGAAAGCCCTCTTTATTTTCACTTAAAGATCCTTTCAATCCAACTTCTGGATCTTTCTCTATCTCCTTTTTTTTATTCTCCTTTTGTTATTTCCTTCTCCTTCTCCCCATTTCTCTTTATTTAACTCCTTTGAATTTATTAACCTTTTTTTTATGCATTTACTCATTATCTGTCATTTTCTTTCCTCTTTCTTTTTTTTGTGATTTTCTCCCTTCTTTTCTCCTTTCTTTCCTTTTTTTTTAGGTTCCTTTTTACTCTTATCTAGTCTTTTTTCTCTCTTCTGGCATATATACATATCTCTCCACTCTCTCATTACTTCTATCTTTCTTTTTATCTACTCTCTTTATCATACTGACATTCAAACTTTCCTTCTTTTCAGTATTTTTCTCTTTCCTTTGATTTCTTCCATCAACCGTAATTTCCCTTCTCATAATATTTCAGGCAGGTATTATATAAAACAGAATAACAAAAGATGTTGAGCCATACAAAGAATATGAAATTACTCTCTCTCTCTCTCCCTCTCTCTCTCTCTCTCTATATATATATATATATATGTTAAATCACAAAAATTATCTGTCATGTTCAATGAAACTTGCAGCTCAAATGTGTACATATATGTATATATATATATATATATATATATATATATATATATATATATATATATAGTATGTCCCATAAATTATGAGGTTGTCAGAATGTTATACCGGGCTTGTTCTTCATGGTACCTCAAGTACATGGCGCATCTGGTTATCTTTAACCAAGAACTAAAAAAAAAATTCTACTATCTCAAAATGTTACCGTTGTGTGACAAAATCTTTGTCAGTTGATCCATAAGGAGGTACGGAGTTAACAGAAAAAGAAATTTGATATTTATTAGATGTGACATACACCTAGGTCAGAAATGTAGTGATCAAAACAACAAAGGTGGGATGCTAGTTTGAATAATTCATTAAGAATGAAGATTAGTTTTTTTTATATCGCAGAAGCATGAAAGAGAAAAATCTATGATCTTCCTTTATATTCCAAACAAGCTACTTGAAAAAAATGAGGTATATATATATATATATATATATATATATATATATATATATATATATATATACACGTATATATACATATTTAAACATATGTTATCAAAAGCAAGGGGGAACCTTTGTGTATTCAACTTTTGGTCAATTATTTTTGTATGTGGACAAAGTGTTTAATGACAAGATCAGAAATATTTTTAAAAGTACCAAGATTTGAATGCCCTGATATTCAAGATGTTTTGACCATCAAAAGGTGCACTTCTATTGAATTTTTATCTTGTCATTAAGCAGTTAGTCAGCTAACAAGACAAAAAAGTTGAATAGACAAAGGCTGTCTATTGTTTTTATCAAGATATCTATAAATAAAAAAATTGTTACTTCAATATATATATATATATATATATATATATATATATATATATATATATATATATAATGTGCACTGTAGAGAGTGAGACAGACTCGGGAGTTAAGTGTTTAGAGGTAAGGTTTATTAATCCTTAGATGTAAATTGTCCAAACATGTTTCGGGATTATTCCCATCGTCAGTGGTGTGTGCTGTGTGAGTATGTGTTAAAAGCTCCCATGTGGAATCAGAGTCCACTATATATATATATATATATATATATATATATATATATATACCCTGAGCTCAACACATCAATAGAGATCGAGAAATAACTAACTCACATTACTCAAGATCATAGGATGATTTGGAGCTGTACGAAATCACTAAAATATGATTTTTTTTTTCAGCAGAAATGTGAAAAGTTTATAAGACTATATATATATATATATATATATATATATATAGAGAGAGAGAGAGAGAGAGAGAGACATATGTGTGTGTGTTTATACTTCAAAGTGGTGTGAATCAACGTGAAAGAAATTAGGAAATTGAACCATGTACTTTGGGAGCTTTGGAACATCAAATTAACTATTGAGCTATCTACCAGACAAAAATCAAAGTAGTCTTGGCAACTGAAGAAATAACAGAGAAACAAACATATTTTGAAAATAAATTACTCCTGATGAGAAAAAAATGCCAGCTTCCACGTCTATTTGTGCCAGTACTGCCACGGTCTTGCAAAATGCGATTATCAAACAAAGTAAGAATATTGCCCCTAAGAAAAATGGCTGGAACCAAAAAGTCATGAGGCAAAACATGACACCAGAATGGTAATCTATCAAACCAAAAATCACAATGAAGTCAGGTCACATTTTGCCATTTTAAACTCATGTATTGTGCTTTTCATATATGGATGAGTGTGCGTGTGTGTATGTATACATTATTCAAATATGTATGTATATATATTGTGTACAATTGGGCATATATATATATATATATGTATATTTGTATATATATTTATATATAGTGAACAAAGGTGAACATATGTATGCAAACTAGTAAGAAAAAAGTGTGCTTACATAAATAGTGGGATAAAATGTATATCATTTTGAAAACATCTATCTACAGAAAATGCACACACATATATATATACATATATATATATATATATATACATACATGTGTGTGTGTGCATCTTACAAGTATACAGAAAATGCATCTGTCAGTGTGTATATGCATAAATACACAAGCACAAGTCATATAAATATATATATACACACACATACATACAACAAAGATCCTATTTAAAACAAAAGAACATAAATATTTATAAGACATCAATTATATATATATATATATATATATATATATATATACTTAAGAATGATGTGTATCAGCTTGTCTGCATTCAGAAAATGAAATGAAACATAAATTAAAAGTGCACATGAATATATATATATATATGTATATATATATATATATATATATATATATATATATATATATATATATATGTATTAAAAATGAGAATGATCAAAGCAGAAATTTTGAAAAGTGTGTATGTTTGTATGTGAATAGATAGATGCAAAGAGACATGGGGAAAAAAGCCTGGCTGTCTCTCTCTCACTATATATATATATATATATATATATATATATATATACACACATATACATATACATATGTATATATAAGTACATTCACAATACATCCACGTTAACAGGTATATACAAACATGTTCACATTTAAACAAACAGAAAATTAAACAAACATTCACTCTTAATAAATAAGAATATTCACGTAGTCGTCATACATATACACGCTGGCAGCAGCATCATCATAAAATAAATTATTATTAATACAACATTTTTCTTTTAGTATATTATTATTATTAGCAGTACCGTTATGTTCTCCTTTTCTGTTGTTGTTATCAGAGCAATATGCACTTCCATTTTGGAAAACCAAAGAAGAAAAAAAAGAAACCTATTCACTCAAATTGCTTCTGCCAGAACAAAAATGAAGAGCATATTTATCACATTTTGATTTCACAGTAATTTTTTTTAAAGAGGTGTTTTGGGTTTGTTTTGTTTTTTTTGGGTTTTTTTTTTGTTTTTAAGGTAGGGGTTTGTTGAGGGGTGGGGATTTCTTTTCTCTTGCCCCCGGAAAATGGTGATATATTTTAAGCAGTTTTTGTGTTGTTCTTCCTTGGTCAAAGACAGACAGACATAGAATGAGAATTTAACACTTGGAAATGTCCAAGGCAGGGAAAAAAATGAGGCAAAGAAAGTGATAAAGAAGGAAAAAATAAATGCTAAGTAGAAATTCATTTAGGTGGAAAAAAAATTGAAATAAATCAACAGAAAAAAAAAAAGATAAAAACAGGTCTGATTAGTAATTCAATAGAAACCGACCAATGTCTCTCAACAACATGCCGTGTCAGGGGTGATCAACAAATAACTACTCTTACCTGCTTGTTTGTTAATTATCACCTAAAAAGTTTAAATTTCCAAGAAATAAGCATGCTCTTTACAAATTAAAGGACCAATTTAGCAAAGATTTACATTGTGAATTGAACCTCACACTAAAAACCTATTTTGTGGGGGATTTGAAAAAAAAAAAAGAAAAGTTTTTTATTGACATAAGAAGTAAATGTTGAAATTTTCATCCTTATAGCTCCATTAGGGCTGCCTGTTTGCATGATACATACATAGCCAGCCAGTCAACCAGACTTTGAAAATTGAAGAAACTGATGTTGACAGTTTTGGTTGATGGTTTCTAATCAATCGAACAAACACTGCAACCATGTATATATACATCCTATCTATGTCATGGTTGACAATGAGTGTAACAACTTTTCACTGGATGGTTAAAAAGTTATAGGTGAGTGGTTTACCCAAGGATACACTCATCCACTCGCTTCTCCATCAACTATTGTGGTATGTCAGTTACAAGATACTTTTTGTCAAGCTATCTGGCAAGAAGATTGAGTGCTGGGATATGAATGCATGCCTTTCACAAGGGCATTGACTTTAAACTCATTTACTGGATTCTGTTATCTATATGAATAATTGTTACGTAACCTTGGATCCCGTCCACAACAACAAATATTAAGTGTAGGAAAATGAATTACAAAAAAAATAAGTTTGAAAAAATTTAGAACAGTTGTAAATGATACTGTCTATAGTTTTGAGATGGGTCTTTTACATTCGAACAGTTTTTCAGACAATTGAAATCCTTGTAGTTTCTGTAGGATATTCATATCTTGTGACTTCCAGGCCAAACAAGGGAAGAAGAAATATCACTCGAATCCAGCATTATAAGAGTTGCTAACATTGGAAAAATTCTGTTTGCCACCATCACATTGAAATAGTAGATCTGGAGAAGGCCGTAGAATGGATCAGCCAAAACATCATCTTAACAACACAAGCAACAAGAAGTTCAATCGTTCGGAAAACTCTTTGAAAGTTGAAAATGAATTTTAAAAGAAAGGTGATAAAAATATTGTTAAACAACAATTGAAGAAAATCAGGGTCTTCGAGAGTGGGGTGTCAGGGATATATCATACTCAGGCCAGAGAGTCCAAGAGTGTCCCGGGAGTTGAAGAAAGAAATACGAAACCTATTTTTTTTTTTAATTCTTTTTGTCTCATTCTCATCTAATAACTCTATCATTTGATTTGCACTGTTATAAAAATGGATGTTTCAATGTGAATTCTTTCATCTTATCTGTATTATAGAATAAACAAAGATATTCAGATATTTTGATTTTTTGCTGATCCAATTCTATTTCATTTATAATTTTCATGGAAAGGGTATAGGAGCATAGGGCCTTACACATAGAAAATCAATAAAGCGCTCCATTCTTACCCCATCTCATTTAAAATTTTCAGCTGTATTGGTATGGCCTGTATATGTGACACATATATAACAAGCCAACTTGAAAACTGAAAAAACTTATGTTGACTGTTATGGTTGACAGTTTGTAATAAACACAATACTCAAAATGTATAGACTTTATTGAAAGAAACGCAATCTTTGGTTGTTAATACCTACTTAATGGCTTTAAATTTATAGTTTCACATAATTGACCACATTTTTCCTTAGTTTAAGAATAAGTTAGTCATTGATATCAACTGAACAAAATTAAGTATGGCTCAAGGCCAAAGGTTGAGGGAAAATGCGTAACGAAGATTGTACAGTGCCAACATTCAAAATGAGGATGGCCCTTCAGCCTTGAAAACTAGCATTCCAAATCCTGACTGGAATACCGATCACAGGCACCACTGAAAAGTTTGCAACTATCATAGGGTGACTAATTCAAGTTTATTATCTACCATTTTGAAAGGAAATTTTCATCTGAGAAAAAGAAAAAGAGATGTGGAAGAATTATTGGTTCTGAAAACGTGAAATTATCATATGTGTTTGGTGGGGACACATTGTGAGCATTAAATATATTTTGCACTATTCTCTGAAAGCCCCCAATCAGTTAAGGTTGACCATGGTTAAACAGCTTTTTGCTGCTATGCCTGGGCACTTAGAACGAGGGAAGTTTTATGCCCGAGTTCCATTTCCTCCATATGACCATGTTGGGGGCATCCAAATGAAAGGAATGTTCAACATGTTTGGAAATCAGGATGCTTCCCCGGCAGATTACGAAACCTAGTATTCCCAGACAGCCACCCATCTATATACTAACCAAGCTAAACGTTGCTCAACTTCAGTGATCGTACAGACAGTATTAGCTAAAGTTTTCATCTCTATCATCGATACTTACAAGGGCCAGTGTCCATGTCTAAATGTAAATATGCTCCCCCCGTCTCTCTCTCTCTCTCTATATATATATATATATAGATATATATGTATAGCAGCAGCAGCAGCAGTTATTATATGTTCACTGCTAGACAAAATCCTTTCCCATTTCCTTCCATAACAGCTGCAATTGCACTAACCATGTCTTTTCCTACTGCATTTACTGTCCCATGGGCACCAATCAGTATTTCGCTCCATTTATTGTCATCCCTTCGTGCCAAGTGTCCAATCCACCTCCATTTTCACATTATACCACATTGTGGTTAAATGGCAAGCAAGTTGAACTCATTACAACTGAGTGAAAAAGTGCTCCATGTTTGTGGCCTTACAAAAGCTTAGTAAATAATTCTCTCTCTCTCTCTATATATATATATATATGTATACATGTATGAATAAAGGTCTTGTGTATTCATCACAATACAACATAGCTCTTTTTTATGACCATCCAAAATTTTAAGACTAAGAATGAAATAAAAGAAAGAAACACGGCTGGAAATATAAAGAAATAGAAAAATAAATTGATCAAGGAAATATCATAAATTCATCAGAAAAAGATTCCTTCATTTTCAAATTTTTTCCAATGTAAATCTGTAAAAACAAAAAAATGCAATCATGCACAGACACTATACATACATATATATATATATATGCACTCACAAAAAGTGTTTATTTTTCATACATTACAAGATTAATATTGATGATGATGAATAAGAAAAATCTATATTTTAAGCATTTATCATTTTGTTTTATTTATTGAGTGTCCTTTAGAAACAAACTCTGACCCTTTTATTAAGAACTGGAGAAATAAATAAAAACAGGTCTGGTTAGTCACTCAATAGAGACCATCAGGGAAGCAATGATACTGTGTTTAGGGTGAGGAATTTAAAAAAATGGAGAACGCGGTGAGCAATCTTTAAGTTAATTGTTTTGTCTTTTGTTTGAGACTAAAAGGTCTGAATTTGCAAAAATAACAAGAGCAAATTTGGCCAGACACTCACTAGTAACCAATTTAGCATAAACTAGCATTGTAAATTGAATACCCAACTAAAATCCTATTTTGGAAAAAATTTTGAAAAAAAAATAGAAAAAAACTTTTTTTTCATTTCAAGTTAGGAGAAAATGTTGAAATGTTCAGCCCTCTAGCTCCAGTGGTACAACCTGTGCACAAGAGAGACAGACACTTATATGCTAGCCAGATCAACTTAAAAACTGAAGAAATCAAAATTGAACGTTTTGGTGACCGTTTCGGTTGACGGTTTCTAAAACATTAGGAATTGCATTCTTACATTTCAAGACATTTTTATTAGTTAAGTTTTTTTCCTTTTCTGTCACTTCTACAATTCTCTCTTTCTCTGTTTCTTTCTTTAACATGACACATAAATTAATCTTCATAATTTTCCACTGAAAAAAATATCAGAAATGTGTTTACCTGAGTATGAGTCTCTATAATGGCTACTCTTATTGACAGTTAACCTAAGATTTATTCTCATTGTCATAGTTCTGCTCGTTTTGCAGTAAGATCATTTTCATGTTATGTCCATACACCTGACTACTTTCGTACATACTTTGGTAAGTATCAAAATGAAGAAAAGCATTTGTGATTACATTATAAACACGTATTGTTTGTAGAAATGTTTTCTTTCCAACTGAATTTATTTGTAAAACTCAAAGCTCAGACATTTGAGAGTCAGAGAATTTTACACATACTCCTTGAGATATCTTTTTCAATACTGGTTAACCATTTCACTGATAAATGACATTCTAGTCAATTTTTCTACAATACAAATGTATTTGACTACGGTTGAAAAAAGTAAATATGTTATTTTATTTACAAATGTTTGGGAACTGCCAGTGATTTGTTGCTTCAAACCTACACGCATATACAAGGTCTTCCCTCAAAAGTATCCAGCAATTTTTAAAATCTCAAGAACTGGTTGTGAGGTTTTTATGTAACTTGGCATACAATCAGAGGAGACTTCACTGCACAAGTGTGAACAGACACTCTCCTATGAGTTTGTCAGTTATAAATGAGATATCATTGAGTGAGCTTTTATTTATTCACTCTCCCACCAGAGCAAAATGCGACACAAGGTCAGGGCTTTACGTGAGGATAAATGGTTAAACCCATCAAAAATAGCTCCAGCTCTGTCCCTTTCAGTGCAATAGGACAGTGCTGCCCCGGGGCAAACTGCTTACCCACAACTTGGCCAAGTAAAAGTGGGAGAGCCCGAAGACAAATCCAAAGGTTCCCAATGCGCGTATCAATGTGCAGCCTCAGTATAACCTCATTGGCTGACACATTGCACCAGCGTACTTGGTCTTTGTTGCTCAGCACAAGGCAATCTCCAGTCCATTCGGCAGGCAAGTGTCAGTACCAGCGCCTCAGTCTATGCCATTAAACAGATACTACACTTTTATCCATGTCAAAAAGCTTGTGTATTATGTGACCGTTGCATTCACTGTGCATTAATGCCCTTGGGTAATGCATGAATCCCTCTCTTCCCCCTTTCAGATATAGATAAAATAGCAGGGCAAACTGGACACTTTAGCCCTGGTGAGCAGCCAGGATAACTCTGGATTCAAAACCAGGAGTGAAATCTTCTCCCACCACAGCTATGGGTAAAAATAGCAACAAAAAAAAGTGTCGGGTTGTGCATGCAAACCCACCCCATAAAATTCCACTTGTTAAAGATTATTGCTGTGCAAACTGAAGGACCCATCGGATTCAGGATGTATGTATATTTATAATAAATTCTTTTCCTACTTGACTCTCAATCTTGTAAAAAAGAACACCTGTCACTCGTTTATCAGAGAGTGAGAAATATTTAGAATGTTGGACAGGGTTGATTGTTTCAATTCAGATATCTAACTTGGAATGGTTAGTGTTGATGTAATAATTGCCAAGTGGTGGTAATAGTGGGATAAATATCTGGGCAATGCTTTGGCACTTTGTATTCTTAGCACTCCTTCAAGCTAAGGACAAACAAGCATTTGTTAAAGGTCAACTTGTGAAAGTCTACAAATTTTTCAGATGAAGTGTTGTCATTAATTTTTGACTAGTTCTTTTTCATCTAATTTTTCTTGTTTTTTATCGCAACTCTTGACTTATTATTCTATGACAATTTTACAAAAGCAATGTGGATTTGAAATAGAAAATAAGCCTCTGGTAAGGTTTGAACTCACATCTTTTATCCATGGGAACTTGTCTTTCTGTGACAATGCTGTTACTAGTTCTTTGACGATGAAAGCTCAACTGCTGGGCTATATAGCCATATTCTTTACCTAAGAAAGCTAAGATTTTCTGACAATATTGTCCTCATAGCCAAGAACCTTCATGAACTTCAAATAATGTCAGACAAGCTGAATGAAGAAAGTTGATCCTCACATGGACTTCAGTAGAACAAATGTCAACCAATAACAAATACGAAGAGGACAAAAACATAACGATCAAAATCAAAAGGCATAACTCAAGAAAGTAGACAACAATATCAACAACAAATCTCTGTGGAATCCTCAAAAAAGATGAAATCAAATAATCAGGCGAGGCAAGCTCAGCCTTTAAGAACAAAATCTCATTCATCTTATACAGAAGGGTCTACAACCAATGCAACCCCCAGATAGTCACCTATTGAGTTGAAACATGGAACCTAACCAAAAGATTGGCTCTAAAACTAAAAACTTCACTATATCATTTGCTTATTACTTACATTAGTAATATTAGATGTATTAGTTTACAAATTTCTTAGAAGCAGAGTCATTATTGATTTTTTAACAGGATTTTTGTCAAACTCCTACTGAGTTTGGACTTTATTTTCCTTATCTAACAACAATGACAATTCCAGACCTGGTTAAAACTAAAAATAGAAAAGAAAGAAAGAGAGAGGGAAAAAAGAGAAAGCAGAAAGCTATGGATGCTAGTTTTCAGTTAAAATCTAAATTGTCTCAAATCCTTTCTAGAATTATCTAGATTTTCATAATCTTTATTTTAAAGATATCTAGATAATATTTCATCAGGTCCTCTAGATTCAAAGATCTTTTTCAGTTAGAGGAAAAATTTCTCTACAAAAATCAAAATATTTTTAAAATTAATACTCTTCAGTCAGAATGGAATTTCGACCCTGAAGTATCCAGTTTTGTCTTTCATTTTATCACTAAGCAAACTTGTGAATTTTTTTTTCAATGTTTTTTTCATCAATTTTACTGTCTACTTTACAGTTTTGTATAAAAAGTGTTCACACATTTGGCAGATCATCAGGCTTTGAATTCTATGGTGTACACAGGACTCAAAAGATATTAATTCTTTTAGGGTTAATAAAATAATTCTTGCCAATATCTATTTCTATTTATATATTTCTATCTGTATTTGTCAGTGAATTTGCAATAAACAACTAAAACAATGGCACCTGGAGGTCAGACGCTTGCTTCCTGGTCATGCTTTGCATATTACAATCAGAGCCATGCATTCTGGGAATGCAAGTTACAATGCTCTACATGGCTGCTTAAAACCAGGCATTCATTTGTTTTGCAATAAAATGAAGAGAGATATACACAAATCTTTGTTGTTTAATTACTATCACTCTGATTTCCACTATAATGAAGAAACAAGTGCTTGCCTACTGGAGTAGGGTAGATAAAAAATATACACACAAAAATAAATACAGGTAGTCATAACTTTTTGGAAATTTGCAATACACCATTTTTTGGTTTTTATGAAGAAAAGGCGAAAAATGAAAAATTGTGTTCAACGTTAGTTCAACAGTGAGTCATTATAGAAGAAGCACAAATATTCTTCCTCTCTCTTTGACATGCCAGTCTTTTGTACTAACCATCAACCCAACATCCAATGACTCAGCCTATCATACCATTATCACCATTTTGGAGTCAGGGAACCCTCGGAACTTTTTATATATATATCAATGATAATTCCATCTTTACTTTTATGCTATTTCAGCTTATAAAAAGTTTTTATTGGAATATTCAACTTTCAGATAGTGTGGAAAACCTGTATATACATATATGCACTTGAGTTGTCTGAATTTCTTAGACGGTATTTTCATAATTAATTTTTGACTTGTGTATCTATATCCTTATCACTGTGTCTAGAAAATCGAATCACTGTAGCCCCACAAATGGCCAACCCGATCAACTAGCGGAACAATTTGCTCAAGAAGATCAACTATCAGTAGGTGCTCCATTACTGTGGCCATGTGCCAGACTCAGATAAACTTATGAAATAAATACAGTGCAGCAGGAACAACACAAAATTTCAGTGCATGCTGCTGCTTCAGGTAAATCTGATTTCATCTTGAACCTAAATTCAAAGAAACAAAAACGTTAGGGCCCAAAATCTAAGACCTTGAAGTTGAGATGGCTTCACTATCCTCTATCTCTGGCTATAAAAGAGCAAACACTTTCTCTTCATTCTGATAGATCATAGTGAAAGGCAACTCTTATCCCAGGTAATAATGATATCTGCATCTTCCATTAATGAATCTCTTTAGTCTGTATATGTACCTGAACTAATTATCTGAGAAATAACTTGAAAAAAAAAAAAAAAAGACCAGATCTTCATCTAAAATTTTCTAAAAAATACCTGCACAAGATTTGGGTATTGTTGGTCCAAACTGGCTGTAGAGACTACAAAAAGCGCTTTCATGAAGAAAAAAAAAATGTTTTCCAAGATGGTGCTTAGTAGTAAACTGTTTCAGATTTTCAAGCCCCCAAAATGTGACCATGAGAACCTTGAGACACACATAGACAAGTAAAGAGAGAAGAATCTGTAGCCCACTTGGCTGGCTGGTTGGTTGTGCTGCAGCGATTCAATTCTGATTGCATTGGTCTATAGGTGAATGACACACTATGATGCTGTGACCCCTGTAAGGAAATGAAATTCCCTGTCAGAAAGCTAATTTCAGAAAGTCCTTAGATTTTACCCCTGACCTTATGTCTTGTAGAGTGGAAAAGTTGGTTCCAAGAATGCACCTAGAAAAATGACAGAATAATGATAGGACCCAGTCATGTTTGATAATGGGGGTAACAGCTTTCAACTGCAACAGTCTGAGCAGGTAAGATAGTTATGGGAGAGTGGTTTTGCCAAATGCACACTCATCAACTCTCTTCTACATGAACTATCATAACATGATTGTGATGAGACATTGTATCAAGATATCCAGTAATTGGGCAAAGAAAATAGTATTCATGCCTTTCCCAAAGGAAAAAGTGCAAAATGAACTAAGCCCCAGTCAAAATTTGAACTCTGTCTAGTAATATCATTTTCTATGCCGCTAATTGTTAAACATGCAATCCCAGACACGGAATTAATTATTGCAATAAATCAATTGATCTTTCGTTTTCAATTACAATTTTCAAGTGAAGGCTTAGTTGAAACTTATAACAGCTCATTATTAGCTTAGCAGAGTTTAGCATTTGAGCTGTTAGTATTTAAAGTATTAATTATCAGAGCAAAGCAAAGATCTAATCACAGAACACATTTGACGAGGGGGTCAGCACCATTTGCAGTTTCGTCCAATAGTTGCCTTATAGATTGTCAAATTGAACTGAAATTAGGTACTGGAGACTTTGGGACCAGAACTTTTGTATATATCTAACAATAAAAAGCACCCTTATTCTGGCTACGACTTCAGCTGTTTCTTCTTAAAAAATCAATCCTTGACTTAGAGCTGATTTAGATAGTTTTAAAGTCTCTGCATCTAAGTACACAAAAATATTTTAATGCATAAAGATGATTTTTCAAGATATTCCTTTTAAAGAATTATCAATAAATCTACACATATCAGTTAATTCCGCCTCTTTGATATAAATATAACAATGACCGACGCGGAAACTGGAATTGTTATGGTTAGACGATAATCTTACAACAAGGTGAAGTGAAAGTTGTAGGTGCCTAGTATTAATCTTTTCAATAATCCTGACACTTTATCCACTCATCTTTTTAACTGCAGAAAAATATCCAGCAACCGAGGAATCTAATCCAGTTTCAGTAAATCTGCAGTTTTGCACTTCTTAAAAGCTTTCTCTTGCCTTTTCAATTCTTCAACTATCCTCATCTTTGCAAGTGACTCACAGAAAGACCAACAAGAAAACAATTACTATCAATGATTCAAACTGGAAGTTTTTCAACTGATTTGGCATCCATATATATATATATATATATATATATATATATATATATATAAAGAGACTACAATTCTTGCCCTAAGGCACCATTTTAGAAAATATTATCACCAAATGCCATTTTTCACTCCCAGACAATTGGACTAGGTATGAAAATCTATTGGTGAATAAAATTTTTATCCTCTCTTTTCTTTCCATCTTGAATGGCATAAGAAAAGTGACTCAGAAAACAATGAGCCTAAATATTCATAACATTCCTCTGAGATGCACAGGATGTTAAACCAAATATTGGGAAGAAATTTTAAAAGATTATAAAACTTCTTTAAAGAAAATATATATATTCTAAACTAAGGGACTGCATCAATTGCTTTTATATGGCATCAGAATATTTTTGGGTTAACAGTTACTTTTTCATTTGTAAATAGTTCAAATAATATTTTTTTCCATTTGTTGTATGGTGTAAGAAGAAATATATTCAAGAAGATATTTTCCCTGTTGTCATACTTTAAGTTATCTTTCCCTGGGTATTAGTGTGTGTATGTATAAATGAAACTTTGAAGATTCGAACAATAATTACGTACAATATATAACAGCTAGAAAAAAGTAGGTGAATCGGTCTAGCACAAGATATTTGTTATCTTAAATTGGATTTATAAGATTTCGCAAAAAAAGATCATATTTGTTGGTGTAAGGTTGAAGGTCAATCAAAGAGATGAGAAAATTGAGTAAAAAACAACTTATCTCCCTTTTGTTTTGGACAATATTTGCTTTCTTTTCAGTAAAAACACACCTTCAAATTGAATACTTGACCTTTTTGAGGCTGGTCAAATTCTCCCACAATAGTGAAATAAAATATATTAACTCTTTAATGACAAAATTATTACCAAATTAGCCTTTCTGGTGAACTTCTTCAGCTGTAAATAAATCCTATAAAATTCAATAATCATGAAGTAACTTTTCTCTCAACTAAATATTGTATACTTATTTGATAAAGTAATGTCTTTGGGTGACCAAATTAAGATGTACTTTTTCTATAACTCAATCAATACCAGAATATAACATCAGATATGTCCAACCTAGGATCTTCAAAGCCACAATTAAAAATTCAATAGAATTTCCTTCATTATTTTACTATTATGATCTACATACCTATATTTGTACCTTAGAATTCATCAGATTTGATCCATCAATGTCTATCCCTGCATATAATGTTGTTTGTTTCTATATTTATATCTAAGTCTTTGTTGAGCCCTAATTAATCTCTCTCAAGTTATTTTAGATAATCTATCATACTTGGTTTGTGTCTATTCATCCATCTCACTCAGTTTATATCTATCTGGATATGTGGATAGATAGATAGATATATAAGAACAAATATAAATAGATTAGAGGTAATGGAGAAAACAAACTTGGGTAAAAATACCCAGCAAGATATTAATAAACAAATGGATGTACCCTGAGTAGGACATTCAGTTTCAAGACATTGTCACATAATCTATGTACATAGGTATATGGAGATAGATATTTCTTGATGACAAAGAAGACATGATAAGAATTTCATCCACTGTTTCTTGTTTAAAGCAAGCAGAGAAAAGTTTCACCCCCATTTCGAAAACACGAGACAATTATTTTGTCTCCATTTCTCTAATGATTCATGAAAATCCAATCATTGTTTGAAGCACATACGTTTTTATTAGACCAGAGTGCTAGCCCAATACCCAAGATTGACTGCCTTACAAGGCTTTAGGGTTCCAACTGCCCTACTATTTACTATTAGTTGGGAGGAGAAATGGCTTCATGCCTCTTCCAAGGACATTAGCATTAAGTGAAAACAAACAGTCCCAGCTTGATTTTGAACTTGGTTTGCAGCTTCTATTCTCGGTGCTGTTAACCATTAGGCCACCAGCACCTCCCAGAGTAAGAGTATGAAATAATAAATTGAATTAGAATGTGACTGATTCAGATCTTCCAATAAGGCAAAAATCTGAGGAAGAAAAAAAGCATATTTAAGTCCTCTCTTACCTTCATCACTTTCATTAAAAGTTCCTTCAATTGGTTTAAGAAATTCAGCTTTTAGACACTTACCTAAAACAAAGATAAAAAAAAGGAGGAAAATTAAATTTAATTAACAAGTGAATAGACAAAGATTGTTAAAAGAGAAGGAAAAAGTTCCTGAAAAGTTTTTCAAATCAATGTAATCCTTTATAAAGCCGACTGACAATTTCAATAAGCCTGACTGCAACAGGGACAAACTCCATTCCTACTTCTATTCAAACAGAAGCTGATTACTGCAAATTTCTTATTCTATACATAATGAGTTTGTAAATGTATCAGGCTTATCAGTTTGGCTCAGTAAGTAGGAGAGCTACCTAGCAATCATCAGGTTGTCTTTTCAAATTACAGTAGGAAAATTTTCATTGTCAGAGAGAAAATGGGAGTCCAAGACATCATAAAATCTATTAAAACCTTAAATAGCAATGGGCAGGCTATGTTGTGAGAATGGCAGACAACCAAAGGACATCACAACTCACAACATGGATCCCCAGAGATCACATGTGAAACTGAGGCCAACAGAATACAAGATGGAGAGATGAACTAGACAAATTCAGAAAATACTGGTTCCGCAATACCCTTGATAGAGAATTGTGGTGGACCCTGGGGAAGGTCTATGTCCAACAATTCCTTTCCGAGCCAATTTCATCCTCCTTCTGTTACTGGTCTCGCTGGACTCATAGGAAAGCATATATGAGCATTGAATAAAGACATGTTTAAGACTTGCAAAAACTGAGCTTTTTAAATTTTTGTGAGCCCAGCTGTTTGCTCATAGCTGGGGTGGGGGAATTGGATTCATGACTCCCTGAGGGGTAAGAGTGCAAACTGAATGGAAGACTGTCCCAACTGATGTTTGAACTCACTTTGCCTATTCTATTCCTCCGTGTCATCAACTATTAGGCCACCCATGCCTCCTCTTCTTGTTTGAAATGATGGCAAAAACAGACACAAATTGAAAAGGCAGGTATCAAATGTCATATCTTGTAACATTCGTCACAAACCATTTCATAGGAAACGAAAGGCAATTAAGCTGAGAAAGAGAGAGTAGGGATGAGGTGTAAGCAAGCAGGCTTCAGGAGAGAGAGAGAGAGAGAGAGTAAGGTTGAGGAGTGAGTGAGCAGAGTTTGAGAGAGAGAGAGTAAGGATGAGGAGTGAGCAAGCAGAGTTCAAGAGAGAGAGAGAGAGAGTAAGGTTGAGGAGTGAGCAGGCTGAGTTCAAGAGAGAGAGATTAAGGATGAGGAGTGAGCAAGCAGAGTTCGAGAGAGAGTAAGGTTGAGGAGTGAGCAAGCTGAGTTCAAGAGAGAGAGAGTAAGGATGAGGAGTGAGCAAGCAGAGTTCAAGAGAGAGAGAGAGAGTAAGGTTGAGGAGTGAGCGAGCAGAGTTTGAGAGAGAGAGAGTAAGATTAAGGAGTGAGCAAGCAGAGTTCAAGAGGAAAAGAAAAATAGAAAGCAAGCAGGGTTGTGGAGGAAGAGAGAGAGCAGAAATGAAGAGAGAGCAAGAGGGGGTTTCGGAGGGTGAGAGAGAGAGAGCAAGGATGAGGAGTGAGAGAGGAATATTCAGCAGGGAGAGAGAGAAAGCAACAGATAGAGAGCAAGAGCGGGGATGAAGTGTGAGCAAGCAGGGTCCAGGAAGAAGAAAGGAGACACACCATCTTGGTGAGTTGGAACAATGTTGAGCAATTAGAAGCTTGAGTGATGCATAACTAACTTTTGGAGATGGTTCGTTGAATAAAACAAAATAAAAAAACACAAATTAGAATCTTGTACAGGACTCTGACAACGTGTGGCAGAGACGGAAATGGGACAAACATATTTTAGGTGGCAGGTCACAGTGATAACATATGAAAGTTTAACAGATATGGATATATGTATTTTTCATTAGTCTGACAACTGTCTAAACATCTCTGTTTTTCATTTGTTCTTTTACAATTAATCTGAATTTCTATCTTCTTAATATCTATTGCCCTGCATGGTGGCTAAGATGGTTGCAAATGTACATTTAATCTGACTAATTGGTAAATGATGCTGGTTAAAGATATGAACAGACTCAGCAGGATTAATATACGTATTAAAAAATAAAGAGTTGACTTTTCACCTGAGGAAAATTGATGTGACACAATCTTTCTATTACCTCTGAAAACTCAGCTCATAAAGTATAAGGGCATTAATTCTTGTAAAATCTATAATACTTGCATTGTATTGTAAAACATCTTTGTCTATGATGTATAATAGATTAGAGCCAGTTAAATAATAGAGAAAATTTACTGACTTTGTTATACAAGGGTGGATCTGACTTGTAATTATTAGCTGAATTTTGATCTGGAATTTGTATTGGATAATATTCACTCTATATGATGAATATTCACCACTGAATTAAGTGTATTGACGAGGAAGCAAATCAAGTTGATAAAAAAAACATGTACAAAATAAAAGCTTTTTTATTATGAAGCAGTAGACATGAACTGTTTCCAAAGTGATTTTGTAGCAAACAGTCTTTGTCCTATGATTTTTTCAAAATAAATTCTGAGACTGTTGAAATCTTTGCATCAGCAAAAAAAACTCTGTAAATATTCATTATGTACATTAATCTACTAATTAACCCTTTATTTTTTATCCTCATGATTCATTTCATATGAGAGCCAGCATTTCTTTTTACAACAGACAAAAGAAAAAGAAAAAGCTAGCACTAGGCTTTTATTTGCTGGATTTTTTACATTCAAGTCAACCTGAAAGGAGGTGTCCTTCTTGTTGTCTTAACATCCGAATAAAAACGAATTTGCCTCGAAAGTGAAGCTTACAAACAAATGAAACATAAATACAAACTTGTCTTGACTGGAGAATAAAAATCTATGCATGTTCACTAGATAAGCTCAGGAATGACTGAGAGTTGTTAGATAGACTAAAGCCAATTGGTAAACAAAACCCAGAAAACAAATGTAGGATCTCTCTTTGGTTCAATTTCTGGCCATTTGGTTGTGTCGTATCCACTGCCAACAGGTATCGGTAATCTATGCTGAGAAACACACTCAGGAAAGCGAATTATTTTATTTCAAATTAAGGACCTTGCTGTTCTTTCAAGATACGACTGTTGATCAAAACAAACAAACAAAGAGGGAAGAGGTCAAAAGGAGCTTTGAAGTATTTCTGACATAGAAATAAAAAGAAGTTTTAAGCAGGAAGGTAGAAATGTAGGAGTTGAATTAAAAATGGCATTCTCAGAATTTAAGGACACACTTTCGTGTTGTGTTATGTTAGTGAAATCTGGAGAGTAGGAGTAAGAAATGGTAGGTAAGTAGAGAGGTCGGTCGTGATAGTTAAAGAAGGCGGGTCAAATTTAACGAAAAGAGACAGGAAAGAGGTAAAGATGGTGTGGAGGAGTTTGAAATCGAAGGAAAAAGACACGAAGGGAAAGAGGCTCGTTGGGGGATGTGGTTTGCACGGGGAAACGGGGAAGGAGGGCGGTACGCTATCACAAGTACTTGGTACGTTTGTGTTTCGCACTTGGAAACAACAAGTGATAGACAAGATGATGGCCACTTGTATTTGTTTGGGACAATTGAACATGGTCAGATGATCCCACGAATACCTCTAACACTTCATTCCTTGCAAAGGTTGTCCGTTCCTCGAGGGTGCGACTCCCAATATTAGCCTGTGCTCAACAAAGCAGTCAATTATGTGCTGGTCGAGTGTGGGTCAATATGGCCGATGGCATCACCCAAGGAGAAGTGGGCAGCGTCAGCACCAGGGAACAATAAGCTGGACACTGTCCGCAGGGGACGCCAATCATCGCCGACATTCATGCAGTCCAACAACGTAATAATACGGGCCAGGATTGTAAGCAGAGGGGAGGAGAGGCGGAATCGGTAGGGTGTGGGGATGGGAGGTTGTCATGGGTTGGTGGCGGCGGAGGCGGGGGGTGGGGGCATGTGAATAGCCAAACGTATGGTGGTTCTCTATCCGTACGGCCGCCAAGTTGTTCTGTCCCCCAGCATAACAAACATCTCAGAGGCCGGTTCCAATGTCGTCAGCGGTGCCAACACCGTGGCCACCACCACCACCACTACCACTAATACCATCACTGGCTCTTTTCTTGCCCACTCTCATCATCATACCCCTACTCTATCTACTTCCACCACCACCACCACCACCACACACCATCCCCCATTCACTTACTCTTACTGACCACTTCTCGGTAGGTAATTCGACTACATGATACAGAGCCTCAGAAATTGGCTTTACTGCCCCTCCCACTAATCCTGCTTACCCCCGACCCCAGCACCTTTCGCCGTCATTTCCCGCCCTTCTGCTGCTTTGCCCTTGCAGCGTGGCTAGTTTGATGGCTGATATTTTGGAAGCCAGCGTTCCAACTTTGACAAGAATTTCCTACCTTGGCATTTCCTTTTTCCCCCCTAGACGAAGAATGAAAGGTATCCCACCATATCACTGGGAAATAATGGCTAAAGATAGAGTATATAGAAACAGTAAATAAACAACTACACAAAAACTCACACAACAGTAAGTATATAGGATGACTGATGTTCATGCATTTTTTTTTTAGTTCAGCTAGTCAGTTATAAACAGTAAACAGGAATAATTATGAAATACTTTTTGAATAAAAGTACTCCATGACATTCTGATATGAAATATAAAGCAAACGTTTCAACCAAAAAAAAACGAAAAAAGATCACATTGAAACAAGGAACCATTTGAAGGAATTGGTACACAGAGTATCATCAAAATCATTATTCAAATACAAGACCCTACAATCTCATTTTATTGGGCTTGAGTAAAAGAAAATGATTTTATGTTGCCTGTATTTATAATTAATCATTAGTGCAATTGTCACAGAATTATCATCTATATTTCAATAACTATTGATATTATTAGCAGAATACTAGTAAAGATGACAGTATTATTTATATATGAATCAGCACCATTGCCAAGGATCAGGGTGCAGTATCTGTGTGCTCAATGAAAAGAGTTATACACACACACACACACACACACACACACAAAAATATATATTTATGTATTGATATACATTCTGTTTTATATGTGTGGATTATACATCCAACATAGTAAGTAAGTAAACTATTTGCTTTAGTATAACTGGATAGGTATGAGATTGAAATAGAAAGAAATAGGAAGTTTATATATTGCTCAACATTTTTTTGCTACTATTGTACAAAACACTTGTGTGTGCATATATATATATATATATATATATATATATATATATATATTATTGTTGTGTCATCCATAGACAGCTGTTTCGATGTATTACATCTCTTCAGTGTTTCTATAAACTTTCCATTATCCCATCCAGTACCACGAGTCAGGATTGAAACCTTCGCTTCAGACGCGGAAGCTGATATCCTACCTCTGAGCTACGGAACTGGACGGTCAGTAAGGCTGATTTTGAGCTATACATTTATTTACAGATAAATTCCCCATCCACCAGAGTGCTCTATTCCAATGGAAGAGCATTAAGGAAACACTGCATCTGAGGGCTGTTCAAGGTTGCTATATATATATATATATATATATATATATATATATAATATCCTATGCAAAATGACAAACTACAAGTATGATATAAGCTATATTGTGAGAAAGGGAGGTGGTGTTCAATCAACAGTGCTGGGGTGCCATGTTAATATAAAGCTGTTTTGTTTTTAAAATCCCTGAAACAGTTCCATAGTAAACAACTGATGATCCCAACATGAGAAAATTTATACATTGTACCCTAATAACAAAGTATATGTAAAATAGGAAAAAAAGCACTGAAGAAAATTATATAAATTACATTAACAGATATTGGGAAATAGGTGACTGAAGTGACACAAGAAAACTTTTGAATAAGCTTTTGTAAAGCTTTCTAGACTATATATATATATATATGAGAACTGATAATCATACAACAAGCATTTGTACATGTGTTATCATATGAAGTAGATCCCAATACCATCGGTAGAGCGGTTATAAAATAATACAAATACATAATGAGTAAAGATTTTTTCAGAGGTTCATCACAGATTGTACGTTCTGTTTCACTTGAAAAAAAAAGAATTTCAAATTAAAAAGGTTCATTTGAATATCTTTTTCAAGTGAAACAGTGTAAAAACTGTAATGAAACATTGAAAATAATCTTCACTACTTACATATATAGTTCATGATGTATATTCTTGATTTCTGCAAAAACAAAACAGATTTTATCTAATGTAAATGTTTAAACACAGTAAATAGAGCTATTGATAAAAAAATGAAAAGGAATTACAAGGACATATACCTGATGAATGTTAACATTTCATGTCATTTAGGCATGAAATGAGAATATTCACTGGCTATATGTCTTTGTAATTTTTTTCATCTATCTCTCTCTCTCTATATATATATATATATATATGCATTCACATAGTTGTATAATTAATTATTAAAATCTTCACTATTTGAAAGATATTTTAATTAGAATAATAATGTTAAATACTATTGCTTGCTTATCTTTGTGGAATAAAAGCTTATAGTTTATATATGTAATAAAAATCAACAAATTTTATAGAGAGTTTTTCAGGCTTAAAAAAAATGTTATGAAGGACAATGATACAGGTAGTTCCATTAAATGAATTGATTTTATTTTCCAAAAATTTCACTGTAATATTGATAAACTATCGAGTTAAATTCATGTTTGAAAAATAATACACTTAAGATAAGCTTATCGTATTTTTTGTCAGACTATAATAGAAGATAGAGATAGGAAAGTGAGGTTGATGCTGTGCAAGTCACTAAAATATGGATCATTAATTATAGATTGCATTATATCATATTGAAAATGGAGCAGCTGCAGGAATCAAACCAGTGACCGATAGGGTAGCTACTTCAACATAGTATTATTTGGGCCTTAGCATTACTGGCGGCTGTTTAGCTCTATGGTAAGAGCAACACTACATTAAAGTGGCAACCCTATCAGTCACAGGTTCAATTCCTACAGCAGCTCCATTTTCTTTGATTGTTCATTCTACTAATCTACAAATGAATATATATATATATATATATATATATATATATATATATATATATATATATATATATATATATATATAACAAGTTCATCTCTGTGAAAAAAATTCAGAGATACACAGGTTTCTGCTAAGCAAAAGTAGGGAATATCTACAAAAAAATTTTTGTAAGCTGAAATGGTGTAAACTGAAAAAAACTAACATCATTAATATATATGGGAAAAATTTTTGAGCATCCTCATTCCCAAAATGGTTAGTATGGTATGTCAGGCTGAGTCATTGGAGGTCATGGAGGTGGAAAATACTGGAAATTAAGAAGTGGAGGACAGAAGAAGAGGGTGTGTGCTGCCTCTACAATGCCTCGCTGTAAGACAAAAACTAAATGCTAATTTCACTTTTCACCTTTCTCCTCAAAGTGAAGGCCTTTTGAAAAGCAGGGACTTCTTGAATTTGAATTCTTTTAGAAGATGATATTTTTAAGAAAAAAACCCAAATAACTTGTTTCAGGTAAAAAGTCCATTGTTTGAAATGGAGAGTAGTGAAAGAGTTATGGACAGAGAACGGAGAATATCATACTGTTCTTTTTATAAGTAGATAGATATATACACACACAACCAATAGGATAGCTGCTATACACATATAGATCTACACTAGTATATCTTACACACACATAGATGTACACTAGTACATCTTACACACACATAAATATACACAAGTATATATTACATACACATAAATGTACACAAGTATATATTACATGCACATAGATGTTTACACTGGAGAAAGAGAAACAAACAAACACAACAAAGCAAAATACTTAAAATAACAACAAAGAAAAAGACAATGAATAAGTAGATTTAATTCATTCAATCCACATCTCCGGCTTTTTCTTCCTCCTTTCTAAAAGAGTTACTTTCAACTCAGCAATTGATTTACCTGACTCTCTCACTCTCCACCCCTTTTTTAAAGTCCTCATTTAGAGGGAGGTCAACTTATTTCAAGACTGACAAGAAAAAAAAAATTACAGGTACAGAGGGTGAATGTTTGCCATCCCCCTGGGCCCAGTACTCAGCGGGATGTACTTGTCAGACGAGTGGGTGGAGTACCTGCTGCAGGCACCAATCATGCCACAGGTAATCCCCTTTTCTAAAGGGTTGGTCACGAAAACAAAAAAAAACAAAAAAAAATGTTGTCATTACTCCATTCATTATCTTTCCCAACCTCTGATTTCTCAAGTCAGAGCTCTAGGTAAAGAATCTGAATAAGAAGATCGTCTTCAAAGCAGGCAATAATAATATCAGCACGCGTAGGTTCACTAAGTTTGGAAAGAGAAAGAAATTCTTGAAAAGCAAAAAAGGTGAAAATACCACCTTTTACCTGATAAGGTTTATTTATCCGATTCATGACAAACAGACACATCTTACCCTTGTAAGCAAGTTTAAAGATAGAGAAGGAGTTGGTATTTATTTCTTGGCTTTTTTATTTCTTAAGCTCCTTTTTCTTCTCTCTTATTCTGTTTATTATCCTAAACCAATAGGGGTCCCTTGCTTTTGAGTGACATGCATGCTTCATTACGGCTGTACCACCAGCTCTTAAGTGGTAGATAACTACCTTCAATGTTTTCCAAAACATTTTCTGCCGACTAAAAATGGTTGGAAGTGTAGAGTTGAGGAATTTGGCAGGAGATGGATTGGAGGTGTTAGACTAGGTACAGATTCAGGAGGTAATGTTCGGAGATAAGCAGTATCCCATTAGTCCTAAAAACAAAAAGTATACAACCAATGCATCCTCCCAACAGTCACCTATGGAGCTGAAACGTGGAAACTAACCCAGAGACTGACCCTCAAACTGATAAGTATGCATTGCGTGCATTAGAAAATCATGCTCAACCTCACAGATCACAAGATAGCACAATATATTAAAGGATAAAGATCACAAGAAATCACAAGACAGCACAATATATTAGGGGAAAAACAGGAGTTCAAGACATCATAGAATCCATTAATGGCCTGATCACGATGTAAGAATGGCAGACAACCGATGTTCATCACATTTCACTACATGGATCCCTAGAGATCACATACAAAACTGTGGCCGGCACAATACGAGATGGAGAGACAAACTAGACGAGTTCAGAAAGTATTGGCTCCGCAACACAATGATAGAGAGGTCTTGAAGAAAGTCTATGTCCAATGACTGATGATGAAAGACTGATGATTATCTTAATGATGAAGGTGAAATTTAGCTCCAAAATTATTGCTTCATTTTGACCCTTTTTTAACTCCAAAGGGTACTTGTATACTACAGTTTATTCTGATAAAATCTATCTATTATTACTCTGCGGCTGTTAAAGTTCTGCTGGTAGGGGGGCATTTTCTTTTATCTTCCACCTTGTACTTGAGGTGTCATGGGGAGGTGGAGATGGCGGTTGCATTACTCTCCAGTCTCATTCCACTCTCCTTTATTTTACTTGAGCAATCAAGCATAATCCACTTCCAGCTTGCCAGGCCTGTTGACGTTTTTGGCTATAGGCCTGGCTCCCTCCTTCAAATAAAGAGACATGGGAGGGGGCCTAATGGGCTTTATCCTGCCCATGACATATTGGTAAGAGGAAGAGATAGATACATGTCATTCCCAAGGGCATTGGTGCGTACACTGTCACAGTTGGAGTTTGAACTCGGCTTACTGATCCCATTCTCTATGCTATTACCCGCTCAGTTACCTACACTCCCTACAAGAAGGGCGTGACTGTGGTTATTATTTAATTATCTCAAGTGATCCCCTGTTGAGAGCTTTTGTTTGTTTGCATTCTGGTTTTCTTAATCTCTAATTTTTTCTAGTTGCCTTTTATTGCAACTCAACTCAGGCCTACAACAGTGAGTAGATAACAAGTTTAAGGGTTAAATTTGATCTTCCGCCAAGCCATATAGTTCTCATAGCTCAGGTAGTAAGAGCAGCTGGGGTCTCATTAGGCTTCCTTAAGAAAAAGGGATACAAGTTAGAATCTCACCAGGAACTTATTTCTTTATCTCCAATCCATGCTATTTACTTACTCGGGTAGATTGAAGGCTCGAGTTAACTTGCAATATAAAGCAATTAAGGAGATGAAAAAAAGTCAAATTTAAGTTTTTTTTCTTCCAAACAGGTCTGGTTAGTCACTCAATAGGGCGAATAATTCAAACTGGGTGATCAATAGATAAGTTACATTCTTGCCTTTTGGAGGCTGTGATCATTAAAAAATACAAATTTTCAAAAAAAAGCAAGAATTTTGCTGGTCACAAACCAAGATACCAATTTGGTATAAACTTTTATTGTAAATTGAACCCCCAAATAATAACCTATTTGGTGGGAGGAGAGGGGGTCAAAAAAACAAAAAAAAAGGTTTTCCCTTTTCATTGAAGAGAGTCTATGTGGAAAGTTTCTATTATGAATGTTAAGGGCTGGGAAAAGTCTAGATAGATAGAAATATATGTATGTCAAAACACATGGATTACCTCAATCTAGCAACTGTGATTATACCAGTCTGTTATCGTGGGTTGTAGCGATTAATGAGATGAAGGGAAAATAGTCAAAAATTAATAATAGTGGTTTGTAATACATCATCTTATGAAAATAAACAATAAAAGATGATTTGATTTGTAGATGAAAAATTCCTAATTCCAAGAGTTAATTCAATCAAAATATATTTACCCATTAAATTAAATTGATAAGACAATTTTTCAGTAGATGAATAATATTACATAAATCATAAAGCAAATTAGCATTTATGAGGTGATTGAAGTCCATGAGTTTCATTTTTTTAATACTTTTCATGTGGTTGTTTCAAATGAATTAATATTTGATGAATGAATGAAGTTTTCTCTTTCAAGCTGTGAAAAACAAAGGATGGAGGTTTCCCTTCAGACACAGTTGAATGCTAATCATAAAGCTCTAAACTGTTCTCCAATTAATGACTAAATTTAACTCTTAAATTCATACAAAGAAAATTGAATGTGAAATAAAGATAAAGCATCATGTCAAGAGACCATCTCAATAGAGTATAATGGCTGGTGGAGAGTCTTGGTTCCTGTTCCATGTATCAGCTTGGTGATCCTTGCAAGTCGCAAGTCTGTTTGAGACCAGTATTTTTAGCTATGTTTTTATGACCACCCCCTTGGCAGCATACAATTTCACCAAAGGGATACCTCAATCCTAATCACACAGCTTGGAGTGTGTGTATTCAATTAGCTTTTGAGTGCACAGGGAAATTTATCTAGATGAAGGATTTTCCACACTCTTCCCCCCTACTGGGAATCAAACATAGGACCTCCTGCATGTGAGGCAGACATTGTAACTATTACACTATCTGGGCAGACCAAAAAAAATTAACTTCTGGTTAGAATTATTTTCCTTCGACCATTTGGTGAATTGAAAATAAATTTTATTGAATTATATTGCATTCATTGAAGAGTTCCACTGTTGGTTACAAGCAGTCCATGAATTTAAGAGTTGATGAGACCAAATGTTGAAAAATTTTTTTTACAAGAAAGTAAGGCTGACAAAAACATGGTGACAGAATAAATTGACTAATTTACAGTACGGAGAGTAAGAAAATCACTGAATCTTCAAAGAAGTTTCTTTTTAAAATACAATGAAATAGGCTATAAACAAGAGGGCACATACTGCTGCCAATACTACTGTCATGGAAAACTGAATGAAAATAAGATAAATACAACAAAAGTATGTAAGTTGCAGGGAAGGTAACTGGGAATCACCATATTTCAGACAATTGTTTTAATATGTGAAAAACTATCTCTTGATCAAAAAAAAATTCCTAGACTTTTCAGAAAATTTAATCAATTCTTCAATTGATGGTCTAATTATTGAAATTTAACTCAATGTAGATAATGATCATAATTTGACAATGATGGCTTGGTTTACAGAACAAAGAGTTTTGCATAGTAGTAGGACTGTCGACAGAAGAGTCTGTGAGTGGAATAACACTCAAGCCTGAGCAATGGAGTTCTAAGATGAAGTGAGACTTGCCCAGGGCCAATCACACCCTTTAAACTAAGGGTTTGCATCCTATGGCCGACAACGGGTGGGTTTACAATAATCCTCCACTGTTTGAAAGTTCACTTTCAGCAACTTTTCTGCTTTTACGAAAAATGATAAAAAGCAAAATTATTTTCAGCGTTTTACTTAGCAGGTAGCTGTTACAGAAGCAGCTCACACCTTCTTCCTCACATTCAAACATACCATCATCACTATTGTTTGGAGGTCGGGAAAAAACTCTCAAGTTTTTCCCTTGTGAGTTACCAGTACTTTGTTTTATGTCATTCCGGCTTATGAAAGGTCCTAACAGGAACGCTCTACTTCCAGATTGCAAAGAGAAACCTGTATGATGATTATGATCATAATGACCACAAGAGTTACTGCAATAACTCCCTAACAGGCACATAAGTAAGCAAGAAAATATTCTGATAAACAAAATCTGCCAGAACAAACAATGTCTCATGCATACTTCTTGGGGGTAATCAGAAACACCATTAAAAAGAAATTAGCTGTCATGTCTCCACAAAGGACATTAGCGAATTACTCAACGATGAAGTGCAGAAGACGAAGAAGACTGGTTTGGGTGGGGGGGGCAAAAACTGAGCATCTGTTATCTCTTCATTCACCTCTGCCCATTAAATCTGTTCTAGGAGTGCTGGGGGTGGGGGATAGATGTAGAGCTTGGGGTTAAGGTGTGGCAACTGGTAAACAAGCTTTTGATGTCTTCTTCATCTTCATCCAAGATGAAGAAATTCGGCTGATGATACACCCGAAGCAACGCACATTGCATAGGTGACAATTCATCCTGAAAGAGGAAGTTCTTGCCAATTCTTCCAAAAGCATATGGCACTCTTTTGTCAGAAAACTTGAAAGCCGTCAATTCGAAATGCTGCCAGGGTTACAGCGTACACAAGAGCAACTGGCAATGAAGTAACGGAATCTAAGAAACAGGTCTGGGTAGTCACTCAATAGAGACTGTTGCCTGCCTGACAATGTCTTTTCGCAGGATGACGTGCTGGAGGTAATCAATTAAAATTTGGAAAAAGGAATGGTCAATGAATAAGTTACTTCTCATGCCTTCTGCTGGACACTAAAAGTCTAAATTTTCAAATAAAATAAAATTAGGGGCCAATTAAGCATAAAATTACATTGCAAATTCAAACACCCTCCTTCTTACTAAAAACCTCTTACAGGGGAATTTTCAAAAAACAAAATTTTTTTCTAAGCGTAAGAATAAATGTTCAAATTTTCAGTCCTCTAGCTCTATTAGTGCAGCCAGTATGCATAATACATATATACATAGCCAGCCAGATCAACTTAAAAAGTGAAGAAATCTATGTTGACAGTTTTGAATAAGATCTCAAGCAAAGAAAGCTAATTCATCATATGAAATTAACCCGTATTTCACAGAGTCAATATTATCTCATAATGTTAGCAAAAGCATTATCATAAATAATACATTAATATTCATGTAAATCATGCTTGCATCAATTCCAGATCATTGAAAATCCCTTCCCCATAAAATCCAATAAAATCATTTACATAGCTGTAGTGAAATAATTTGCTAAATCCTTAGCTAAGCATTTATGTTTTATAGCCCTATCAACATAGTATTCCTATTGAAGCAAGTTATAGTAATAATAAAAAGTATATTGACCCAGAGTGTTAAGATAAAAACCAACAATAACCAGAAGTAATAAAAGTGTATTGAACCAGAGTGTTTTGATAAAAAGCAACAATATTAAGATGGAGTAAAGCTTGTAATAAAATGATAACAACGTTTTTCAAGTTCCTCATGATATTCGAGCAGATATGAACAAAATTTTTTCTCAATGTTTTACATCAATAATAATGATATTATCTATACCTCTCATAAACGAATCACCATGGCCTGCTTGAGTACCAAAACTAATGATCTAGAATCATCTCTAAAAAATAGATCTTCATTCAAAATTACTTAAAAAATACAAGCACAAGATTTGGATAATGTCAGTTTAAAATGACTATTTGATTTAAAAAAAACAAAACATTGTGCTTAATGGCATACTTACGCAAATTATCAAGTTCGTAGCCCTAAAAATGAAAGTAGGAGTACCTGCATACTTACAAAGACACGGATAGATAGGCACTCAAAGAAAGAATAATCTGTAGCCCACTTGGCTGATGGGTCAGGCCATTTGTGGGGCTGCTGTGATTCTTCTTTTTTTTTTAAAACTCAATTCCATCGCTGCTATGGTTGGATAATATTATTCTATTTAACAATTTAGAATCTATTAGATTAAAAGAGTTACTTAAAATATGCAATACTAATATCTTTATTAGTTGTAATTGTCACCAAAGACCTTATAATAATATTTGAACATTATTAGCTAATCCGTTTTTTAAAAATTCCTTCAGGTGTATAATGTCCAAAGATAGTGAGAGGTGTGCGTTTTTCCCCGCCCAGGTATAGAATACTAATCTTCTCTATTTAAAAGCTAAAAACTGTAAACCAGAAAAGAAATGGTGGCAAATATTCTGTACCTACCCATTATGCCAATCCTCACAGATTTCATGTGACACAGGTAATTCCATATTTTATAGGCTGGGTCGTTTTCAAATTCTTTTTTTGCACAGCAAAGAAGTCTACACTATGCTGATATATTCAGCTTCTTTGAATATTCTCACCCTCTAGTAATGTTTATCTCTGATTTGTATCCCTTGTCCCTCCAGATATGGTCTGCTATACCAGATTTTTCTATTTATTCTTTGGATTTTGTTTTCTGATGTTTCTTAAGTTTGACATTCAGGCCGCAGCTGTTTTATCCCTCTTTTCTCATTTTGCATGGGATGTTATATATGCAATGTCTAGTCTTCTCTCAAGTGGGATGAACTTTGGTAAGAAAAGTTGAGCAGACTGATTGTGCTATAAAAATCTACCCTAATGATAAATTGCATATGAATTTGGGGGATTTGTTCAGCTATCTTTATTATCAGAAACTATCAACATAGGTTTCTTCAGTTTTCAAGTTGGCCTGGCTGGGTAAGTATGTATCATGTGTACATGTCGCTCAAATAGAACTAGAGAGCTGAAAATTTGAACATTTACTCTTCATTATGTCTGGAAGAGAATGTTTCTAGAAATTTTCCTATGATAGGTTTTTAGTAGGGAAGGTCAATTTGCAATGTAAATTTATACTAAATTGATCCATGAGTTTGTGTTCAGCAGCATTCACGCTTGTTTTTTGAAAATTGTGACTTTTTAATGATGGTCCTTTACTGCTGTAGGCTGGAAATTTGAACATCTACTCGTTATGTCTGGAAAAAATTAAAAAGAAAAAAATTCTACCTTAAATAGGTTTTTGGAGGTGGGGTGAAAAGCAAAGTTTATTCTAAATTAGTACCTGGGGTTATGTCCAGCTTGTTTTTTGTTTTAGTTTAGAGTTTTTTAGTGATCACTGCCCAACAAAAGGTGAAAGAAGTAAATTACTTATTGATCATCCTTTTTCCAAATTTTAAATTGATCATCCCCAACATGATATGGTGTCAAAGGATGTTGGTTACATGACAGTTTCTACGGAGTGATTAACCAGAACCGTATAAGCTCAGCATTTGTTTATTCCAATAGATTCTTCATAAAGCATAGGACTATAACCAAACCACACTATGGAGCGATCACTGGGAGGGTGCTGCTGTGGTCCCTGTAATGTAGGTATCTATAGGGTTGAGTCATTAGTCCTATATCCAACATTCATCCTTTACCTGGGATCAAGTTACACAGCTCTACAGGTCTAAAGGGCTCCAACCATCCTATATAAAGCTGGAGAGAGAAGTGGATTTATGCCTCTCACAAACTCAAATTTAATTCACCACTCTGCACCTGTATATTGTTGGCTTCCAGCAGCGATATTGCTGGTGTCTCCGAGGTTCATTCACCTCTCCCCAATTCCAGACCTCATACATTGGAAAAAGGAGAGCACCTCAGTCCTGCATGTGATCACTGGGGATCCATGTTATGAGTCATGATGTCCATCGGTTGTCTGCCATTCTTGCAACATAGCCAGCCAATTGTCATTTGAGTTTTTTAATGGATTCTATGATGTCTTTGACTCCTGTCTCATCCCTAAAGTATTTTGCTGTCTTGCAATCTCTCCATGTGAAGTTGAGCATAATTCTTCCATGTGCACACTGCCTCATGCTGAAGGACAAAGGGTAGATCAGCCAAAATGTAGTAACAACAGAAACAAAAAGAGTAAGATTAACAAGTCTGGTTAATTACTCAATAGAAACAGTCACTTTCAACATTTTTTAACTGCACACCGTGAGCTTGATGACTCTCTCCATGTGGTGTCAATCATGATCCCTTTTTTGAGCACATTGCATGATTTTTAGTTTGAAAACCAATCTTTAGGTTAGGTTCCATGTTTCAACTCCACTAGTGGCTATCAGGTGGATGCAATGGCTGTTTCAAAATAATGCTATTCTCAAAATTATCAATCTCACAGTGGCTTCTTCAAATATCAACAAATATTTTTATCGCGGTAAAATATTTTAATAACAATGACTCACACCATAATATTGCTCAAGATGTAGATCAGCAGAAGCAAGTCTGGAACAAGGTCAAAATCATAGAGCACCCAGTGAGAATGATACTAACTACAGAGATAATGCTGAGCAAGACTAGCCATCATTGTATGGCAGATATCCAATACCGTATAAGATCAGTACTGTAAGGTTCTACCAAACTAGCTAAAAGCTACTGGAGTTTCTCTCTCCCTGGGGAACTACGTGGCTTATCTCAATGTATACCTCTAGGCCAGTGATGGACGTGGGTGACATAAGTGTTTGGCCATCTTGAAGGGCTGGTCAGCAAACCAGATACAATATTGCAATAACCCTTCAAACCTATATTCCTATTGCGTACTTTTTGTTGGCTTTTACACGCCTCGACTTCATAACCATCAGATTCTTATACGGTACAAGCATCCCTATCCGACACCCACTGACAGGTGTTGGCAATGCAAATAGTCATAACTTTCAAAAGATTTTCTGCAATTGTCCTTCGATGTTCCTCAAGCAGACAGGAATTTAGGGAGAGCATCTGACAAATGTTGTTCACAATGTGTCAATATGATCAGCAAATATAATCAAATAATAACTCTTCGGATAACTGCGAGATAGTTCCAGGCCAATGAGCCCTGAAACTAATGGCAGCTATCTTTGTAAGCTTTCATGCAAAATACAAGAGACTAATGATTTCATATCCAAAGAAAATTACAAAGTAAATTCACTGAACTCTATGTATCTAAAAAAAACAATGTACCAAAAAATAGATGGAATTTCGAAATTTTTAAAAAAAAAGCCAGTTTATAATCTCAATATACAAAGGGCAATGAATCTCATGTGCGTGGATATCTGCTCAGGGAGGCTGGGAGCAACTGGACATTTGCACCACCAGCACCAACCTTCTGGATCAGGCCTTCTTACCAAGACTGAGGGGTTTCAAAAGTTGGAACCTTACTGTCAATAAAGGATAATGGTTCTGTACAATTGGTCTATGTAACCCTAACTGATTGTACTCATATAAAAAAAACTGTATCATTCTTCATTGACGATGGGATTGCAGTTAAAGTATATTCCAGATATATCATTTTGCCCCACCCCTAGAAATATATCCTTTTGTTACCTCCTGGAAGAGTGTCAACAGTTACTCATGTGTCAGTGTTATAACTCTTATGTGAAAATTTAACAGAACAAAGAATATCTTTATAGAATAACATTTTTTCCAACCACTGAAATATTGGAATATGATTTTTATCTGAATTTTGTAGATGAGGGATTATCCTTATATGTAAGTGGTTTCAGATTGTTCTTATGTGGGGTACAATGAATGAAATGCTGCGTTCAAAGAATGAACTGAGATGGGGACAGTAGTCCAAAAACAATCATACATAACAGAATACGATTGTTTGGAAAAATACAGATTTTTTTTTATTTTTCCAAGTAACAGAAAACCCAATTTTCATTTCAGATATTAATTAGTAATTTATTTGTGAAAGAAATTGATCGAAATAAAAATTCAACAATGAAGATTTCTATTACTGCCATTTTCCAAGTTGAAAATTTTTTTAAAAAAGAGTTTTGTTATCAAGCTTTTTTTCACCAGCTGTACATATGGTCTGAGTTCCAATGATCCCCCAAAACTTATACATCTCCATGGAAGAGCCAGAGCACAAGGGGTTCATCCATGTATCTAAACTAGATCATAGGTTTCAACAAGGTTGGTTTTAGGGCCAGTTCCACTAATATTCCATGTAGATGGTAGAAACAAGGTGATTACATAGCAACAAAAAGAATGAGTTTAACTGTTAGAACAACTGTTGGCATAATAATGACTCATCTTAAAATTACAGAAGACACCTGGAGTTTTGTTTATATTGCAATGTCCATTTACATATTTACATTTTCAAAAGGTATGATAACATATCTGTACCACGCATATATAGATCAACGTAACCTGCATGTGTACCAGGACTAATTGTCTAAAATTATCTAAAAAAGTATAGATCTTTTATCTAAAATTATCTTCAAAAGATAGATCTAGGCCTTGTTGGTCCAAAATGACTACAGAGAACAAAAAAAACATTATTTTAGAGGGAAAAAAACAAATTTTCAGATGGTACCCAGTGATGTACTCGTGATAAATTTCCAAGGTTATAAACCAAAAACATGTGACCAGTAGTGAACGAAGACAAATCGACACATAAAGAGAGAAGAATCTGGAGCTCATTCGAGTGGTTGGTTGGGCTGGACATTCATAGGCTACACTGATTCGATAAACCAGGTTAAAGATTATCAATGATTTATTAGCAATAAAAAAATGGATTTGATTTTGTAAATAATTCGACGGTTATTCATATTATTTTCAGAACATATTGATACAAAGCTCTTTTGAATGGAAAATTGATAATGACAGTATGAGACAAAGCCAGCCAGAATCTTCAAGTTAACATCTTTCTCTATAGACATTTCATCAAGAAATATGTATGTATATATCAATATGTATCTATATAATGAACAGTGTAACTTTTTCTGTTTCTCCGTCTATAACAATGGACACTTCCACTTAAAAGTAACCATTTTGACGAGAGAAATATCTCCTAAGGACAATTTGAAACAATAGACTCTTTGATGAAACCTCAGATGAAATTGATAAGATGTTAACATTTATACTATCAACAGCTTCAAAGTAGTGAACTATCTAGCCTCAAAGTAAGGGGAACTGCTCAAACTGCAGGGAAATTGAACAACTATGACCATCAAAGATGGCAAAGGTTTCTATTCTTTTTTATGTGTGTGTGTTTTCCAGAGCTCTTGGCCATACTGTTTTGTCTACTGACATGAAAATTTGCATCAGTACTCCACTAAACCCCTTCTAAAAACTTCTTTTTTTTTTGAGAAAAAAGCTTTTGGGGATTTTAGTTTTGCTGGTTTGATAATAATAACTAAATTCTCCAGAATCTAGTGTTCTTTTAAAATCTATTTTAGATGTTTATCAGCGGAAAACTCCAGTGATGTCATAAATAGAATCTAATCAAACTAAATTTATTCTTTGATGGGATTTTTCTTACATGATTTCAAATTTTGATGTGAGAGTTGTTCAGAGTATTGACTGTGATGGTGAGTATAGCTTCTTTTCTGAGAAAAAAAATCATCTCATAGTAATTGAAATATATACATGAATTCTTTCACAGGGAATAACTCCTTCTCTCTATATATAGGCTCTATTCTTCTCTCTCTATATATATGGGTTCTATTCTTCTCTCTCTCTCTCTATATATATATATATATAGATAGATATATATATATATAGATATATATACAGAAAGAAAGAGTTATAAAAAAATATATTTCACGTACAGTTACATAGCAGTAATCAGAAGGCCAAATCATACACATGGACAAATCAGATCTACATGTTTACACACCTACACAAAAGAAGGAAGAATATACTTTCTTATGTATTGGTCACTTCTATCAGCATGCCAACGTGCCTGTTAAATTTTCACGTATTATTTTTCCATATCTACACACCTGAATTCTTATCAGATATATCACTAGTATAACTTTAAATCAAGGAAATTCTCTGCACACCTGTATATAAACAAGGTATATCAACTTGTTATTCACACAATGACACCTGCCTATGCATACATGGATTAATCACACCTTCACCTGTAACTCAGGAGTTATAACACTGAATATATTCGTGTTTGTATGTATGCGAATGTGCGTGAGTGTGTATATACATTACATGATTAATAAGAAATCTCAGGTGTAAAGAAATCATAATTGAATCGTTCATGCATACTTTATTTATTTAATAGTGGGGGTCATTTTTCAAGTAATACCATATTGCAAATAGCCATTCTTCAAAAATAGAAAATACTTTTTTTATTATGCATTGTGTATATAATCAACCTATTAAAATCTTACAGCAAGGACACCAGATATGACAGATAAAGGAATAAGAACAACATACCACAGTGGTTTCTCTAGAAATGGTTCTGGTTAAGTTTTAAAGTTGCTTTTGTTAATCTTGCATTCAATATATATATATATATATGTATATATATATATATATATATATATATAGAGTTGGTGACAAATCACAATAAAGACACTTGTAATCTTGGGTTCATTTTTCAGATAACTAAGGCAGATTTTACAGTAAAGAGACAATGGATTTTAAAAAGTGGCTTTTAACTGAAATGGAGCTTCAACTTTTGGTCGGTTGAAGGGAATTCAACTTTGATAGTTTAGAAAATCAAACAATTTTTCTTATTGTTGAAAATCTACGCTGAATAATCTAAAGGCTTCTGTTCAACATTCCATCGGAAGAATATTAGATGTTCACAGATGTAGGAATGAGACCAACATACCACAGTGGATCAAAGAAAAAGTGCGACATTACTGAAGATGAGCAAATATGCCAAACACCTGTGTTAAGCCTGTAGTGATGAGGGAGTGGGGGACAATGGCCGAAACGTTGCAATCGAGATCACAGTGATGAAGAAATAACTCTAAAAGAAAACAATGTAAAACAGGTCTGGTTGGCACTCAATAGAAACCATGATGTGACCAATGTTTTTTGGCAGTATGTCATGTTGGGGGTGATCAATAGAAACATTAAAATATGATCAAGACTACAATGATGACGAAACTAGTCTGTAAGAAAGCAATGAAAAACAGGTTTGGTTAGTCACACAAGAGAAACCGACATGTAATAAATGTCTTTTGACAGCATACCATATTGGGGGTGATTATCTAAAATATTAAAAGAAGGGGTGATCAATGAATGCTACTTCTTTCACCTTTTGTTGGGCAGTAATCACTAGAAAGTCTGAATTTTTAAAAAAATGAGCAGGCACAAACTAGGGACCAATTTAACATGAACTTATCTTGCAAACTGATCCCCCCATTCACACATACAAAAAACCTAGGAGGGGGTAAAAAAACAATAAAAAAGTTTTTTGGAGACATGATAAGGAGTAAATGTTGAAATTTTCTGTCCTCTAGCACTGCTTGTGAAGCCAGTACACATGATACAAACATTCATAGCCAGCCAGACAAACCTGAAAACTGAAAGAAAACTATTTCAGTTTCGGTTGACAGTTTCTTACAATGTAAAATACCAACATCCTGTCTTAGAGAGAAGCTCAGATAATATATTGCCAAAATTTTGAGATTTAGACCACAAAACAAGGAAATTTTTTAGAGAGAATCAATGTATGATAGTAATAATGTCTCAGCTCAAAGATTCAGACAAAAAAAAAAACACATCGTATTCCTTATCTTACTATAAATCACCAAATATCTGTCCATCAGCTGTAATAGCATAACTCAAGAACAGATAGAGCTATGGCCACCAAATTTTCTGAGGTAATGATAGGATCCTGGAGCAGGTTTTTAATTCACAATATAAGTATCAAACTGAATTGTGTCCCACTACGTTCACACTTACCTAAATGTTTACTATTAATTTAAATCACCAAATGTCCATCTGGGATAGAATATATGACTGACCACCAAATCTTCAGTGATTATATCACAAATAGGTCTCTGGACCATGTTTCCAGCGAATAAGTCAAAAAGAATTTTTTTTTCAAATAATGTGGGGTCTGCGTTCGCGCTGTCCCCAATAATACTGATCTAATTTTCTTCTATCTATACTTCAGTATAACACTAAGTATCTGATTCTGTTCATCTGTATATTATTACTGTAGTCAAAATGGTGCTTGGTAGCCAGAGGTATAAATTGAGCTAACCATTAAAAAAAAATTGTCTTGATTTCTTATCCAGACCACAGGAGGTAGCAGGAAACCAGCCCGTAGGGAGAGTTTTCAGCTAGTTAGAAGAACCACCTCATTAAGTATAGGATATAAGTGCGGTCTTTAGTGAGATATGTGGTAGAAGTTAATTTTCATTAAACTGATTTCAAAAAAAGAAATTAGCCCATTTATCATGAAATGCTTCAATGAGTTCCGATGAAACAGGTGTTTATCCAAATGTGTTAGTTCTATCAATCAAAGTACCTTTGAAGTGGATAGATTCCTGTTACTATCGTGCAAATAGTAATTTACAAACACTTTCAAAAGAAGGCAGGCCGGGTGAAACAGTGAAAAATCTTATTGGTACGTGAAGGAAAAAAAGAGTAGTTCTGTCAGGGATATGGATAATACTTTTACTTGCAACCACATAAGACAAATAAAAGCAGAAACTCCACAGATTTGAGAGGATGAATTTGGGGGGGGGCCTCTGAGTTTTATTTACAGCAAAGTATATATAAACAATTCATATACAATACATAAATTCTAATAATTATATATATATAATCACACATTTCACACACAAAGATCTCTTTCACTCTCTCTCTCTCTCTCTATATATATATATACATGAAAAATCCAAATTACATACATATATATATATACATATATATATATATATAATTAAAAATCATATACATATATGTAAATAAAAATTATATATATATACAAATATATATATACACAAGTTATATACATATATATATATATAAATTATACTCGTAGATAAATATATACATATATATAAATTATATACATATATATATATATATATATATATATATATACACACACAAATTATATATATATATATATAAATTTGTATATATATATATAGAGAGAGAGAGAGAGAGAGAAAAAGAGAGGGAGGGAGAGAGAGAGAACGAGAGTGTGAAATGACAATTTCAGAACACCATGTGTTGTACAAATGAAATTACTTTAATAAAAGAAATTCCATTTGTGCAATATATGGTCTTCTGAAATTGTCATTTCACTCTAGTATCATCGGATAAGTCATAATCCTTGATACACTGGTTATATTTATATATATATATATATATATATATATATGATGTAATATATATGCAGTTTGGTGGATTTTGTCTGTGTGTGCATTGATAGATCAATCAAAAGATAATGATATGCTTTGGGATAAAAATATTTCTTAGATTGTCAGAGATATGTCTGCTTGAATACTCATGGTCGGCAAATCATGAAAAAGCTTAAAGTATAAACAGATTGATACTGAGAGACAGACAGACAGACAGTGGGCAGCCAAGGAAAGTACATGTGCATATAATCTGTCCGACGTAATTTGAAACATTTTGCCAACACACCATCAAAGTTTGCATGTATGCACTGTGATTGGAAAACACGTGCCAGTTTTATAATACTTACCAGAATATACATGCATGTATGTGTGGAAACATGTTTTATGCATGTACCAATGTTTTCCCAAGTCTCCAAACACGAAATACGTTTTAAACATTAAGATCAAGAGGTCTAATACCTTTCAGTGCATCAGTATTTTTTTCTCTCTTTTCTGAAAACAGGTCTGGTTAGTCATTCAATAGAAACCATCACATGACCAACATCTTTAGGCAGCATGCTGTGTTGGGGGTGATCAATTTGAAAAAAATTGGAAAAAGCAGTGATCAATGAATAAGTTACTCCTCTTGACTTTTATTGGGCAGTGATCATAAAAAAGTCCGAATTTGAATAAAAAAACAAGCGTGAATGCTGCTGGTACGATGTATAGAGAAGGTGGTCCCGATTTTAAATTCTTGAGTTTTACACTTTCGCTCATTCGATGTGTCAAATGGCAAAGAAACAAAAAGAAATAAGAGAATCATTGGAAGAAAAACAAAATTTGTTTTGGACACTAATGTCCATTGATAATAGTGTCCAATTCAAATTTTGTTTGTTCATTGAATAACAACAATTGGGACCACCTTCCCTACATCATGCCAAAAAGGTTTCAACAGTTCATTGCTTTTTACAGACACTAAAAGATTTTTACGCTTTTGTGTCTCCGTAGCACACACCACAAAACTATACATACATACACACAGAAGTATACGTGCGTATCATTTTACTTTTTGCACACATACACTCATGAGTTATTTTACACATTTACAACTGTCATCGTAGGTTTCTTCAGTTTTCAAGTTGGTCTGGCTGGCTATGTATCTATGCATCATGTATATTGGCACATCAATGAAGCTAGAGGGTTGGAAATTTCAACTTATATTTGTTATTATGTCTAGAAAAAAACATTTTTTCCCCTCCCTAAATAGGGGGGGGGGCTTCAATTTGCTGTGTAAATTGATCCTTTTATTTGTGACCAGCAGCATTCAGGCTTGATTTTCGAAAATACAGACTTTTTAGTGATCACTGCCCGACAAATGGCAAGAGAAGTAACTTATTCATTGATATGCCTCTATACCCAATTTTTTAATTGATCACCCCCAACAAAGAATGCTGCCAAAATATTTTAAAATACCCATTTCAAATAGCTTTAGATTTTGGTCATGTGTTTACGTGTGTATATAGGTTAATTGGTCACATGAAAGTTTCGATTGAGTGACTAACCAGACCTGTTTACATGGATATCTATAAATTTCTCCAAGTAAAATAGTTTTTATTATGATTAAAGTTTTTTACTGCCTGATACCAGCCGAAGTTGATATCAAATCCTCTAATAAAAAAGCATTAACCCACATACACACATAAGCAAAAGAGTCAAAATCTAAAGCTCTTTGAACCAGGTATATTAAGCCGTTATATTCGAAAAGACAAACACAATTTTCAAATGAGCATGAATACATCTCCATCGAATAAATCTAAACCACTAAAGTGTTTGTCTGTTATTCGACATGGATATGAAGATACTCATACCCACATATTTAGGTATATCCATACACGTATCGGACTTCCTCCATAAATACATACTAAAATGGTAATTTAATAAACATATAAGTATAATTCACACGTAAGAGATAAAGGAACAAATAACAGATAAAGTACATAAATATCACATGTACAAAAATCTATCTATTGATGAATGCATTATATTTCTAATTATGAACAAGTATTTTCTCTACATATATATATATATATACTTATTGAAAATGTATACAACACATCATATATATTTGATGGTAATTTCTTTATTCTAAAAATGCTCAATATGATGAATATGAATATTCATTTTTATGTGTGTATATATATATATATATATATATATATATATGTGAAATATGGAAATTTGGTGTAAGATAATAGTTCGACCTATAAGTCTAGTTAAAAAGCTAACATTGCAAAACAAAGATTGAACTATTGTTAGAGAGCAAATTTCCACACTTCTTTCAAATAAACACACAACTCTTTAATGACTTCCTTCTAAGTTATAGACGATGAAGGTTCAAATATTTACTAAGCTCTGTTTTAGTTCTGTAAAAGACCTCTGCAAAGATTGAACTCAGTCAAATAGCAATGGTCTGAGATGAACTTGTTAACCATCGCACTACTGTAGGTGCCCTTAAATATTCACTAAGCTTAGCATGTCTGACACAAGACTACAATAGAGAATGTTGATCGAAGCATGACAGAGTAGTCTGCAAGTCAGGTTTGCTCTACGGCTGAAACTCAGAGTGATAAACCTATAGAATGGATTGGCTGAAATGTTCTCTCGCAGAGAAATTTAGTTGAGAAATAAAACTATTAACACAAACCCTTTTTACAAAATATCTAAGTAATCAACTGGTATGGCTTTTACTTACTTTTTACTTTATATATGTATATATACATATATGTATATATTATATATATAATAATTAATAATTGTGTTATCCATAGACAGCTGTTTTGTTATATATATATATATATATATATATATATATATATATATATATATATATATATATATATATGTATAAAGATATATATGTATAAAGATATATACATACATGCACTAACACACACATTAGTCCATAACCAATCTCTTTGCTGACGGTTATAATAAGTGTATAACAACAGACTCAGCCAATGGCTGCTACTGTTATTATAATTGTGACAGGCAGTATATATATATATATGTATATATATATATATATATATATATATATATATATATATATACACACATGCACACATCGAAGACATTTATATACTCATTTATATAGACATATATTATATTATTACATACAACTATTTGACTTCAAATATCTATAGTAATAGAATATATCTATAACAATCTCTATAGAAAACAACATATACATTTACATGAAGAAATACACATATACATCACCTGATCTCTCTCTCACATTCTCTCTCTATATATACTGATATATGTATGTATAGATCAGATGGATGCATATGTGTGTGTGTGTGTGTGTATATACATATATATGTCATGTAAACTTTTCATCTAGTAATGTTGGAAAAAAGAATTCTTGGTTGATTTTTAATACAATCCCAATGTATCCATGACCATGTGGGGTACAAAACAATTCTAATCCAATAAGTGTTATTTCAATGTGCTTTCCTATAATTATCTGATATAACTTTAGGTTATTGGTACATGTAATTTAGTTTTATTTGTATTCATAATTTCATTCTTTAATTAAGGAGTTCATCAGCTGTTTTACTATAGCCTTGTTTTGGAAGTATTAAAAAACAGAACAGGTTTTTGCTGAGGCATTCCATGTCATATTCATAAGTATTTACATGAATATAACTACTTCATGTTTTGATTTGTTGTAAACTAAAAAGATCTTTTCTAATTGTCATTTATATTGTTAAGCTCAACATTATGGCCAATCCATTCTACAGCTTTCTTCAGGTATATCATTCTGAGTGTCAGCTGTAGTGCAAACTTGACTTGCAGACAACTCACTCATGGTCAGATCAATCTTCTCTGTCGTAGATTTGTGTTAGACATGCTAATCTTAGTAAATCTGAACCCTCTCTCCAACTTTAAGACGAGACATTAACATACCAACTTTTGATTGGTCAATTTAATCTCTCCTTCTCATCTTTGATGCTTGCACAACATTTCGGATTATTCATTCACCCATCTCCTTCAGGTGTAATATATAATATCTATAAAATACAAGTGTTGCGGTTAAAGCTTAAATTTCCGTTTGATACTGTTTTTCGCTTTGCGCAACCAAGGAAGATAAGACTGATAAGAGACTTTCTTTCACTACAGATATAACAAATAAAAACCAGAAGAAGGCCGTGGAATGAATTGGCCAAAACGTTTTCTCAACATCAATGTATTAACCTTGATTTATACCCAGAATCACACTAGATCCACAAACATCTACATTCTCCTCCAGAAATAACATACATAAACAATTTTAAAGGAATCTTAGGAGAAAAAAAAGGAGATAAAATCACATACCAAGTTTCAACACATTTACACAAATAAAAATACTCTATTATCTCTATGATATAAACATGTTTTGAAAAAACATCTTATTTATAAATAACTGCATGTCCACAAATTGATACCAATCTTCTTGTACAAACGACTGTATACTTATATACTCTATATATATATATATATATATATATATATATATATATGTTGTGGAGAAGGAAAAGAACTTGAAACTGATTGGTACATCTCAAATTTTGATTGAAATGAAATCGCTTACTAAGTTTCACCTATTTATGTATAGGTAAGCAATTACATTTTAATAAAAATTTGAGATGTACTAAGTAGTTTTAAGTCCTTTTCCTTTTCCATATTGTCAACTTTTCCACAACATTGTGTCAGATCTGCATTCTCCTCAAATATATATATATATATATATATATATTTATATGTATATTATATGTATATATATATATTTATATGTATATTATATATATATATATATATATATTTATATGTATATTATATATATATATATATATATATTTATATGTATATTATATATATATATATATATATATATATGTATATTATATATATATATATATATTTATATGTATATTATATATATATATATATATATATATTTATATGTATATTATATATATATATATATATATATATGTATATTATATATATATATATATATATATTTATATGTATATTATATATATATATATATCTATATGTATATTATATATATATATATATCTATATGTATATCATATATATATATATATATATATATATTTATATGTATATTATATATATATATATATATATATATATTTATATGTATATTATATATATATATATATATATATATTTATATGTATATTATATATATATATATATATATATATCATATATATATATATATATATATATATATTTATATGTATATTATATATATATATATATATATATATATTTATATATATATATATATATATATATATATATATATATATACACAAATGCATTTCAAATCATTTGTATATAACTAACAACATAGAAAAATGCATTTATAGTTTCATGTATAAATTACCAACACAGTCATACCAATTTTTATACATAAACATTTACTCTTTTTTGCACATACATGTGTACACACACACATACATACATACATCCCCATAGAGGCACACGTGCCTACACGAGTTTTATGTAAAACAAAAAACTCAATCAGAATGGATAGTGTTTTTTGCGGTAGAAGTAATATGTATTTAGTTGTGGTGCGTGGATGAGTTAGTTCTTGGAGAAAATGCGAAAGAAAGGTAAAAGGGCTGGGGAGGGAAGTTGAGGTGGAGTGAGACATAGGGAGGAAGGTTGGGAGCAAGGTAGATGTGATGTGAGGGAAAGAGGATCTGATGGGGAGTGGGGAGGGGGGAGCACAAAAGCCGAAGAAGCAGTGGAGCACGTTTTGCTCTGATAGGTAAGCAGGTAGGTAGGTAGGAAGGTAGGTAGGTCGGTTGGTAGGTAGGTTTGGAATGAAGGAGAACGAAATGAGAGGTGGAAAAGTGTGAGAAGACCATCTGATGTTGAAGTATTAAGAATTTCAGAAGTGGTGGTAGTGGCCAAAGAAGGTGGTGGTGGGGGATGATGGTGGGGGTGGTGGTGGTGCTAGTGGCAGTGGCGGTGGTGGTGGTGGTGGCACTTGTGATGCTTTGGCAGTGAAAGGCATATCATCAGTATTGTTATTGTCGATGTCATCTTCTGAGGGAATGAAAGTGTGGATGGAGAGGAGAGAGAGAAGAGAGGGAGAAGGAGAGAGTGAGAGAGAGACAGAGAAGGGAGATGGGGAGGAGAGAAAAAGAGAGGGAGGGAAAGAAAGAGTAGTGAGAAGGAGAAAGGTGAGAAAAGTCCCCGAGAAGTTTTAAAAGAGGAGGAATCGGAGAGGGGCGGGATAAGTAGAGAAAAAAAATAGTGGCTGTTGGGAGGGGGGGGAATTAACGAGGTAAGGAGAGAGAGAGAGAGTGAAAAATAGAAGAAAGAGACATGAAGAGAAAAGTAAGAGCCAAGAGGTCAGAGGAGGGGGCTATCAAAAGGGGGGGTATTTTTTTTCAAACAGTAAAGTGACACGGATAAAAATTGAAAAAAAAAAGAATAAGTGATGAAGATGAAGAGAAAACGACTGAAAGGGTTACAAAATGAGCTAAATAAGTAACTAGTAAATATACGGAAAGAAAAAAAGTTGGAAGAGGAGACAGACAGAGAGTGAGTGAGAGAGAGAGTAGGATAAGGAGAAAAAAAGATAGATAGAAAGAAGCAAACAAAAAACGAGAGAGAAAGTGGGATGCAATCAGAGAGAGAGATGGATAAATAGGTCTGTAGAGAGAGAAAGTGGGTTATGAGAAAGAGAAAGACAAAAAAGAATTAAGAAAAATTAGAGAGAGAGAGAGGTTTAGAGGGAGGGAGAGGAAGGAGTAAACAAGAAAGTAGAGAAAAAGAAAGAGATACAGAGAGATAGAACTGAGGAAAAAAGGTGAGAGTTATATATCAGAGCAAAAAAAGAACATAGTGGTAATAGGATGAGGAGAGAAAACAAGAGTCAAGTGGGTGGGAGGAAGAGGTTAAAGAGATGGATTGGAGAGAGAATGTACCAAGCTCAATGGTTAGAAGTGGAATGTTTCAACCCACCTTCTGTAAGCACATACGCTGATATGAACGTACAGATGTTTGCGCACATGTATATGCACACTTAAGCACACATGTGCAGAGACGCATGTGTGATTTTCGTACACACCCACCGATGCTATACTGACTTTCTCTGTGTTCACCAGAGTCCCACGACCCTTACATCCAGGTCCGTACTCACCCACCTACCTAACCTGCCTTGAAAGTTTTCCCCACTTTCGGTTTTGTCAAGAATTAAAATATGATAGAGAAGAGAAGAGAGGTGATGAGGAAAGAAAAAAAGAAAGTGAGGAGGAGAGACAAGAGAAAGGGGTGAAGGGAAGAGAAGAGACAGAGAAGCTAAGGGGAAAGAAGAGAGACAGAGGGGTAAGGAGGAAAGAAGAGAGAAAGAGGTGAGGGGGAAAGAAAAGATAAAGAGGTGAGGAGGAAATAAGAGAGAAAGAGGTGAAGAAGAAAGAAAGGGGTGAGGAGAAAAGAAGAGAGAGAGGAATGAGTGAAGAAGAAAGCAGAGAGAGGAAGAGGTGAGAAAGGAGGGGGAGTGAAGAGGAAAGGAAAGAAAGAAAGGGTGGAGGGAAAGAGGAGGGAAAAAGGTTAAAAAAGACTAAAAGAGGTGAAGAAAGAAGAGAGAAAGAGGTAAAGAGGAAAGAAGAGAAAAAGGGGTGAAGAGGAAAGAAAGAGAGATGGAAGTGAACAGAAAGACAAAAGGGGTGGAGAGAGAAGAAAAGAAAAAGAAGTGAAATGGAAAGAATGGGGGGAGAGCCAGAAAAAAGTTTAATAGGAATAATGAAAAAATTCTTAAAAAAAGGATGTGTCTGGTTAGTTAGAGAAGAGAGTTTCTAAAAAAATTGGTTAGAATTAAAAATGAGAAATCCTTTTTTTCAATGAAGTAGACAATATACTCAAGCAACTATTATGAAGAGGTGAACAAAACAAAATAAATAAAAAGATAAAGATTGTATACATAATAAATAAATAAATATAATGATACACATATTTTAGTATAAATTTATTTATCTATTAGAATGAAATGAGCCCTAATTCATATCTAACAATAAACTTAGTAGATACATGACTTGTCAGGTTGGTTCAAACAGTAAGAGAGCTGTCTACCAATCATAGTAGGAGAATGTTAATTCTATATGTTGATTTGGTTTAACTTGACAAAATAGATCAACATTGAAGTGTTTGCTACTCTAAATTAGATGAGGATCGTTCTTCTTGTTGTTATAGAGGCTGGGAGTCAACATCAGTCTCCGACTTAGACGGGAATTTGATAATATAAATAAAAAGGACAGATAGACTAAATCTGAAGAAAATTAGAATAAATTAATGAGGCACGACGAGAGATGTTCAAGTTGGATTTTAGTGTCCATCTCAAGGAGAAAGTTCACTTGAACAGGAAAAGAAGAGAGAAGAAGAAAATGTTTATGAGGATATCAGCATTTATGCATCCCTTTGAAAAGAAGAAAAATACTTTATCTGCTAGCACATAAGACGCACGTTTAGATTCTTTTAAAAACCTATCAGTCACTCAATAGAAACTGCAACATGACTTATATCTTCTGGCAGCATCTGGTGTTGGGGTATTATCTATAGAAAATTTGGAAAAAGGGGTGATCAATGAACAAATCACTTCTTGTGCCTTTTGTTGGACAGTGATCTTTTTTTAAAGTCTGAATTTTCAAAGGACAAACAGCCACAAACTGAGGGATCAATTTAGCATAAACTTATATTTCAAACTGAACCCATCTTTCTAAAAAGTATTTAGGGAAGGAATTAAAAAAAAAAAAAACGAAAAAAATGTTTTTGTCTAGACATAAAGAGTGAATGTAGAAAATTTCAGCCCTCAAGCTCGGTTAGTCTGGCTTGTGTACATCATACATACGTAGTCGGCTTGTAAACTTAAGAAACCTATTCTGACAGTTTTGGTGTACGGTTTTAATTCCAATATTACATAGCGTCCAATAGGTTAGTAATATGACTGGGAGGCTGTCTAGAAAAGCTCGATATGGATAGCGATGGAGCTTGGATGAGCTGCAGTGAGCATTAGTCTCCCTAATTCCTTTGTAAATCATGCGTCTTATAGGCCAGCAAATACGGTAGTGCTCGATTTTATTTATCAATATTCATTTATTTTTTTTCTTTCCCTCTCGTCAGCTACAATGGCAAGCAAAGGTAGGTGGCTCGGAATAGAATCAGTGGGCTTTAATTAAAGAACAATCTAAAATCTTTTTATTGTCGATATTTCCCGCCCTTCATCAGGAAGAAGATGGGACAGGAGAAGCAAATCATTTTTGGGGGGGACACTGTGATGTACTTATTAGTTGTAGTGTTCTCTATTTGTTTTGCAGCGAACCATTATAGAGGCAGCGCACACTCTCTTCATCTCTCTCTCTCTCTCTCTCGCACTCCAGTTTCATCTACCTTCCACCATCCTGAACTACAATGAATGGTTTAACTTACCATGATCACCATTTTTGAGATCAGGGAACGCTCACAAATTTTTCTCATATTATTTAATGGTAGTTAGTAGCTTTTTGCGGGAGATTTTCATAGGAGACTTTTACTTTTATATAGGAACGTTCTACTGTATATATGTAAAAATTATATATATAGAGAGAGAGAGAAAGAGAGAGGGATCTGCACATGGATAAATGTATAGGTAAATGTTCTCAAGTACACATATATATATATATATATATCACTCATATAACGCACAAAAAAGAGCAAGCTTGAGTTGTGTGTTATATCTATATGCATGTATGAATAACTATGTATTTAGATAGTCAGATATGGTATCCAAATGGTAATGAGAGAATGAGTAAAAAAAATATGTATTGTTCTCCATTTATTAAAATGATTTACCAATTTTCTTTTAAATTGAAATTTGGTAACATTCACATCCTGTGTCTCCATTTCTTTGATAAAAAATAATTTATTATTCTCTGAATGACAAAAGTTTGTCTCAAAAGTTCAACTCTCTTTGACACAGAGTCTCAGGTGTACAGGAAATACTGATAGACATTTGTAATATATTTATTTGGCTAAAGTGTAAAAAGATAAAACTTACTTTTCTCATGTATTAAATAAAAAACAACTTTTTTTGGTCACTTTAAGAGGTAAAAAAAAAACAAACTCTTAAAAGAAATTCATACAATACTTGGTACTTTGTTATTGTTAAAATACTATAGGTTTTTAACTGATCATTTTTACTATCTCTTCATGCTTCTTTCTATATATCTCAATCAGTTCACACCTTTATTTTTCTGCAATCGGGAAATAATACTTTCTTATCAGTATATTTATAAAGACGAATTTCTCAATATCATGCTTAAAATGAGATATCTGCAGAGACAGAGTAAGAGATATCAGATAAAGATAAAAAGATCAAAACTTCATACATATATACATAGCGTATTGGAAAATAAACATTTGATGATAGAAAGAAAGATAGACTGAGAAATAAAAGATAAATACTTGCTACATCTTTTATCTATATAATGTACTGATTAAAATATCCTCTAAATATACTGATGAAAAATGTATTCTTGAGAACTCAGCAAATCTTTTGAATTTTTGTGTTATTCATTGTAAATTTTTTTCTTGATTTTCAAATATCCTAATATTAGATTTGACATGTTTTCATTGTCTATGGATTCTTGAGATTTGCTGACTAAAAAACAAATCATAAGAATTTAAAACTGACATCAAAATATTGTAAAGAGTAACGAGAGATAGTCCGACTGATTTATTCAAATTATCCATACTTGCAAGCATATTGATATCTATGCACACATAGAAGTATAAATATACCTCAATAAGTGCATTTATATATAAATGCATCCTTAGAGATTTACATCAACTCGGACATTACCATGCATACACTCAAATACATTAAACACATAGAAAGATCTATATTCTCTTATCTACTATCACTCAGATAAATTGATAGATCGATAGGAATAGACACTAATACACAAAAGTGAGGATATCTAAATGGATGGATAGATAGATAGATATGAACAGACCAGAATAGCTAGATAGAAACAGGAGACAGCTCGATAGATATGTGGATGTGGGTTTCCATGGAAATTTCTTGGCGTGTAAATATTTACAAAATGAGAGAATCTGATTTTCACCGATGGACTTTACCGAATACTTAATACGATATAAATGATTTTTTTTCTAAATATTTCTAAGTCTTCAAATCAAGTGTGAAAATTACTCTAACTTCGAGTACTAAGGCCATCATCAACAAGTTTCCTCATCACTAGAAACAAAATAAAAGTGTAACTATATGTCAAATATAAATATTGAGTTTTAGAGATTTTTAAAAGCCTAAGGCTCAGATCGATTAGCCCCTTCTTGTTTCTGTAGTTTAAAAGTCAGCACAGGTAAGGTGCTCTGATAATCTAAAGTGATGCAAAAAAGTTCAGCTTGAGTTGATATAATAAGATTTCTTTAATTTGGCTTTGTTACATACCAAGACATGTCAATTCAAAAGTTGCATCCAGTTTCATTAAAACTTAAAGAAGTTCAAATTTGAAATAATGAGACGCTCTTCTTTATTTATGATGATATTAATAGCAAAAATCAAAACAGAAATATTGTTGTTGATAGTAATAACAATCAAAAGAAAAATATTCAAAATACTCTTGTTATCCAACCATAATTTAACTTTTAATACCAAAAAACTTTGATTTACTCACTCTCTATATCTCCATACTCACAAAAAAATACTATATCCAATTCAAGATTGATTTTTATTGTACCTTGAGAACTGTATTTCCAAACAACTTCAAACTTGTCACAGTAATGTTTGGTGGACTGACCAACATACCTAGAGAATATCAACTTCATAGAATGGCCAGTTGTTGAGTTATCTCAGTGCATACACACATATAACACATACATTTCTCAGATCATAGTTAGAATGTTATATTTCTACTTTACTCTGATGCATGAGAAGGTTATAAAATCACCACATAGAGAGATGAATCCTAATAATATGTATCAGTAGCAGACATCAGCTCATCTCCCTTCCTACCCTCTTGATATACTACCTAACATTTCCTTCCCTCTCTTCTGATTAAACTACATAACTTTTTCTCCCCTTTAACTTTCTACCCTCTTACTGAACTAACTTTTATCCCCTCTCCCTTCCTACCCTTTAAATTCAACTACCTTACTTTCTCTTCTCCCCATTCCCTCTTATCAAATTACCTTTCTTTTCTCCTCCCTCCTTTCCATGTCTCTGACACTTATAGTATCAATGGCAGCCATCAACCAAGCCTGTTGTTATAAGCTTAAGATAACCGTCAGCGAAGCAACAGCTTATGGACTAGTTTCTCGATAATCCGAATTTTACAGCTAGGATTATGATAGTTGTGTAAACATGATATCACGAGCAGGATTCATTTTTTAAAAAATGTCAAAACTTTAATTAACTCTAATGATTACCTTTATAGTGACTGTGTATTCTGAGGGTGGAGAAAAAATGATAAAGTAATCATGATTGTATTTTAGCATCAACTGCATTTGTATACATAGGCACAGATGATTCTGAGGGTAAGATTTTTTTCTTATATAGCACAAAATATAGTACATTCTATTTATACACATATATTGTGCAAGCATTGAGTATACATGAAGCACATATTAGTATATACAAGACTAAATGATAATTTTGCCATTTACTATTTGAACTACCTTCCTTTTCTCCCCCCCATCCCTAGCATGTCCAGAGCTCTCATAGTATCAGTAGCAGGTATCAACCAAGCCTGTAGTTATATAAGCTTATGATAACTGTCAGTGAAGCAACAGCTCATGGACTAGTTTCTTGATAATCCAAGTTTGCTATTAATTTTCCAATTGTAATAGGAAATAATCGACTATTCTGGTACTGAGACAATACTATAAACAATTTTGTTTTCCGTTTAACCATGTAATAAATGACTTTTATTTTGAAATTTGAGTGAACATTAACAGTCTTGCTGGGTTTGCCAAACATAAAAAAAAAAAATGACATTGATGATTAACTGACAAACCAATCATTGATATATGCACACACACACACACACACATATATATATTTATATATACATATAAATACATTCAAACATATGTACACATACGGACATATATATATATATATATATATATATATATGCATATACACACACTTTACATTAATGCATACATAAATTATAAACACATATTTACTAACACACATAAATATACATACACATATACATATATAAACACATAAAAAATCATATATATATATATATATATATATATATGCCTATATATATATATATATATGTATGCGTATATATATATGTATGCGTATATATATGTATATATATATATATATGTATGCATATATATATATATATGTATGTATGCATATATATATATGTATGTATGTGTGTATATCTATATAATAGTTTGTATGCGTCTATATATGTATATGTGAATGTATATTTGGTGTGCTTGCAAATATATATATATATATATATATATATATATATATATAAATATGTACATATATATATATAAATATATATACATATATACATATATATGTATGTATATATATGCATATGCAGAGAGATGCACACATTAAAGTAGGTGTTGGGAAGAGGAGTAAGTAATCTTAATCCGAATAAGAAAGCAAACAAAAACAAAAAAAATGTTTCCCCTTCAAAATCTTTAAACAAAAGACTAATAACAATTACAACAAAATACCATTCTCTTCATTCTTAGAGAATCCCATGTTACAGATCCTCACTTCTTCATTGGAAAGGAAAAAAAAACTCACTTTGTCCCACAGGATTCAGCCAAAATTTATTCGCAAGATAGACTGCCCCCCCCCTTACCAATTAAACAGCCTGTCTGTATACACAGACCCATCCAGCCCTTCCATGTGAGAGGAGGGTACATGCTTTTGTTCTTCAAGTTGTTAAAAGAGAGAAAGGAGAGAGAAATCATCAGCAGGTAAAAGCGGAAGTATTAAGAGAAAAAAGCATTTTTATTTTCTTTCATTTTGTTTTCCCTAATAAGTAAAACTGAAAGGCCACTCTCTTAGCATCCTTTCACACATGCATAACAACAAGTACTCTTACATACTCCTAGTAGTTAGGGTACAAAAACAGCCAAACATGGTCAGAGGATGTAAGTCAGAAAATGACTTGATAGGGTATCTTCAATTTCTAATAGCAAGCTCCTGGTGTCAATGTGTATAAATATGCCCTTCAGGAAAATTATGAACCCATAACTCCCTCTCATTCAGATTTATAGTGCGAAAGAGCACGTAAAAAGAGGGCGATGGTGATGCAGGGCAAGTCTACCTTATTTCAGTTTACCTCTTTATGACCATCAGTTACCAAAAAGGATTGGAGCAGTGGTAGGATTTTGTTCGAGTTTCTGTGACAAGTTCGTAATATTATGTATCATACACTGGATTTCAAGTGGTTGATTGATTAGTGGGACTGAGAATGAAATCAGTGAGCTAGGTTCAAACCCCGGATGAAACAGTCATGTTCATTTTGCACTAATGCCTTAGGAAAAACATGAATCCATATCTTCTACCCCTAACCATGGTCAGGCTGGACTCTCTAGCCATGTTTGACAACCAGTCTAGGAGATTGACAACTCGGGATAATCATTTTTTCCTAACATGGGAACAGAAAGAGCAATGGGCTATTTTATCCCTTTTCCCTCTCAATTACAAACCAGTCAAAAAATCGAACTACAGGCATGAATCCATAACTTCTGCCCCCAGCTATGGGTAAGCAAGACTCTCTAGCCATCTAAGAGATGGACAATTCTGACGAGGAATGGGCTCCATCAGGAAGCCGAATAAAAAGACAACATATAATGTATATATGAGGTCTGGTTAGTCACTCAATAGAAACAGTCAAATCACCAATACCTCCAGACTGCATACCGTGTTGGGGGTGATCCATTAAAAAATTAGGAAAAAAAGAGTGATCAATGGAGAAGTTACTTTTTTTGGTTTTTGTTGAGCAGAAATCACTAAAAAAACCTGAATATTCAAAACAAAAGCGTGATAGCAGCTGGACACTAACTAAAGGTTCAGTTTAGCATAAACACACATTGCAAATTGAACCAACCCCTAAAAACCTATTTTGGGGGTAATTTTTGGAACAATGATAATCAAGAGTAAATATTGCAACTTTCTGGCAGAACCAAAATGAACAGATACCATACATTGATCAATACTGAAGGAAGAACATGCTAAGTAATTGCTAAAATAGCAGATTCTAATAAACAGGCTTATTTGAAATTAAAAGATAATATCCGTATCTCACATAGATTAATCACCATAGCCTGCACAAGTACCGAAACTAATTATCTCGAGAATGATTTAAAAAATAGATCTCCTATCTGAAATGATCTAAAAAAAAAAATACCAGCACAAAATTTGGGTATTGTTGGTCTAAAATGACCATAGGGATAAAAAAAAAGCTTTTAAAAAAAAAAAGTTTTTAGGTGGTGCAGAGTGATGTACTGATGCAAATTTTCAAGATTGTCACCTCAAAAATGTGACCAGGAGCACTGACATACACACACACACAGAAGCAAAGAGAGAAGAATCTGGAGCCCACTTGGCTGGTACATTGGGCGGGCCATTCATGGGGCTATGGTGATTTGATACACTTCCATGACTAACAAAAAATACAACCCTCCTCTGATTGTCGCCTCAAAAATGTGACCAGGAGCACAGACATACACACACACACACACGGAAGCAAAAAGAGAAGAATCTGGAGCCCACTTGGCTGGTACATCGGGCGGGCCATTCATGGGGCTATGGTGATTCAATACGCTTCCATGACTAACAAAAAATACAACCCTCCTCTGATTTAGACCTGAACAAGCTGTATGTATACATGTTTTGCAACAAATGCACAAAGGAAATTAATATGTGCTCAAAAGACTTCAACACTTGTAAATAACTTACTGAATTTTCATTGAAAAAAATATTTTTATTCCCTATGTTGAATTCAAAAGTGTGTGCATACTTTTGTCACTGGAAAAACTTTGGGGAAACATAAGATCTTTGCACCCACTGACAACAAAAAACTAGAGGGAGCATTGCCCCCCCCGACATCAAAAAGAAGAAACCTATTCATATCTCTTTCATCTTTTCCAGGTATGTAATGACTATTTTTTAACCTCTAACATGGGAACAGACAGAGAGATTTTCAGTGATGAAAAATCTGACCTTTGACTCCAGTAGAATTTGAACCAATTTAGCTTCCATTCAGTGCACAACAGCTGAGCTTACTTAACAACCATATTTCATGACATTCCTGATTATCTGTGACATCAAAAAATGACGGTATTATTTAGAAAGTTTTGCAATTGAATTGTACTTTTAAAAATATCAGAAACGTTACGTTGCTCCGTGTTTTCTGAGGTTAAACCAGAATGAAACCGGTTGTTTTTACACATATGCAAAAAAAATAATCAGGGAAACCACTTACTCTATAATTGGCAATTGATATAACAAATGTTATAGACAAAAAATATTGACAAAAATGAGGCATGATATTTGAACTTATTTCAGCATGGAATATAATAAAAAATACATTTCTCAGAATTCTTCTCATTCATCAATCAGTTTTTTCTTTTGTTTTGTTTTCAATTCCCCATGAAGTTCTGGCCAATGTGAGGGTCAACAATATAGGTTAACTTCAACTTTTGAGACATTTGGGGGGTGGGGGGAATAAGGAGGGTCTTGAATGTTGTCAAGTGAAGTACTTTGTTTTTGCTCTATCTTTGATTATTATAACTATATATATATATATATATATATATATATATATATATATATATATATATATATATATATATATACACATACATGTATATATATCATACAAACTTTACATTTCTTTACAGTTGAAAAGGAAATTTGATCAGTCAAAATTTATATTGTCCCAAGTATCGATGACTATGTGCCATACATCTTTAATCCAATCATTTTTATTTCAACAGGTTTTTCCATAACCATTTAAAAATAATTTTAGGATCTTGGTGCATGTAATTTAGTTACATTTTTATTATATATCATAGAGTTCATCAGCTGTTTTACCATTGCCTTGTTTCAGGAGTTTTAGAAAACAGGACAGGATTATTGCTATGGCACAATATACATATATGTGTATATTTACAGAATGGTTGAAAAAAAAACTCCCTATTTAAAATTTGTAATATATATTTATTCATATTGACATCTGTTGAGAAAGCAATACTTACAAAAGTTACATAATAGAGAATCAATTCTCTCCAACTCTTGACAGAGGCAGATGCCTATTGTGATCACTATGGGACAGGTTTGTTTAAATAGTATTAACCAGCTGATAACATTATGCCAAAGACTTTAAAGATTGGAACAGTTTATTTTTGTTGTTAAAAACTAATTCATGATACATAAAAATTCATAATAATGATAAACGCAATAGTAATTTGTAATTCATTTTGAATTAAGTGTTTGGAACTGACTGATTTTGATAAGTATAATTGATAACATTATCCATGATTATAATAAACAGCATCCTCTGTATTTATGCAAAAATAGAACAAGACAACTTTGAGAAAGTCATTGGAGTTGACCAAGCAGAATGAAACCGTCAACCAAAGAGAAGGTTGTCGTTTTTGTTAACAATGATGATGATGAGAAAGAGAAATTTCAATCCACTTATTGTCAAGTGGATTTTCTACTTTGAAAATCCTATGATTTGTTTCAGTGGATCATATTGGAAAACAGGCTTTCAAATAGTGCGTGTATAGTATTTCTAAAGTGTGTCGCTTCTCTTTTTTTTTTTCTTTTCGAATCAAAGTTTTTGGTTTCCATCTATATTGCTACAAGATACCTTGAAAAATCTAGAAGCTATGGTTTCATTCAGTTATATGAGATATGGAGAAACCAGGTGGGTAGAGTATTAAATAAACATCTTACATGAGTACGTAAAAAAGAAAATTGAAAAGTACTGACAGGTGAGAAAAAGACTAATTTTCTGGTTTCTTTATAGATTTATTTACTAATGAGGTTTTTTTGCTTTTTTTCCAGTTAATTTTATTTAGTGAAAAGCATCTTGCTGATGCCTATACTTGAATTTTTTTCCCCTACAAATTAGTATAAAGTACATTTCTTTGCACAAGACACCTTGATTTTTAGAGCTTGAAAGAAAAAATATATACTTGTTTTGTTGTATTTATATACCTTTATTATATAAGACACGGGAGAATTTTGAACCCATATTTTCAAGTGCATCTTTAAAAGATATAACAATTAGTAAAATAGTTCAAGAAACTTTGCTAAACTACACTAGATGTCATAACTTACTTTAAATACTAGCAGTGAGAACATCTGCCAATTCTTTGGTATGGGGTAAAAGAAATCTCTGTACTTCTTTTAAATGCCTAGGTTAATTTTAACCAAGTTAAATGAAAAGTCAACACAATGCTGAAATTGAGAGTTCTTCGGCACAAGGATATTTGCAACAAGGCATATAGTAATGTATGCAAGCTTATTTAGCTCTGTATTGATGCATAAACACTTAGACACATCAAGTGTATACATAGGTACATGAACATATACCCAACAATTCTTGGATTAGGACAGATAGGAACAAAATGAACAAATAAGGATGTTGTATATATAGTCATAGTTGTTTGTACACACATATACATAGATGTGTTGAGGGGATCTTTTTATTAGATTTTAGTAGTGATGAGTTCAAGCCTTAAGCTTAATATACATACATGTATTTAGGAATGGACATATATATAATGTAATTTTCTTCAGTTTACTTTATTATCATGGCACTATGTGTAAATTTTCTTATCGGGATCATTAGTTGTTTACCATGTAAACATTTGAGGGATTTAAAAACAAAACAGTTATATTAACATGGCACCCGAACAGTGTTGATCAAACACCACTTCCTCCCTTTCAGCTATGATTTTGATACATAACTTATGGCATAAATGTAATTTATTTCATATAGGGTATTATTATGATGTATTGTATATGGATTTTATTTTATACAACACATCATTTGATTTTTTGAGCCACAGGGCTTACTTATATAGGTAACCCTAAAAACGTATTTAACGAAGAGGGATAAGTAAGTATAACATCAGACGTGACTCATTGTTCGTGTCTCTTCTATTGAGTGTTCATCCATGTGAATATTAAATTTAAGACTGTATAATGTATTTATATAAATATATAAAATAAATACTAGCATAGTAACCATGAAAAATGACAGGAATATTTATGTACGGTTCAGCACTTATACCTAAGAGTGAACTGTTTGTGTGCTCTGCATAGGATCTAAGTGTATATATACAATGGATGTACATTGCATTTTACAGATGTGTGTGTGCATGTATGTGTGTGCATATGCGTGTTTCCCAAGATGTATATACATATTGGTCATTGTGACTACTTTTCATTTAAAAGCAAAAATGATGTTACAGAATTTCAAGCTGAGATTCATTTGCCACTCAACAATGATAGAATGTGACACATTCTCCAAGCCCTACCCTTCTAAGTTCAATGGGGTTGGGTTCCTTGAGGGACAGATCACTCGGCAGCCGGCTTAAATTAATCAATTATTGGTTTTCCAGGCTGAAAAGTCTATGTACATTTTTGGTAATACTCCATATAAATGCAACAAGTGTAGAAAACGATTTTTTAAAAATCTTATTTAGATAGAAAATCTAGATTCACAATGTAAATTCATGCTAAAAAAGGTTGTGCCTGTCTGAAATGACAGTGTGAGATAAGAAAGAACAGTTGTTTATTCCATTTTACTCTAAATAAAAAAATAAGTGACACAAAAAATTATGTGTATTTTAAGAGGCTTTTATGTTTATTTTTTTTATCATTATTTTACTATTATTTTTTTTAATGATTATTATTATTATTATTATTAGTGGGGTTGTTGTTGGTGGTGGTGGTGTTGCTGGTGTGTTGCGGATACATTCTCCAATCTTCCTGCCTTGCCGGCCTTCATGATCTCTCTGGCAATTCTCCTCCAAGTTTATTGGTCCTCTGCTATGGATTTCTTATTCTCCAGGTGTTGAGCGTTGTTTAGTTAAAGCCTCCTGAAGAAATTGTGATCTTGTAACTTACTCCTGGAATAGTATTCCTTTAGATCTTGATCGAAAACAACTGGGAGAATGTTTCTAGGTTTCCTTCTGAACTCCTTTACAATCTTGTTGAAATTGAACAGTATTGCTCTTTGCTTCACTGGTATATTTCCATCTCTCCTCAGAATACAGCCTGATTGATTTTTAGATTTTGATAATTCCTTTCTCTTTTTTACAATTATGAAAACAATATGGACAATTTTTTCTTAAAGTGAAAGAAAGACCATTAAAAAAATGAATACTTTTTTTTTTTTTAAATTGGAAAATTACCCATGTGTTTTTTTTTTTTAAAGTTACGATCACATTTTTTTTTTTGAAAATCGCAAATAAAACTAAATAAATAGCACTAATCCATTTCATAGTGAGAAAAAAGTTATTTTAGGAATACTTCTGAAAGTTTTCTGTGTTACAATGTGACCTCGGGAGAGGTTTCTAACAATTGAATTTGCAAAAATCATTCCCCCCCACCTACGTATGTGGGGGGTTTACAAAGTAAAATCACGCTAAAATGGGTACTTTTTTATGCCAGCTGAAAATAAGCAGTGGGAGCCATGTATCATTTATAGAAAAGAGGGCGAATAATTGGGAGAATGAATGTTGATTGATTGGAACTGGGACTGGGACTTTATATTATTCATGGAGAGAATGGAAAAATAAGTAGGGAGAATTACTATTTATCCGCTACTGATTTTTTGGTATCAGTCTAAGAGAGGGTCTCAGTGTGAAAGTAAATGACTGTTCATTTTAAATGGTGTACATTTAACACTTTTGATGAAAAACTTTTTAATGTCAAAAATATCACTTTTAAAACAAATCAAATAAAACAGTGATTTTCATCTATCTATTTTATTGATTCTTTTCTCTTTTGAAGGGGATCAGCAGGAATTTATCTTACCAGTTAGGGCAGGTATTCAGTCTAATAATAATAATGTAAAATTTAAAAAAAACAACTATAAAAAAAAATTGTATGTATGATTTTAATAACTGTAACAAAATTAAATCTATTTTAATTGATTAAATCCTGTAAAGTTATTACACTTAAAGCGTTAAAAAAAAATGATGGCTTTTCTAAACATTTCATCTAATATTATTATAAAATGATTTCCTGATTTAAATTACTTAATTATAAACTAACAAAAGAATTCATTAAAATTAAAAATGGTGGTTTACTGAAAATAAGAAAAATGTTAAACTTCTCAGTTTAATTATTTTAAACCAAAAACAGCTTTTGAAAAAATGTCAAATCATTTTTCCATACACTTAGGAAAATTATTCCCAATAGAATAAAGGCTGCAAAATTCATTTGGATATTTTGCCTATGTGTTTGTTAACATAAAAATAAAATTTAAAAATATCAGCATTTATAATGATATATTTATTATTATTTTTTAACTAATTAAATTTTCAGTCTAGTAGAATCTGGTGGCTTTCATTGGAGTTTGACAGACAGCAAGTCTCTTCAATACTCCAGCACTTTCCTCAGTATTCAAGCTGATTTTAGCAGGATGCTATCAATTGGGTTACTGATGATTTAAAAAGTAATTTTCCAATTCTGGAAGTCACTCTCAAATTCGAAAAATGGGGTACAGTCCTCCCCCCAATGTTCCAGATCTTTGTCCAGCCCCCGCCTCTGCCACATAATGTATTTGTCAATGAGTTTATTTCTTACCTTAAAGCTATAAAAAAAAACTAATTTAAAAATCTGGTTACAATAGCGATTTTGATATGAAGGACTAGACAACCATTCTTGTCAATGTTGCCAACTCAATATTTTCGCGCTAGTTTGACGGCCAATAAGTGCCAAGTTTGAAAAAAAATAACCAAAAACGCATAAAACACACCAAATATGCACTAAAAATAGTCAAAAACACGTAAAAATGGCCAAAATGTTTAAGCATGCCTGCGCTGATGTAAAGGTCTTTCGCCAAGCCAAAACAAGAAACGCGCTGAATTTATCGCGAAGCGCACTTAATTGGCAACACTGTAATCAACTGTTGAAGATATAGTTCTACCCTGTGTCAAACTTCACACCCATTGATTAAAAAAAGTTTTACATGTTTTAAAAACCTACTTTAGATTTAAATCAATGACTTCGTTACGTGTGAAATCACCATTAGGGAAATCGGGAAAAAAAATATACGTATACGAAATTGATACATAATTTTGTCAAACCTTAGAAAGGATCACTGAATTCTTTTTTTTCTTTTTTTTTTCAACTTATTCTGATGCTACTTGGGAAGAAAAGTAGAACGAACGAGCTGAGAAAGAGAAAAAAAATCTTTCCTTACTCAGTCCTTTTTTTCGTTTTTCAATAATCGGTAATCAATTGAGCTGATTTTCAAAATGTCATCAAGGTAATGAAATGTCTATGTTTCAAACACGGTCTCAAGTTACATTTACAGTTTAAAACGAAAAATTGACTTTTATCCCTTCTCCATTTGAAAACGATTATGCCCATATTAATTTACTCGGCAGTCTCGTCAAAATTCATTCAGATTTCTCAAGCAACTACTTGCATTTTCGAAAAGAAAAAGGAAATGAAATCCTACTGTTGAGAGACACTGCCTGCACTTTCGGCGATCAATCTAGCTGACTTTCAAACTTGGTCTTCTTTCAGTTTTTAAAAGGTGGTTTCAATTTACACTTAGCGAAAGTGTCTCGTCAAAAACATTCATTTAATTTACAATTACTTCTTTTTTTGTCTACTCGCATATTTACGAGGAAATAAAATAAAACGAACGATAAAGGGAGGAGGAGCAGAAAAAAAGAAAAGAAAAGTAAGATGAGTAAATGAACTTAACCCGACTTTTCCAGACTTTTTACTTCGATCAAGGATCAATCTCTCATCATCGATTCTAAACAGGGAAACACGAATCGATATTATGATCCGACTTTTATCTGAACAACCCCCGGATCTCTCTCTCTCTCTCTCTCTCTCTCTCTCTCTCTCTCTCTCTCTCTCTCTCTCTCTCTCTCTCTCTCTCTCTGCACAATTTAGCGAAGGTGATCCCGATTGAAATTCTGCTGACGTCACGTAGTGAGTATGAGAGTGAAAACTTCACAACCGCGCACACTCGATGTTGAAAACGGTGCCTTTTTTTTCAAATTAGGAAGTAATGACAGAAAAATATTTATAAATAGGTTTAAAACTTATAATGTTACGGCTTCGTTTCATAAATTTTCGACGAATCACATATTAGCGTCAACGTCATCGGGTGATTTCCAATCGGGACCACCTTCGCTAAGTTGCACCTTTATCTCTCGCTACTTAACTCATTCTTTAGAGCAGAGAACAAAAACAGTCGAGTCAACTGGAAAAATATTTTTGCGCTAGTTTTCCTGCTAATAAAGTACTAAATTCATATCTTAAAAAATAGCCCAAAACGACTAACACCAAAAAAGTAATAAAAATCATCAAAAACTGGTCAAAACGTTTAAGCACGCCCGCGCTAAATTAGCAATTTTTCGCAATGCTAAAGCAGGAAACGCGCAAAGAGCGCTGAATTGGCAACACTGAACCCCCGTATTCCAGTGGTACAGTCAAGCTTTCTCCTTACAACCAGCACGTTACATTTTCGTTCATTTCTCCAATGTTTTCTTAATTTTTATCCCTTTCTTGAATTAAATTTTATTTTCCCCAACACCCCGCCTCATGCAACCAATTCTCCTTTGATTCCCCAACTAAATTTTTTCAACACTCCTCAGTCTTCATCGTCTTTCCCGATCTCAAAATTCCTCTAATATCCCGGCCCCAATCAATCGTACTCACCTCATCCGAAAACAAGACAAAGCTTGTCTAAAAAAAGGCTTTATTATCATTAGTAGAAACCGTAAACTAAGACTGCCAAAAAAGGTTTCTCCAGTTTTCAAGTCAGTCCGGCTGACGATGTATATATCACACACCAATAGAGCTAGGGGGCTGAAAATTTAAACATTTACCCCTAAAATCTTGAAAAATAGTTTTGTTTTGTTTTTTCCCTAATTTCCCTTATATAGATTTTAGGGGATCATTTTACAATCTAAGTTTATGCTAAATTGGTCCTTAGTTTGCGTCATGCTTGATATAGAAAATTCAAACATTTTAGTGATCGCTGCCCAACTAAAGGCGGGAGGAATAGCTAATTCACTGATCATCATTTCCTCCAGTATTTTAATTGATCACCCACAACGCTGCGTGCTACCAAAAGGCGTTGGTCACGTGGCGGTTTCTATTGAGTGACTAACCAGACCAGTTTGTTTTTTTTTCCCTTTTTTTTCTACAAGTAATGCCGGAGAAATAAAGCAAGCCGAACTCAACTGCTATCGACTTCACGGCACCATCAATTATGCACCCAATTCTAACTCCGGCATTTTCCATTTCTGGTAAATGCCACGGAGAGGAAACTATTTCCAAGCTGGGGTGCACAGGTATATTCCCCCCCCCCCATCCCGCTTTCCAAAAGTTCGCTCTTCGCTACTTTTTCGCTTTTACGGAAATTGACAGTGAAAATAGCGTTTCCTTCTGTTTCTCAAACCCGATGATCCTGTGTATGTCCCTCACACACACCTACGACAACTCAGCCTAATATACCATCATCATAATTTTGGGAATCAGAGAACACTCTAAAAATCCCCACAAAAATTAATGATGATTGTTTCTTCGCTTAACGCCATTTCGGCTTCCGAAAGTTGTTTTTTTCTGTGAACAATATATCTTCGCTTAACGGGGAAACCTATTGTTGAGTCTGTGTGTCTTACAAGAAGCTCACATAAGTAAAGTTATGTGAGCTTCTTGTAAGACACACAGTAAAGTTAGGTTTTATCCAGACCCCCTGCCAAGTGTCCCGCATTTCGCAGAGACTCCCGCATATCAGATGCCAAGAGCTGCCCCACCTCACATCTAATCCATCAGTACGAATCTCCTGCATTGAAAAAAAAAAATCCCCCCTATCTACAGACCTACCGAGTCTCCCGCATTTCACGGTTAAAAATTATGTTAAGCTAAGTTTTGAATAGCTGTTTTCGAGATTATAGAATTGGAAATTTTCTTTGCCCCCCCCCCCCATGGTGGGGGAAAATGTTTTAGGAAATGCCATCCTGAGAATTTCTAAACCTTGGCAGGTCTATTTATCCCCCAGCATGATAAATAAATTAGTAGTTTTAATCACAGATCGTATGTAAATATCTATGGGAGTATTTTTAAAAAGTGTGTCAATTTTAGATAAGTACATATTTCAAGGCTGAGATGTATGAACCAATTAAACAATCGCTTTAGGGGTAAACACAACAACTTTTTGCGTCTTTCCACACACATACACACCTATCTACACCCGTATGTAGTAATGGGAGAGTGGTTTACTACACCCATCCACAGTCTTTGCCGTCAACTATCGTGGCTTGCCAGTAACGACACATTCTGTCACTGTCTGGCAACGAGAGAAAGCACACGGAAAAATTGACTCATACTTTTTATTTCTTTCTTGTAACGTGAACATAAAAAAGCAGTCAGACTGGAATTCCAACTCGATTAATCGTCGATCCCGTTTTACGTGATGGTAAACTAAAGTACCCGTTACGCAACTCTGCACCTCCTTATTTATTAAAGGACCTCCGCTGAGAATTTCACGCTTGAAATCACTGTACACTACACTTTGGCCTTGTTTCGTTTTTAAAGCCAAAAATGACTAATGGATTTACTTCAGTTTTTTCTCTGATGAATTCTCTTATTTCTTTTTATTCATATGCTATTTTAACATCAAGCGTGCACGGGCGTTTAAATATTATACGCATAAAATTACTTGGAATTTTTTTCTGATTTTTTAGCCATTTGATTATAAAGGAATCTTTACCAATTGTATATGCCTATTTTTTCTTTTAAATTTAGACGTACAAAAAAACCTTAATAAAAGTTTTTAGAAAGGATTTATATAACACTTTACAACTATCATAGATTATATGATTATAGTACATGGCATTAGATTTATGATTCAATTTCATTTTAATTTGAATATTAATCATTTTCGCCTTTAAAAGCAAAACGAGGCCGAAACGTCCGCGGTCGAAATATCAGCGGCCGAAAAGTCCGTTTTGCGCACAATAAATATTCTAACCATAAGTGTCTGTCTTAGCTTTAAACCGTCACTTTCACTCACTTCCAACTTAGTACTTCCATAATGTTCCTTGGTATTAGAGGTCGATGTTCGATCCTGGGTAAAAATCAGAAAAAAAAAAGAAAAGGGATTTCGAATATTTTTAAGACAGGCGGGTGGATAAGCTTTTTCTCTTGATATTTTGGGCTTAAGCATTACTAAGCTAATTGACTTGAAAAGATTACCTGCGCTCAAGTTATTGGCCCGGCATTAGGCCTTAGTGGCACTGTGAGTGAAGATCGAACTCAGACCTAATGGATCGATCACCCACTTTAGAGCCAGTTCACCCGCGTCTTCTGTAAAAGTTAATTTTTCTCAAAAAGGTAAAAAAAATTGCGGAAGAAACGTTAGTCAGGTTTACTTAATGCAGTTTCAACTGCTAAGTAAAAGTATTTTTTCATATAGATTCGTTAAGCCGAATCTCCAGTTACTACTGGCATTTATACACACATTATGCAATGATAAGGATATGTCTGTACAAACATGAATTGTATAAATGATCCTTAAGCTTGTTTTTGCACCAATTAAGTGATAGATATCTTATTTATTGAAAATTTCCCCCTTTTTTATAAGAGCCGAGCCCCACGTCCGTCCATGTCCCCGAAATCTCTAACTACGCCACTCAGTGTGTATGTGTGCTTGGGTGAGAAATTGATTTGTTGGGGTGGGGTTGATGTAAATTTAATAGGGTTTACAAACATGCATATCTCTCTCTCTCTCTCTCTCACACACACACACACACACACACACACTCAAGTTTAATTTAATTAAGATAGAGACGTACTTTTTTTTTTTTTTTTTTATTGATTATTAGAATTTATATTCCGTAATCGTAACACTAACATTACGTGACATGGTATATACGGATGGATTTATTTCCACGAAGTTGATTCTGAAATTCACCACCCTAGATACAATAAATCAGAAAGTAATGAAAAACGGACGTTGCGGCCACAGATTTTTCGATCGTGGACGTTTCGGTCTCGTTTAGTCTTAAAAGACGAAAATGGCTTACTGGTAATTTGTAATATAATCATAACATCAATCTATAATTACTATATAGTATAAGTTTTTCGTTTAGTGTTTCATAAATCTTATTTTTTATAACTTTTTTGTTTATTTTTCTAAAAGGCAGATGAAATGGATTAAAATTCGTTTTTATCAAATGGCTAAAAAAAAAAAAAAAAATCTTCTCTTAAGTAATTTTATGTGAGCATGAAAATTTCACACCAGCACACACTCGATGTTTAAAAAAGTGCAGAAATAGAATGAAACAAGGGAATTTATAAAAGAAAAACAGAAGTAAGTAGATAAATTATTCATACAGCATTTTTCAGCTATAAAAAAAATCTAAAAAAATAAAAAATGAAACCAAAACGCCCACCGTCGAAATGTCCACGACCGAAACGTCTGCATCCAAATGTGATACATAGTAATATTTCTAACTAGAACACATTACCCACCCTGTCGATTAAGTAAACGACCCCAGATCCTATTTTAATAATGGGTATAATATCTGCATATCAGGAACATATACATTCATATACATGTCCACAAAAAGTATATATACATTTTTATTATGTATAGAACCTAATTTTATGTACAATGAATGAGTACGTATTTGTTAAAGTAAGTAATTGACACATTTGACAGAGTGTTGATTTTGATAGAATCTATGAATATTCTGTCAAGTGATTCTTATAAGTAGGAAAAATGAGATATAATATACTAAGATAGAAAAATAATAGTAGATATAGGCCTATTAATCTATCTGTGTCTGCCATAGGTAGGTTTGAACACTCGTGGATGGATAAGAGTTCTTACTTTTTAATTGTCCAGTAAATCTCAAATGAAAGCTTTAGTGTTTTAAGTGCATTGAGAGTGAATTGAAATGCTGTGTACAAAGATGTACATTACGAATACATAAAATAAGCATTCAAAATACACACACACTAATAACATGCACACAAATTTCATATATATATATATATATATATATATATATATATAGATCCACACACTTACACAAGGATCTATGTGCTCTGAGAGAGAGTGTGTGTATGTGTGTGTGCCTGCCTACCAACAAACAAAGCCCGATATGATATCGTGTTGTTACACTATGTCTGCTGAGAGAGAAAACTACTCTTTGGCTTGTGGCAAAGAAGAAGTAACTGGTGTTTATTTATCAACAAATGCAAAGTACTTATTCTAAGTCCCTAATTCACGTGTAGCAGCCCACATTTCAAAAGAGGCATCAGGCAATATTTTTCAATTATCATATACAAACACATAACACTCTTATAATAAAAATAATAATTTCTAAAGATAATTTCAGTAATCATAACAGTTTTCTGATGATAACACGAAAACCATCTCTTTTTTTCCTCTGTAAGGAAGGAGATGGAGAAGAAGATGAAGAAGAGTGGTTTTGATCACCATCTCAAATTTTGGGGTCCGTCCTTAAAGATATTATGATCTTTAAAAAGGAAAAGAAATAATTGTTGTAGCCCCACACTGTGAACAATAATAACAGCAGTAATTAGAAGTGATGGAGAAATAGATAGAAACCAAAATGTACTTTAAAAGCTTGTAAAAGAAGATCTTTAAACTAAGAGAAAATATAACAAATTAGGTACAATCCTATTTAGTGATTTATGGAGTTTGGCTTACTTTTGGCACAAGGCTATAAGTTTGAGGCACTCAGTGAGGAGTGAACTCACTATCCAGTAGTAATGCTCAGCTGGATCAGGATATTCTTATATGAGTAGCTACCAAAAAATTTAGTGAACAACAAGTGTGAACAGGGTCAAATTTTACAAATCTTTCAATAGCATTTTGTATATATATGTATATATATATATATATATATATATATAAGAACACACATACACACATCTTTCTTCTCTTTCTCTTTCTCTCATATCATATATATATATATATATATATATATATATATATATATATATATATATATATATATATATACACACACAGTGTCCACTGCCACTTTTCCAGGGTGGGGTAATTAGTGCAAAAGAATATATTCAAATTATATCTTAGTGGCAATCCTGTTACCAGTGGTTAATGATACAGTCATTTTATATGGGAACACCAAGTTGGGGTTACATAAAAAAAACTGCACTGCATCATTATTCTTTATTGTCTGTAAGGTTCAAATTTTCAAACCCCCTCACCCTTGATTAGAAGGTCTGATTTGGGAGTGGGGGCTGTTAAATGGCTGTTTGCCATTTCAAACCCCCTTGTCCTCTGTGAAAAGGCCAGATCCAGGGGGTCAAATACCCTGTTTGCCACCCCCAGCAAACTCCCATATATATATATATATATATATATATATATATATATATATATATATATATATATATATATAATGATTATAAATCAAAGTTTTCATGAAGAAAAGAGATATGATTGGTTTAATATACTTTTTGTAGATTCAAGGGATCAAATCAATACTTAACTAATTCAATGATGAATATTTATTGATAGATACTAATAAAGAGTTGTAAATACTCTAAGATGCACTTATTGCAACCCTTCACTTGATATATTCAAGATTACAAAATCATGCCATACATCTGTGGATTTTCCACATGGAGATCGGTATAACTTTCCTGGTATCTCTCATTTTCTCAACACTTGAGCGAGACCAAGTTTAGTATCACTGAGTAAACTGATCTTTTTAAATATCTTACAAGAAATGAACAATTTTTTTTAAAATAAAAATGTTGAGCATAGATAAATTAACCAAGATAAGATTGCTGCTACCAATGCTACTCATGTAAAAACAATAACAAATATGATGCTGAGAGATCAAGAAAAAAATGAAAGGTAGGTTTACAGGGGAGATTTGATCCTCTACTAATGGTAGTTTTCTTGTAATTCAATTGGTAAGAGCAGCTGGTATGGATAACCAAGCTTCCTGAGGCAAAAGGAACGTGAGTTAGCGTCTCACTGAGTGATTATTAGAAACCATCAACCAAAACTGTCAACATAAGTTTCTTCCAGTTTTCAAGTTGGTCTACCTTGATTGATATTCACGCATCACTTGTACAGGCCACATTGATGGAGCTAGAAAGCAGAAAATTTAAACATATACTCCTTATTATATCTAGAAGAACATTTTGTTTTTTCGAAATCCCCTAAATACTTTTTTCTGAGGGTGGTCCAGTTTGCTATCTAAGTTCTTGCTAAATTGATCCTCTAGTTTGTCTCCAATTATTTTGCGGAAATTCAGACTTTTTAATGATCACTGCCCAACAAAAAGCACACAAAGTAACTTTTTCATTGATCATTTTTCTAATTCTCCTAAATGATTAGCCTAAATATAGCATGCTGCCAAAAGACATTGGCTGCCTGAAGGTTTCCATTGAGTGACTAAGCAGACCTGTCATATCTGATCTGCTCTTTTTACCAACAGTCGTAGACTGTCGGTCTGAGTGGCTGTGATGAAAAGCAACTAAAATTAAGATGAAAGAAATGCTGGTTGAAAATTCATAATGGTTGATGCCTCAACCAATGAAAACTAGATCAATAAAAATATTGATCTCTTAAAGTAAGCTTTCCTCATTTTCTTCCTTTATGAAAAAAAAAAAATCAATAGATGAAAATTAATCCGCAGCAATAACTGTTAAAAGTCCAAGTGAAAAAAAAAATATGTCTGGTTAGTTTCTCAATAGAAACTGTCATGTAACCGACATCTTCTGGCAGCATGCCGTGTTGGGACAATCAATCGAAAAATTGAAAAAAAGGGGTAATCAATGAAAAAGATGTTTCTATCACCATTTGTAGGACAGTGATCAGTGAGAAAATCTGAATTTAAAAAAAAACAAAAAAACAAGCCGGACACAAACTAAGGTACCAATTTAGGATAAACTTTGCTTTACAAATCACCCTACCCTTAAAAAAAAACTATTTGAAGGGAAATTTTTTTTTTCAATTTTTCCTAGATATAATGAGTAAAATTTTCATCCCCCTAGCTTCATAGGTGTGGCCAACTTGAAAACTAAAGAAAGCTATGTTGATAGTTTTATTGATGGTTTTTTACACAGAACTACAAAGACAAAAGACTTATATTAACAGGTCTTACTTCCTCTTTTTTCCAATACTTTTTTTCCATGATACCATGTCAAAGGAAGTATTTTGTCAGACAGAATTGAGCAATCAGTGACAATAGTGTCTTCATAATATTAGACTGAGTAAAAAATATTACTTTTATTTCTTGAAACAAAATGAAAATTAATCTTAATGATAGCAAAGCAAAGCAAATAAAAAAAAACAAAAAAGAAGGCATGAATCAAAGAAGCAGGAGTTTAACTCAAACAGTATGTTCTTTATTATATTAGAAATTGTTTACATCAACATAGACTTCTTCAGTTTTCAAGTGGGTCTGGCTGGCTATCTATGTATGTATCACACCAATGGTGCCAGAGGGCTGGAAAAAATGAACATTTACTCTCTATGTCTGTGAATAATATTTTTCTGTCTTTTTTTTAAAACTCTCCATAAATAGATTTTTAGTTAGGGACAGAGGACTAAAACTCAGCACTATATACGTACAGAAATTTACACTAAGTTTGAATGGAATAGTCTCAATATTTTCTTACAGGGATGGAGACAATTGAGAAGAAGGTAATAGATATCTATCCATCTATATACACTTCTGTTCATAAGTATTCAAATACAAATTTTGAATGCATGGCTATGTTTTAAGAGCACAAAATACAAACATTATGCAAGAAAAATCAAATTTTATTGCAATTAGCTCGACAAGACACATACATAGGCATATTTTTGCAATTCTCAATGCTAAGATTTTCATTGTTAAATGGATTTGAAGTATTTTTTCAATCCTGCTGAAAAATAGTTCAGAATTAAACAGCAAGGGGATTGGAAAAGCTAGTTAACATTGTTATTTAGAAGAGTTGCTACAATAGTTGAATAGCCTTGAATTAGTATTTGTAAAAGAATGCAACTCCACCACAAGTTTAGAGTCAGTCATTGGAAAAGAGTATTTAGCCAAATTCCAGTAACAAATATAATGTAAGTGTTCAGAGGTTTTAACTAAGGCTAAAAATGTCTGGTAGACTTGAAGAACTATACATAAATAAAAACAATGCAAGCATAGGCAAGAAACAGTGTTTGTGCTCATTCAAATACTTATAAGCTATATATATATATATATATATGTAAAATTCTTGAAACGTAAAAAGACTAGAAATATCAGAAGAAATTCTCATTAAAACTAAGCAACCACTTATAAAAATTTCATATGAAATACAAGCCAACATCCAAAAATGCCGATGAAACAATAATACAACAATATACATGTATATCAGTAATCAACTTTAAAATACAACATCCATTAACAAATTAAAGAGAACCCCAACTTGATCCAAACCGAAGTGACATAGCTAGCACGAGATGTCAAGTGCCATTGAAAATTGGGACAAACACTACTGTGCGACTTCAAAATCAACTTTGGAAAAAACCAGTGATGGTCAAAAGTACAAGGAAAAAAATTATAAAGAACACCATCCGAAAAAAGGAAAAATAAACTGTCAAAAAATATCAATACTATTCAACAAAAACTTACATGAAGGAAAAATTGCTGCATAAAATATACAATATATATATATATATATATATATATATATATATATATATATATATATATATATATATGTATGTATATGTATATATGATTATAGATTGCGTTATAATATGTTGAAACTCTATTTGAAATGATCCTCCATTATTACACAGTGAATGTATCATTTAGCCTAGACAACATAAGTAGAATGAACAATCAAAGAAAATGGGGCTGCTGTAGGATTCAAACCTGTCACTGATAGGGCAAGAGAGATCAGTATAAATAATTTGGGAAAGATATGAGCTGAGTGAGATTGGTAATTACATAGCTGACAGAAATAGTTCCTGAAATAGAAAGATGAATTTTAACAGATATGTAGATAGATACAGAGAGAGAGTGTGGAGGAGTTTTCAACTGAGATATAAAGGAATGAATTGATTTTGTTTCCAAATTTTCATGTATATTGGACTAAAAGACAAATGTTTCACAAGGGTATTTGCATGACAACCATTCACTGGAACTGATCCAAACCCAATCTTTGATAGATGACCCCCAAGTTATACCAGCACATACGACACAGAGTAATGTTTGCATATTTTTTAAAAACGAGTTTAATCTTATATACCAGTATATAAGGAAATTATATTGATTTGCTCATTATCGAATACAGTCGTAAGGGGTGGGGACAATATGTTCCTGGGAATAACATCACCGAAATTGGTTCTGTAGACAAGTAATTACAAAATTTACATAAAATATTAAAACACTTGAAAAACATGGAAAACCTCATTTTGGATTTCTCACCTTTTTTTAGGTTCTGGAATTCTGGTTTGAAATAATGTCAGGGGTTTGAGACAATGATAGCAAATTGCAAAACAGAACTCTTATCAAAAGAGGTAAATATCTCCCATGACGCCTTCTTCGTCTGCCAAATTTATGATTAGAATTCAGTAAAAATGACATCTATTTTCTGATTTCTCACTGAACAGAATGGAAGTTTCCCCAGGTAATAAATATGAAAAAAATACCTATTATATACTAATTTACATGCACTAGTGTTCTCGTCTTGGTTATAATGGCTATATTTACAACTTTATACTCTCCAGCCTTCTTCAGGTGTCTGTCAGAGTTGGTAACCTTCTCGGAATTTTGAACTTAACCCTGTATTCAATCTACATGGTGTATATTTCACATGATCAAAATGAACTTATGACTTTCTGGGAACTAAATGAACTCTACCAGCATTTTTCCCTCTATCATCATCATCATCATCAGTCTTTTAACGTCCGTAGTTGGACAAGGACCTTCCCCAGGATTCGCCACACTTTTCTATTGTGGGCGTTGCGGAGCCAGTATTTTCTAAATTTGTCCATTTTATCTCTCCATCTTGTATTTTGTTGGTCTCGGTTTTGCATGGGATCTCTGGGGATCCATGTTGTGAGTCGCGATGTCCATCAGACATCTTTCATTCTCACAACATGACCAGCCCATTGCCATTAGGGTCTTCTAATAGATTCTATGATGTCTCTGACTCCTGTTTCCTTCCTTATATACTGTGCTGTCTTGTGATCTCTCCATGTAAGATTGAGCATGATTCTCTCATGAGGATGCATTGGTTGTATACTCTTCTTTTTAGGATTGTTAGGATCGACTTGTTTTTGAAGGTTGAGCTTGCTCTGCCAAAGGCTTGCCATCTTAGAGTGATTCTTCACTCGAAGATGGTGGGTTTCATGGAGATTTGTTGTCCTATGTAGATATAGTGGTCTACTTTCCCCAGTTTTGCATCTTCTATTTTGACAGATATGTCCTTCTACCTACATTTTTTCCCAATATACTGTGTCTTATAGAATATACATTGCTTCAGTATAGAACCAGGGTGATATCATAAAGAATGATTAATGGTTACAAGTTTTTATATCCCCAAGGAAGGACGCTCGACATGGTGTAGGAATTAGAAGAACATACATCTATAGATCAAATAGAAGATTCTGTTCATTATCAGAAGGAACCAAATGCATTGTACTGACACCTGAGGAAAGCCGAAGAGTAGGGAGGCTGAAATGTTGTGATAAAACAACAAAGATAAGGACACTGGTCCACAAGAATGAATGGAAGGTTAAGCCAGGATCCTTTATAGCTCCAATATTACCAGAGGTAATGGAATTTTAAATGCTAATGATTACATCAATGATCTCAATCATGACAACTTTGGTTGCTGTTAAAGTCCCAAGACTGACATGTATCGTCATTGTGCTTTTGAAACAATTTCTGACCAGTTTATAAAAATCTGGATACATTTGTCGATTGAATGTAGATAAAACCGAAATATATTTGATGTTTATAATCAATGCAAAGGAGAACGCAAGTTAAATGTTGCAAACTCATTTTTTTTTTTCTTTAAGGAAAAACTCTGGATTTTGTAAGACAATAGGGTAATAGTATTTCAGGGCCTTAGCATGTTGACTGCCAGCCTATTTTTACACGTTTGCTCCCCACTGCTAAAGGTCCCATGTCAAGTGAAATAAGCAATATCATACCTTGTTGGATTTCTTCCCTATCGAGAATTGTAAAGAGATAAAATGAAAATCCAAAATGTCCTGTACAAATTTATTTGTGACTCTCCTCATGATAGCGATAGTAATTCCAGCGTCAGTCATAAGATATCTCATGTTGCGTGTATCCTCCGAAATGGTGTACTGATTGAAATTTTTGAGTTCAATGAGAGCCAGTCATGTGTGTTCTAGCAATTATTCTGCTTGATGGACATTATTTGTCATCCTTTTTGGGGTTTGACTAAAAAATTACTTCAGATATTATACTTAAAAGTGTCAACTGAAAACAACCATTAATGTATTTTCATTATTATAATACGTAATTACCATTGTCAAATATTTTTATTAGTGGCCGTTGTAAACAATGTTGATAAGACGCAATGTCTTAACATGTCTGAGAGGATCAGTCTCCCCAAGTCACCTCCATCAGTCTGGAACTGCAGATCCCAACCTTTTCATTCATAAGGACCATTTTTTATTTGAATGAATTTTTTCATGGACCCCAAGGCTTTTGATAGGTCTGCCTATTTAGTATTTAAGAAGCTCACAGACCCCTACCCATCCAGGGATACCTTTACAGACCTCCATATGGGGGGGAGGGGTCCACAAATCCCAGGTTGAGAGTTGTGGAAATGGCTACCCTAGATAACACTCAGAAAGACTGTTTTATATCATATTTCTAATTGCTGTCTATAGTTTTGGCTGTAAATAATCTGCTTAATACTTAATATCTATTCTTTCCTGAACAAAGGAATAATAGATAGAGAGCAACATTCCTGATTGAAAGAATCAGTAAATGTCCTAGGCTCTCATAAACTTTTCAGTTGGCCTAGCATAGAATTTAATACTATATAGGAGCCTTCAATTGAAATTCCAAGAATGTTACTGAATACGACATGCACCTGAAGAAGGCCAGAAGATACAGTACCTGAAACATGATAACTATAACCTTCAAGATGAAAACAACAGTTCAAATAAATTACCAAGACCAAAGATTGAACTTATGACTTCCAGGGAACTAGATGAACTCTACCAGCATTTCCTTCCACTATGCCATGTCTTATAGAATATATATTGGTTCGGTATAAAGCCAGAGTGGCATCATAAGGAAGTATTAATGGTTACAGGTTCTGATAAAAGATCTTTTAAAAAAATCTTCTCATGGTTTTGATATTCTCGTATGAAACCCTTCACCCTTCTCTCTCATTGTGTGTTATCTATGAATCCAGCCGCTTGAAAATTGTTTGTATTTAAAGTGTGAGGCAATAACTTGATCAGACATTTTATTTGCCATTTCCTAAGAACAAGCAGCTCAGCATAAAATGTAAAATGCTGCTCAATTTTTTTTTACGGATACAGTTGGAGATTCAGAGAGCAAAGAAAGATTATAATACTTGATGACAAAACAACAACAATTATATATATATATATATATATATATATATATATATATATATATATCACATAAATGAATCACTGTAGCCCAAGCATGTACCAGAACTAATTATCAATAAAATTACCTGAAGGATAGATAATTTATCCAAAAATTATCTAAGTAAATACCAGCATTGTTTTTAGTTGGTGTCTAGAGGTGTACTCATGCAAATTTTCAAGATTGTAGCCCAAAAAATGTGATCAGGAGTGGCCAAAGACACATACATTGAATCAGACACCTAAAGAGCAAAGAATCTGTAGCTAACTTGGCTTGTTGGTCGGGCCATTATATATATATATATATATATATATATATATATATATATATATATATATATATATATATGCATGCTTGCTTTGATAGTAAAATTTGTTACTAAAGATATTTCTATATGATATTCTATTGTAGTTGTTTTTATTTTTTAGGTCAAGTACTGACTACATTGAGATGATCTTAAATTCAAAGTTTTTCAGAAGAAAAGTCTATTTTTTCCACCACTTATCAAACTTTGTATTTTCCATTTGTTTTTTCTTAATAAATAAAAGACACTTGAGTTAATAGCAGAACAATATGCAAGCATATGCCAACCTCATAAATTATTCTTTTCTTTTCCAAAAGCTTCTCTTCTTTTTCTATGACCCAACCCAGAATTGCTCTGATTTTTTGACCCAAGCTAAATCTTCAAAACATGAATGTGTGTGTCTTCTCTATGTTTTTGACAGAATTATCAACATGGTCATAAGTTGAATAAAGCATCTTCACAATACGAAATATGACTAAAAAAGAAAATGAAGTTTTGAACAAAAGATACTTGCAAAGAAGATAGATTTTTATATATATAACCTTGTCTGTCAGTAATGCTTAATGCAATTCTTGACCATTGGCTCTCCCTTTTTACCTCATTTTCAATACACAGCACCAAGATTACGGGTCAATCTTTGCTAAAACAAATTTTCGGTAAGAATCACAAAATTCAGTGTTTGATTTAGTTTTTCAATGCAGAAAATGTCTAAAGCTAAAGTGAGAGTGATAGAATAGCTGTGGAATCAGTTGGTAATGATTAGAAAAACTGATACATTGGCCACATATACCAGCTTCAACTCCGATCAGTATTTATAATGCAACCTTGATTTTTTTTGCTTCCTAGCACTAGAATTTACTGTATCATCTTATATGTAACCATGAAAATGAATTTTTATCACAAGGAAAATAGAAGACAATGTATTTTGGAAGTGTGTGTGGTGATCATTTTTAAAAATAGCTCCTTTTAGTTTCTACCGAAATATTTTCCAAACAGTTCAATTCATTTTTATCGTGACTAAAAAATTTTGGAACTTTACAACTTTATTTGAAAAAAAAATTATCAATATACGGAAATATGAATTTCATTAGAAACTGGTTTGATTTTTTATAATTAGGCATATGTTTTGGTGTGAATGATTCAAATTCTGCAAATTCTCAACTTGAAAAAAGATAAAGCGTCTGTCTCTTGGGGGACAGCTCCCACTGGAGTATAAACGGCAAGTTATGAAATTGCAGTCTCCATCGTGTGCATTAGCTTAGTGATCCTTGCCAGTCTCAAGTCAGGTTTTGACCAGAACATTATTCTTACTAGTTTTTATGACCAGTCCCTTGTCAGGAGGTAAGTCCACCGAAGTCCTCAAAGTCTACCCTAATCACACAGCTTACAGTGTATTCAATTAGCTACTGAGAACACAGGGAAATTTATCCTAAAGAAGAGTTTTTTACTCTCTTTACTGAATCCAGGACTTCTCTGTATGAGGCAGAAGGGATAACCATTACACTATCTGAGTGGACTAAATTTGTAACTTGGACCAAACCAGTTTTTGCCTGAATTTCTGATGTCACATGTTATTACATTGACCAATTAACACATATTTGTTGTCTTTATTATGAAAATTAGGGCTCTATATCTTCCAGCCTTGTTTCTCTTTAAACTTCTGAGACAAAGAATTATCACTATTATACATTGATTTCTTGGACCATCTTCCTTGTCATCGTTGTCTTTATCCCAACATTTCATCCAGTGTACCCTTCAGCCTTGCTTCTACCTAAACTTCAGAGACAAAGTATTATTGCTATTATACATTGATTTTTTGGACCATCTTCCTTGTCATAGTTGTTCTTATCCCAACATTTCATTCACAGTACCTTACTCGAGTGTGTGTTACATTTGATAAACATCTAGCAATGTCAAAACTATGTAAGCTTCATAGGGAAGAGGTAATAGTTAGAATTCCAGAACTTCTCTAGAAAGAACACCAGACTTAACAGCCAGAAAATGAGGACTATATACACCAGAGGGCAAAATAAAAAATATTACATTCAGCCAGGGATCACCTATGTAGCAGAAGTAGCATATGCTACAGGCTCCACAATTTAAAGGGTCCTGCCCTGAATGCTTACTTGTTATCATGGGCATCTGCTGCAACTTTTCCAGGGAAGGGCAAAAGGACATATTCCAGGAAGTGGGGGGAGCAGAAGGCTCTACTGGGAGTTGAGGGCAAAAAGATATATCCGGATGTTGGTTATTGGGTAAAGTACAAGAGAGAGTGTAATCCGTGACTCGTCCTGAGCTATCACTGTTCTTAGTGGCCAGTTGACCCCAGCCTCTGTTAGGTTCCAACTTTCAAACCCCCTCGCCCTTGCTGAAAAGACCTGATACAGAGGAGAGAAAATGCCCCCCTGTTTGCACCCCCCAATGGATGCCCATGCATATTATCAAGTATGATTCATTTATTCTGCATTTGTTCTATTACTACAGTACTTATACTGCCTTCAACTTTTACAAGCAACTGAGTGTGTATGGTCAAGAATTCCAGCCAAATATCACTTTTAATTGGAGTTGCTATTCCAATACAGTAATTAATTGGAGTTTGGTATCTATATCATACATAAACAACACATAAATACAAAGGTATTTGAAACTGAAGTTAGAGTCCCAAATTCGAAATGAAAAAGGAATGCTATTATTGGAATATTTGACATATTTAGCTAGAAAGCAAATAAAAAAAACCTCAGTTACTTCACAAGTAAAAAATGTATGAGCTTTTATATTCATGTGTATTTTCCCCAACTTGGGGCCCCTTTATAATAAATGCTACTTGTCGGACAACAGCTTAATCTAGTACTCTATATATCTGACATTTTCAGAAGGTTACCATAACAACAGGTACCAAAGAGAGACAAGAGGGTACGCTGGCTGGAATGTTGCAATAAAGATAACAATGATAAAGAAATTGATCTGAAAAAGTCCGGTTAGTCACTCAATAGAAATGGACACATGACCAATGTCTTTTGGCAGCATACTGTGTAGGGGGTGATCAATGAAAAAAATGAAAAAGGGAGTGATCAATGAATAAGCTACTTCTCTTGTATTTTGCTGGGCAGTGATCTCTAAAAGTGTCTAGATTAATTAAGCATATACAAACATTGCATATTGAATCCCCCCACCAAAAACCTATAATGGGGGGGGAGGGAGATTTTTAAATAAAACCAAAAAAAACGTTTTTGGTAGACATGATAAGGAGTTAATCCTGAAATTTTTAGCCCTCTAGCTCGATTGGTATGGCCCATACACTTCATATATACACAGCCAGCCAGCCAGGTCAACTTGAAAATTAACTTAAGTTGACAGTTTTGGTTGACAGTCACAAAAAAAATCAATGTATATTAGATGAAGCTAATATTAAAAAGAAACCTATGCAATGAGCCAACCGTGAAAAAGCTAGGATACTTAGTTAATCTTATATAAAATGTAGTTTGAAAGCTACAGTCCCACTAGTAGATCACTGAGAGTAATTTATCATCTGAGCAAACACCTCATGTAAGCACGCTCTTTCATCAAACGATGTTAATGTGGAAACGGCAGCCACTGAGGAACTTACTAATTGAGCAAACAGAGTAACAAGAGGGAGGTAGTTTTTTTTGTTTTTTGTTTTTTGGCAGAGCTGGGGAGGGGGTCAGCTTTTCTTTAAGTAAGTATGGGAGAAGAACTTGTTATTTGAAGTCCCTTTCCTCCCACCCAAACTCAATCAGCTACGAAGAAAAGAAAAAAGAGGGGGGGGCCTAGGAAAAAAAAAAGAAGATATTTCTAAGACAGGAAGTAAAAGCTCGTAATTTGGGGTGAAGAAGACCGATTTACAAGCTGAAGAAAAAAAAAAGTTCAAGAAACTCTACTGGGATGTTCCGGATGAAACCCCACATTCGAGTTTTAAAAAGAGGGGGAAAAAAAAATGCTTCAAATAAATGAGAAGTTTTGGTCAGTGATGTATTAGTAAGCTATTTCTTGCTAGACCAGTAACATCTGTCAGTTGTGCATGCTTCTAACAATTGCTAAAACATTGTTTTAAGAAGAGCAAGTCTGTTAATTTTCATGTCTGCTGGGTAGTTAACATACAAAATTAGATTTTGCAAAAGACACGGTACTTACAGGTAGAATTCTAATGGTGTTGCGACGAAAGAACAAAGTCAAGAGTGTGGAGGAAGAAGAGAAGTTCACATTGAAGGAAGAAGATGGAGGTATTGACCTACTCAAAGAGATAAATCAAAGATTTTTTTTTAGCAATAATGGGGGGAGCTTTAAACCCAAAGAGGCTGAACACCGAAACAATTAATGTTTTAAGAAACAAAAAACTTTGGCCAAATTACATAATCAATTAAACAGCAGAGAAAAAAAAAAGGTTTTTTTACTTTCTTTTCTCTTTCTTCTCCATGAACCTGATTAGTGTTTTGAAACTGTGGGCCGAGATCTTCATATAATGTATCGTTCCAGTACAATTAAGCAAGCCCATTAACCAAACTCAGCTTTTAGAGAAGAAGAAAAAACCCTATTTGTATTTTTATCATCAATCAATAGGAAAGCAGCAGAAAGTGAACTTCAAATCAAGCGTAATTCTTCGCCCCCAACCTCATTTTTGAGTAGCAGCTAGAAAGGTGTTATCCTGAGTAAGGCATAGAAGAATATTTGTACCTCGCATAAATGAATCAACATAGCCCACGTGTGTACCAAAGCTAACTATCTAAATTGAATATATCTTTTATCTAAAAATTTGAAAAAAAAAAAACTCCAATACAAGATTTGGGCATTGTAGGTCTAAAATAACCATAGATACCAAAAAAGCACTTTTTTTTAAAAAAAAGATAAAAACCATTTTCTAGATGGTGCTTTGTGGTGTACTCAATGCACATTTTCAAGGTTTCAGCCCCCAAACTCCAGATGCACCTGGAGACACACATTAATACCCACATCCAGCCCACTTGACTGGTGGGTCAGGCCATTTGTGAAGTTACAGTGATTTGATACCTTAGCTCAGCATTGCCCTATACAAGTTATATCAGAGTAGTCCGACAGAACCTTTACTGAACCTGAGAAATCCTTCAGATTGGGAGCCAAGTGGGTTTTTTGGGGGGTGGGATTGCAAGCCCCATTTTCTTTTTTTTTTTGCTCTTCTCCTCACCCTAGCTGAGGTTATTTTACCCATAGCAGGAGGAAAAAGAGATAGATTCATACCTGAAGTCAAAGAAAACAGCCTCAGCCAAAACTTGAACTCTTACCAAATCCATTTTCTTTGCCAGTAACCATTATTATACTTCTCTGTTTACTGGTCTTATATCATACTATTTGTTTTTAGACGTGTTCACCCACATTTATATAAGAAGGTTTGTCTATCCCCACTCAGCTTACATCATAATTTCTTTTTTTAATCAATTCTCATGATAGAAAAAAAATATCGATGGTTCTCCTTTCAGTGGTGTAATCTTTTTGTTTTTTTTATCAGAGAACAATCAGTTATTCTTTTTTTTTAATCAGTTTTCTGATAGATATAAAATTACATCAGCAGCAATCACAAGCATTGGGTTATAGATTAAAATCATTTTTTTAGATATATTTTATTTATATTATTTATTGTTTCTCTTTTAATGGTCTCTCTTATCTTTTAGTGGTCCCCTCTATCCATATTTTCCTTTTAAACGGACCTTCCTCATCCGCGATTAATTTTTCAGAGCCCCCGCCCCAGTTTTCCCTTGTCCCCACCCCCCCACACACTATCCACGCTTTCCCTTTCAGTGGTACGTGAATACATCATCAGATTTCTGTTCTTGTTCTATTTGAATTTTCAGGGAAGAAAGTTTAAGTTATAGAGTTGAAATTTTTGAAAAGATCAAAAAGTTTCCAGTACATTCTAGAACTTTTCTGTGTGCAGGCCATTGTGAACAGGGTTTGCTGTTTATCAGCTAATGACACATTCATGTTAGAGATACGCAGAGATAAGCAAGTAACGCCTTTTTAGATAATTTCTATCATGTAAAGCCGATGACACGGACTGTGAAGTACACACACATACAAGAGTAAAATCTATTTTTCACAATATTAACCCCTCATGTGTTTGATTGCTCTGGGTATCTATTGAATATAAAAGGGTTTTAGAACCCCTAGATCTAAACCACCCTCAATAAATGAAAGGATTTTAAAGTGGTAAGTAAATCTTTTTAAAGTAGTATTATACAATCTAATCTTTTCTTCGGGCTTCTTTCTAGTATCAAAGGATTTTTCTGAACGAACAGCCATGTTTTTTCTCTAAGTATTCAAAATTTCTCTTGATCTACGATATCGTTTTGTTTGTTCCTGCCTCCCTTCCTGCGCTCAAATGTTACGCTTCAATTTTGATAAAAGGGTAGGAAGAAAAAGGGGAGAAAAGAAGGTCATGTTGAGGAAGGTGGGGAGAAAGGAAAGTTAATTTGAAAAGAGAGTCGGACGAGAAATTAATGAAAAAGGTGTTAGGTAGTTTACTCAGAGAGTAGGATAATAGAAGGGAGAAGAGAAAGTTAGTTTGATTAGCGGGCAAGAAAGGAAGGATTATTAGGTAGTTTGCTGAGAGATCAGGAGAAAAGAATGCCAGGTAGCTTAATATGGTGTTAGGAAGAGAGGGGTAGTTTAATAAGAGGATACAACATCCCCCATCCAAAATGCAGGTATTGGGGTCTAAGAAAACTAATGCATGATAACTGAGCTGTGATAACTGCAGGGTAATATTCAAGGGTGGGTGATAGATGAAAGACAGCAAACATTGGCTATACCATCCCGTAAGTAATTTGTATGACCCAGTTTCCCATCTCATCAGAGGTCTCAAGGAAATGGGTATTGTAATAGAGTGCATATCTGTAAAAAAATGTGTGGCATTGAAAGTGCTCATAAAAATCTTTTGTTCATTGACGACTGAAATGCTTTTGTCTAACAAATTTCATTTTCGAAGTTGGTTCACCGACATAAGTTTGATAAATTTCTTGGTAGGGATGGGGTGGAAGCAGTGTCAACTCTATCCTCAAATGGACTTATGATATATATAAAAATTGCATTAAGCTCAAAATATCAGGCTTATTGGTTCAAAGAGAAATTTTGTTTTAATTCACCGTTTGAAAAATTTCAAGATTCTCAACCCTTATATTGTGAACCCTGCTATAACGATCCATGCTATATTGGGGGAGAAAATGATCTATGTTTGTATAACATCAAGATGAAAACATGGACAGCAACATAGATTGTAAGGGATAAGGGAGAGAATTGGGAGACACAGGTAAACGGTGAGTGAAAAGCAGCGGCATGAAACAGTGGATATTTTAGTTGTCAACACCCCTAGTTGGATTAAGGTTGCATGGAGCCCCTGACTGAGATTCAAACAAGGGCCCTCCCACTGAACTGATTACTAGTGTGAGTAAACAAGAAATTCTCTTGTATTGAATTCTAATTATTTTGAATTTCATACATATCTTATTTCTATAATATCGTACATTTACAAACTTTTCTCCAGGCAATTTTTTTTCTGTTAATTGGCGGGGAGGGGTTTACTTTTTTTCTTCCTTTTTATTCTTTGCTCTTTTCTATTTTTAATTTCTCCTTCACATCAATTTTTTTTCCTTTGCCTTTTTCAATTTTCACAACTTTTTATCTTTTTCTCTTTCAATCTTTTTTCTTCCTTTTTTTATTGCTCTTTTCTGTTTATCCTTCATTTCTCCTTCACACCATTTTTCTTTTCCTTTGCCTTTTTAAATTTTCCTAACTTTTTATCTTCCCCCCTCCCCTTTCAATCTCTCCTTCATTTTTCCTTCCTTCCCATTTCTCTTTTTCTGCTTCTTATCTCCAAGGGTGAAATATTTGTATTCATGAAAAACGTGGACCCATGAAATATAGCAGAAGCACAGACATAAGCTGGTCTTGATAAACCTGTGGAATGTCTGGCATCAAATTTATGAATTTCATTTCTTCGCACTGGACGCCCCGCCCCTGTACCCCGCACTTCCTTCCACACAATCACTGCTGCCGCGGGCAATCCATCCTGGTTCCGTCCACCTGAAACTTCAAGGGAAGTAGAATCGGGTTCTAAATTACGTGAGCACTGGTGAAGCAGTCCATTGAAGAGTTACTTTGCAACTCATAAATAGAGAGAAAGAAAATGATGAAGACAAAGAGAGAAAAAAGGATGATTAAAAAAAAAAGGATAGAATGTGTGTGCGTACGTGTGTATGAGTCTGTGTGTGTGTAGAGAGAGAGAGAAAAGAAGAGGGAAGAAAGAGAGAGGGGAGAGAAATGAAGAAAGAGAGAGAGAGAGGAGTGAAACAAGGAAAAAGAGAGAGGAGAGGAGAGAAATGAAGAAAAAGAGAGAAGGGAGAAACAAAGAAAGAGAGAGAGAGGAGAGAAATGAAGAAAGAGTGAGGGAGAAACGAAGAGAGAGAGAGAGGATAGAGAGATGAAGAAAGAGAGAAACAAGGAAAAGAGAGAAGAGAAACGAAGGAAGAGAGAGAAAGAAGAGAAACGAAGAAAGAGAGAGGAGAGAAACGAAGAAAGAGAGAGAGAGGAGAGAAACGAAGAAAGAGAGAGAGAGGAGAGAAACGAAGAAAGAGAGAGAGAGGAGAGAAACGAAGAAAGAGAGAGAGGAAAGAAACAAAGAAAGAGAGAGAGAGGAGAGAAACAAAGAAAGAGAGAGAGGAGAGAAACAAAGAAAGAGAGAGAGAGAGGAGAGAAACAAAGAAAGAGAGAGAGAGAGAGGAGAGAAACAAAGAAAGAGAGAGAGAGAGGAGAGAAACAAAGAAAGAGAGAGAGAGAGAGAGGAGAGAAACAAAGAAAGAGAGAGAGAGAGGAGAGAAACAAAGAAAGAGAGAGAGGAGAGAAACAAAGAAAGAGAGAGAGGAGAGAAACGAGGAAAGAGAGAGAGGAGAGAAACAAAGAAAGGGAAGGGATCGAAGGGAGAGAAGGGATGGAAGGGAGAGAAGGGAAGGAAGAGAGGGAGTGAATTAATAGCGGGGTTGGGAGAAAAGAAAGAAAATAATGACAAAAAAAAAAAGAGAGAGAGAGGCGAAAGGTAAAGGAAGCAAGAGCCAAGAAACAGAAAGAAAAAAGTAAGGATTTCTGATTGAGAGGGGAGAGTGAGGACAATTGAGAGAAATAATGAAATAGATACTTATAGTTAAAGAGGGGGAATTAAAGTACCAATATTGAAGAAGGAAAATGAAAGAGATAAAGAATTTTTACTAAGGCAAAAAAACTCAAACACAGATTAGAAAAAAACTCTTCAGATAAAAAAATAAAGAGAACCTTTTCAAGCAGAATTTATTCATTTCTACTGATAATTGTGTTGGTGATTTAACTCGATCTTATTTTTCCATTAATTTCATTTTAGACAAAGACAACAAAAAAATCCAAGTTTGTAATAAATTTATATTTCTTATTTAAAGAAAAGATTTTACAGTGTGTTAGAGAGAGTGGACTAAGAACATGTTTGGGGGAAAGAAATTCAAAGTGGACAAAAATCATTTTTGGAGAAAAAAAGATTCAAAATGGACTCAGATAAGTAAAAATGAACTTTAAAGAAAGAGAGGGAAAATAATTCACTGAGAGAGGAAGAGTGTGAAAAGAAAGAGAGAATAACCGTATTAAAAAAGTGAGGAGAGAAGATGAAAACTATTGGAACAAGAGAGAGGAAGAAGGAGAATATAACAGAAGGGAAATTCTGAGAAAAGAGGAAACTTGGTAAAAATGAAAGAGAGAGGTAAGTATAAAGAAAATAAGCAAAGAAAGAACAGAATGAATGAATGAAGAGAAAACAAGAGGAGAAAGAAAGAGACAACATAGAAGAAAGACAGAATTCTAAGAAAGAATGAAAGAATGAAAAGAGGAAGGAGGAAAAATAGAAAGAATGGAGAGGGAAGAAGAAGAGAAAAAGAAAATTAAGAAAGAAGAAAAAAGGAAAATGAGAAAGAAGAAATAGGTAAGAGCGAGAAAGAAAGAGGAATAATAAGAAAGAATGAAACGAAATTTAGAGAAAGAGAATTCAAGAGAAGAAAAAATGTTTTGAGGGTTATTGAAAGAAAGTGAAAAAAAATTTTCTCATTATGAAAGCAAAAAGGAAGAAAATCTTCCTCCATCAAAAAAAAAAAAGACAATGTAATATGAAATTAAGAGTTTGATAACAAAGAAAAGCATAGAAATACATAGGCATGGTTAGGTGTTTGGGGCCCTGTGGGGGGGGGGAAGCTCCTTAAATGGCCCCCTTCTAATGCTGAGTGAGTTTAGTTAGTAGAAATGTAGTAGATGAACTCTTACTATCTATTAAGCTAGGGGGGAGGAAGGCTCAAATCGGGGGGGAGGGCATTTTCACCCCCAGCCCCTGTCCACAGCTACAAAGGAATTTTATTTTAAACCTGAGGAATGACAAATAACATAAGAGGGAAAGAAAGAAAAAGAAATATGATAAAGATGGAGAAGGAGAAAGATAAATGATTCTGGGTCCGAGAAAGCAGCCCAGTAAAGGACAGAAAAGACCATAAATAAATTTTGATAACGGAAAAAAAAAAGAAAGGATAAGGGAGAAAAGAGAGAAAGAGGGGAAGAACTTGAAATGACAATCTGAGTTTCGTTCTATCTTAACTTTTTTTTTTCTTGTTGACTGATTTATCATTAATAATAATGATATACTTTCTCTGGTGAACTGTTCACAGAGAGACACGACTGACAGCTGAACTGGGTTGATAAAATTTATTAGCTAACTGGAAACCCTTTCTTCCATTTTTCTCCTTATTCTATCTATCAGAACCATATATATATATATATATATATATATATACATAAAGAGGCTGCAGTTAAATAAAAAAAAACATAGGCTTAGACAATTCACTATTTGGTGATACATTCAAAATAAAGATGAAATTGCATATTTCAAATCAACAGCAACTAGATTTTTTCCTATTTTCCCTCTTTTTAATGAGAGCTTCCTTTCATTTGATAAATAATAAACTAAAATTTATAGATAAACACCATAAGATACAATAAATTTAAACATTTCTCTCTCCTCTCTCTCTCTCTCGTAGTTCCTTATAAATATCATTTTTTTCTTCATCATTATTATAACTATTCCTTTGCTCTAAGTAATAATTTATCCAAAGTATTTTATCATCATCATCATCATCATTATTTTTAAATCTTCTTCCTATTACTCTGATTTGTAGCTGGTTTTTTTTATTGTTCTAACAAATTCTTTGATTTACTTTCTTTATTTTCTCAAAAAGGTAACAAACTAAGATAGAAAATTAATATTAAAATAGAAACGTTTCTATTTCAATTTTTTTTTTTATTTAAAAAATATCCGATCATGTTTTATTTAACGCATTTTATTACTTTTTTCTTTGTTTGCAAGGATGTTTTTTTCATTTTATTTTCAATCAGTAAATGAAAACTGAAGGTACAAAAATGTCAACAGAAAATTCTAGAAAATTTTCTCAAGGTAAGACAAAATAAAATAAACTAGATGACAAAAAAATTTTTCTCAAGGATTTTACACTAGAATTTTATATATATATATAAGTATATTAAAAATTTTACTTGAGGATTTTACATTGGAATTTTTTATATCATATATATATATATATATATATATATATATATATATATATAAACTTTAATCTGTTAGGGTGCATAAGATAAATGAAAGATAGAATTCAAATTGAAAAACAATGTAGGGAAAAAAATGATGTAAAGACAAATAAATAATTAAAAAAACAAAAACAAGCCAGGCTGTGACAGGGTCAAACTCCAATTCAACTTCTATTCCTACTAAAAATGATGACTGTAACTTTGGTATGGTATATATAATGAAAATAAATTACAAAAATATGTATATTTCTTTTTAGTATGAATGAATTTATTTACTAGAATGAAATAAGCCCTTGCGTATCTGTGAGATAAATTTTTGTAGACATGTAAGGCTCAACAGTTAGGCTCAATTGGTAAAAACGCTGGCTACCATTCACTAATAAGACATTTGAATAAAAGGAAAAATGCTGAGTTTGAATAAATATTTAACAAACAGTAACAATGACAGAACTGTAAATTTGAAAATGAAAAACACAAAAGTAATAATAAGTGTAACAAAAATAAAATATAAGATGAAAAGAAAAATAAACAATAAAAGAATCAATACAGAAAATAATTAAACTTTTAAGATAAAAAAATATACAAATAATTATGCCAAAAATCTATATTAATTGATGAAAAATACCAATACCATAAAACATTAAAGATAATTTCAAAAAAATCAAATAAAAACTCTAATATGAAATTATAATTATATATATTAAGATGAAGATTGAATGATTTTTTTGAAAATTCCTCTTTGAGATATCAAACTCTCATAAATTTAATCAATAACAAAAATGATTGTTTTTAAACACAAACCAATATTTTCAGCTCTTTATCCAAATGAAGAAACAAGGGTTTCAGTAAAAACAAAAATATATATTATTTCAATTGAAACTCAATGGCCCATGAATTTAAGAAGAACTATTAACTCTTTATTTCATCAATTTTCTCAATTGGTTTCAAACGCAAAATTTTAAAGACTCCATTTTAATTTGTATGAAAAACAGAACTGTTTAGTCACACTATACAAACTGTCACATAACCAATGTCTCTTGACAGCATGCCGTGCTGGGATTGATCAACTAAAAAATTGGAAAAAAGGGGGATCAATAAACGAATTACCTTTCTCACCCCTGTGAAAGCTGACAGGCACAAACTATAGGACTGATTTTGCATAAACTTGCATTCTAAATTGACCCCCTATTTGGAGGAGGGGGGATTTCCAAAAAAGAAAAAACTGCTTTTTCTAGTTACATAATAAGGAATAAATGCTCAAATCTTCAGCCCTCAAATCATGCATACATAATCAACCAGCCAGACTAATTTGACAACTGAAAAAAACCTATGTTGACTGTTGAATAGTGATAAAGTCTGTTGGAATCAATTAACTTTGAAAAGAATCAATTCAGTATATACCATATTTCTCAACATTGGGGACATTCTGGCCTCAAAGGCACACTCCAATTTTGACTGGAAAGTTTTGAAAAAAAAATGGGTTTATAGATATTTGATGAAGCTATCCAAAACAGTCACAAGGCCATATTCAAGGAGTTCTCAGTGAGGAGAAACATGACCGAAAATTTTTGTAACCAGTGAGTTAGCTGCTAATTACTCATGTGTACTCATTTTCATTGATCCAGTGTCATGCTTAACATGTTTGACTCACAAGCAGAGGGTTCTGGGTTCAATTCCAAGTATGAGCAAAGAGTTTGAAAAACTCTTCCTAAGGACAAATTTCCCATTGTAATCAATGATCAAGAAAGGTGGATTAATAAGTCCATAGCCAGAAATGGTGTTATTAGCTGAATTTCGATCTGAAATTTTCACTGTAAAGTTTGATCTATGTGATTAATTTTCGCCGCTGAATTAATTGCATTGACAATGAAGAAGACTATGCTGAATAATGAATATTTTTGTTGCAAAATAGAACCCTTTTCCATAATTAGATTGCAAACTTACTGATTTACCTATTCAGACCAAAAAGCCTCACCCTTGTTGCAGCCAATAAGGAGAAAATTCACTATCAATAACTTTGGAGAACAGCTGCTTGACTCCTGGAACCATGAGAAGCGTGACAGTAAACCAGGCTTACACGTATATCATCATCGGTCTTTTAATGTCCATCGTTGGACACAGATCTTCCCCAGGATTCACCACACTTCTCTATTAAGGGCATTGTGGAGCCAATACTTTCTGAATTTGTCCAGTTTGTCTCTCCATCTTGTGTTCTGCTGGCCTCAGTTGAGCATGTGATCTCTGGGGATCCATGTAGTGAGTCATGATGTCCATCAGGTGTCTGCCATTCTAGCAACATGACCAGCCCATAGCCATTTGAGTTTTCTAATGGATTCTATGATGTCTCAGTCACCTGTTTTCTCCCTGATATCTTGTGCTATCTTGTGATCTCTCCATTGAGTATGATTCTTTTATACACACATTGCATGGTTCTTAGTTTGCAGGTCAGTCTCTTTTTGCTGATCAAATCCTCATCTATATAGTAAGAGTTGTGTCTATCAAACTAAAAGTATCAGCAGCAGCCATTAGCCTCTCCCTTCCAACAGAGTCTGTACTGGATAGTATCAATAGCAGCCATTAATCAAACCTGTTGTGGTGAACTTATGATAACTGTCAACAAAATATGGTCATGGACAAGTGTAGATAAATTACAGGAAGCCAAAGTTGAGAGATTACTAAGCAACAGTTTTTCAGTTTAAGCCTATGATCAGCCTGCAGAGATTTTTTTTTAAAGTAACCCAACCACTAGTTGAGTTTGAGAGAAAGTTTACCTGCCTTAAAATTTGCCTTGACTGAAATAATTATGCAAGGAAGATTGACCCATGCTTAAAAGTAGAGAAATATACAAAGTATAATGAACTATGTTGGCTTTGACCTTGTTGTTTTAGCTTTCCTGTTCCTTGATTAACAAACTTAGCAAAGGAAAAAGTTACATATGGAGATTCATTAACAATGTATTCGTACAACGAAAAATCTACTTGGATGTTTAATTCTACTCAATCCACTCTAGATAACGATTTGATTTAATATTTTTTTTAAATTGAATAAATATATAAATGGGATAAAAGCTCTTATTTTTTTCAACTCAACCAGTGGTCGAGAGAGCTAAGAAACTTACAAGGCTAAAAGAGAGTTGACTCGTTTGAGTTGAGTTGTCAAGTAAAATCTTACAGGCTGCCTATAACTATGAGCAAGGACGAATTGTTTTCAGGACTAGCTTTTATGTGTGCCTATCTTGCTTGATGAAACTTTCTGAGGCAATGGTTGGATACAATTCTGCTTTTAATTGCGCACTGGTATGTAAAGGCATTGATTTGGAGTACAGAGTCTGAGAGAGGAAGAAGAATAGCAATATAAAAGGAAGGGTGTATTTGCAAGTGCGTGGAGGGTAGAAAGTAGGTATACGGGTGTCTCTATGAGGGAGGAATGGTATATGTACAGTGTGGGGAGAAAGGAATGAAGAGAAAGTATTAAAATGGAGGAGAGGTGAAAAATACTGATGTACAAACAAGAGAAAAAGAGAGAAATATGATAGAAAAGAGAAGGGGAGATTATGAATAGGAAGAGAAGAAAATGGTGCAAAACCTGGTTGATTGGAAAACATGGACACCATTTGTAAGTGTGTTGGAAATGCTGAGAGAATCAAGAAATAAATTTGTATGTGTATGTGTGTGTGTGTGTGTATGTGCATGAAGCACGGTGAAAAAGACAGCTGTGGGGAAAAAGAAGGAAACAACATTAGTAGGGTCTACAACCAATGCATCCTCCTTATAGTCACCTATGGAGCTGACATATGGAATCTAACCAAAAGATTGCCTCTCAAAACTAAGGCCATCAAATGTGCAAAGGAGAGAATCAAGCTCGATATTACACTGAAGAATCACAAGATAGCACATTATATCAGAGAACAAAGAAGGGTCAGAGATATCATAAAAAACCATCGCTGGACATCATGACTCACAATGTGGATCCCCAGAGATCATATGCAAAATTGTGGCTGACAAAAAATGAGTCCAAAGATATTGGAACTGCAATGCCCATGACCAAGATACCAGACAGATCTTAAGGAAGGTCTATGTCCAATGATGGACATTAAAAGACTGAGGATGATGATCAAAAATAGAATATGCTGAAAAAAATAAAACTGCTCCCTTCAAAGTCTTTAACAAAACAAAGTTTGTTAACATTATAGATTCTCTCGAAATTAAGCCAGGAGTAAAGAAAATAAAAAGCTAATCCACATATGTAATAATTACCAAACTCACTTCAATAAAAATAATCTCTCTTACCTACATATATTAAACACAATGTGTATCCATATATTCCATATATACCATCATTTTTGATGGCGTATGTAAATTAGTAATACATATAATAGCCATATTCTGTTAGTACTGGTTGTATTAATTACTGACCATTGATAATCCCTGTCATACTGATTTTTAGTGTAAAATCATTAGCAATATACTCACATATGATATATGATAGAAATATAGATTGCCAGATAATATTAACTAACAGATCTATTAACAACTATGAATGTATCTGCCTAAAATTTACTAGTTTGCTGAGATAGTTGCCAGTGTTTAAGCTCTGGTTTTGAAAACAGGTAGGCTACTCTCTGTAGGAAGAATAGCACGGCACAATCTTTCTGTACACTTTTCTCAATAAGTATGTTCGTGTCCTTATAAAATCTGCAATGCCTATATGGTAAGAATAATTTTAGACCAATATGACTATCACCAAACTAATGTTTGCTGATGCAAGAAGGCTAGTCTGCTTCGACATGACCATAAGAACGGTTTACGAAAATGAGAAGAAAAAGTCCATTCCAAATATATGCAAAAAATAGAAATGAAAAATACAAATGCCTGAATATCCATCTGGGTTTGACATCTAATCTTGAAGTAAAAAACTTATAAAATGGAGAGAACCATACTATAAAATCAGTTAAAGTTAAAAATTGCATCTAATAACTGTGTCTTGAACATATGACAAAAAGAGGAAAGACAATTCTATGGATAAGCCTGAAACATTTCAAATGCTTTGCATTATATAGTCTATAACTTCAAGAAGAACCATCAACATTCCAAATTTTGTTCGGACAATCGAATCTCGCTTTTTGTATTCTTGATTTCGTTAAAACGGCATTTCAACCGATCCATTTTTTTTTCAGGTGTCTACTCCTTGAGAAAAGAAGAGGAAATAAGTTTTCTCCTCTTCTCTTATGGATTATATCTGACAAAGGCTGAAGAATGGATCATCCAGAAAATAATGTTGACAACATCAAGATCACGGAGAAGGAGTTCAATAATCCAAACAAAATTCAGAATCTTTGCATTATTTTCCAAAAGAAATTAGAAATAAAACTTGAGTCTATGCAAGCGAATAAAGAATATGTTACATGTATGAGATTAAATTAAGACAATACAATAGATAAAGGACAAAGAAAAAAACAGCTTCATACTCAGTTTTCATGAATGTATATCCTCCATTACGGTGGTTCCTAAACCCAATGTTACAACTTAGTGTTGCAAGATGGTTTAAGAAAAATAAAAAGTGAAAAAATGTTTAAATGTTAAGAGTAAAAAATAGTAGAAATATATTTACATTACAATTTTGGAATATAAAGCACCACTGAGACTCTGGAATGGGATAGTTATGAATGATAAAACATCAATAGATGTAAAAAAAACTCCTGACGGATTTTTGTCTGTTCACATCCAATACTTGTTCTTGATTATTAAATTAAAGGATTGGATAAAAATGAATGAAGAAAAGCTGAAATCCTGTTTCCACCCTAAGGATCACCAGGCCCCAACAATTCTGTGTTTGTGGTCACAGCAAAAAGCGTTTGGGAAAGACTGCACTGCTTGCTAATAAATTTTCTAAGCTTTTGATTTGGGGTAAGGAATATCAATCAGCTGTCTCTTAGTAAAATTCTTTTAAAAAAAACACCCTCCAAGTATACAGAATCAAAAATACATTTTTGTTTATCGTGCCAATCTTTTTCAAAAGACAAAATTTGCAATAAATTGCAAAAGTCTTTGCACATCAGTCGTAATAGTTACAGGTATTAAATTCTCTAGGTGTTCTCTAACGATGAAATCTGAATCCAACATTCAACTTTCACATTGTATCATTGATTTTACTTGTTTAAAATACCTTTTTTAACCAAATTGTTTTGCAGCAAGTTCATAAAAATTGGTTTCACATTTAACTTTGACAAATAATAAATACAGTACACCCACTAAGAAATAGATCATTTATTTTATTTTTTAATTTTGGAGCATAAATCTGATTCTGCAATGAAGATTTTCCTTATTTGCTGTATCTGGTCGGATTTCAATTTTTCTTTCTGGTAAAAAATATGGGAAAAACAGAATAGCTTTGAAAATGGAATTTTCCAACCCCAAGGAAAATTTTAACTTAAAATCTTTCATAAAAAGAAAAAAAAATTCAACATGAAAGGGACAGAAGAGAAGAAGAAAAATTAAAATGATAATTTAATTAATTCTCCAGAATGATAATTCTCAAATTCTCTAGGTTGAAGTGAAAAGGGAAGAGAATTGCACTATTCCAGTAAAATTAATTTGACACTACATTACATCAATATATGAAATGACTGCAAGCAGATGGACAAAAATTTCCCACATTTACACTCATCGATAAATAATTTGAGAGTTCAATCTCTAAGCTAGTTACTGGATTCGTTTGCATCCCTATATATTCATCAAAGGATTGGAAGTAAACAAGAAAATAAAACACTCTGCTCGAAACCAATGATTGGCAACATTTGTCAACTTTCTCTTCTGTAATAAAACCATTTGTTTTCAATTGATTTTACAAGTTAATGCTCATCACAACGTCTGAAACAAAACTATCATTGCGTAAAAAATAAAACAAAAATATTGTCTGAAACGTAATACAAGTCATTTGGGATATGAAAAAGTTAAAGATATATATATAGTGTACACATTAGTTTATTTGGTTATAATCTAAAATTATCTATCATATCATATAATACCATGATACTCTTATATATTCATTATATTATAAAAAAAATAGATCTTTTATCTCAAATTATTATTTTTAATACCAGCATGAGATTTGGGCATTGTTGTTTTTTTAGAGACCCAAAAGAGCAATTTTTGAAAGAAAAAAAAAAAAAAAAATGGTTTTATATGGTGCCTCGTGGTGTACTGCTAATTTTCAAGGTTGTAGCCCTAAAACGTGATCAGGAACATCACAGACACAGACACAAGCTAAGAGAGAAGGATTCACTTGGCTGGTAAGTCAGACAATTTTGGGGGGCTACAGTGATTTGATTGAAAACGCTTCATCTAATTCAAATTATATTATAACAATATTGCAAAGTGATAATTTTTGGTTCTAGGATTCTTATTTTCAGGGGAAACAAAGAGTGAATCTTTGATAATGATTTCAACATTTGTCAGGTTTAGTACAATAAAATTAAGCCTACATTTTTGTTAGGAATGCGAAAATAATTATTTGACACACCTACTGATATGAAATAGTTATTTAATTTATATATGTATACATATATATACATATATCTATCAGCAGTACTTTTTATATAGATAGGCATTAGTTAATTTAAGTAGTTCTACTTATGAGCATAG
>OY735228.1:30865309-30910309 GCA_963457665.1 Thysanoteuthis rhombus | reverse complement strand
AAATTTAACCATTAAACCAAATAAACCTGCTTAGGGCATTAAAAGAGAAGGGGTCAGCACAGGTTTCTATATAGAGTTAAAGGAAGCATTCAAATGATTCAATTGTCCATGCAATTACTATCATTGAAAACTGATCATTATGCAAATACAAGTTTTGTTGGTAAAGATTTGATTTTGTCAAGTTGTGTAATTTTGTGGGAAAATGTATTTTAGGAGTTTTAAATGAATATGATCTTCATTTCTTCAGGAATTTTAATTTTAAAAAATCATGCCAGTTAAACAATGGGAGGGCCAAGGTGGGGGTAACACTTTGGGGGCAGAGCTAAAGGCATCAAGCTGCTTTAATCTGGCCCTGCTAGAATGATTATGTCATGGTTGTCCGGTAAGTTTCAATTTCAATAAGTTTCCATCAAGAAAAATTGTGTAACGTAAAAATCATTGCAAATATCTATTCTTTTTTTTTTTTTTTTGAATCTGTGAATCACTTGATGATTAAACTGATTGAAGGTTTTTAGGAAATAAGAAACAAATATTAAAATTTTTTTTTTATATATTGAACAAATATGAAGAAGACATTAAAAATCTTTGAAATGCCATCCATATAAGCACAATCATTATTGATTATAACTACTTAAAAAACAGGCTTGGTTAATCACTCAATAGAAACTGTCACATGACCTACATCTTTTGGCAGCATGGCGTGTTGGAGGTGATCAATTGCAGAACGGGATGATGAATGAAAAATTACCTCTTGCCTTTTGTAGGCACACTAATGGGCACAAACCAAGGGAATAATTTAGCATGAACTTACATTGTAAATTGAAAGCCACACAAAAAAACCTATTTAGAGGGAAAATTCTCAAAAGACAAAAAAGTTTTTTCCTTGACTTAATTAGGAGTAAATTCTTGAATTTTCAGCCCTCCAACTTGAAAACTAAAGAAACCTATGTTGACAGTGTACAAAATGGATGGACACATTGCTTATTCAGATGTAGATGTAAAAGAAAAAAAAGTAACATAGTTATATAATTGAACACACTTCCTTGCCCATGTTTAAAGGAGTAGGTTATGATGAAAATTGAAAAACTTTTTACATGTATTTTTATTAAAATTTGCTTTTTAATACATAGAAGACTTGAAATAATGCTGAAGCCATGGGTCTATAATATTCAACCGCATTATATGTGAGTCCGCCATGAAACAAATTGTCCATCTTCAAACTTCGATCCAACCCCCCCTCCCAATTTCTCCAAGACACCCCCTCATAATTCATGTCGAAATGAAGAGAAAACCATGGGATAGAGGGAGGGTTGGGCTAGTCAGGCATGAAGGCAGAAATAAGTATTAATTTTTTTTCTTAGAATCGTGACACCTAGAAAGTTACATTTTGACAGAATATGTAGTAAGTGTCTACAGTAAAAGTTAGTAATCTTTTTTGTGACAGATGAAAGGAAAAAGGTCAATGAATTTTGTCTATTGATTCCTGGAATATCTTAGTCTAATTCATTTCCTTTTTACTGTTGGTGTAATCTGATTCAGTATGGATCTTTCTATTTTTTTAAATTTTACTATTACTTTGAGAGCCAAACTTAACGCTTTGGAAATGGGGGTCCATGTTCAATCCCTGTTATAGTGGGTCAATAGCTTAATTGGGCATCAAAACTTTTTAAAAAAAACTAATTCTAACAGGATTTTCAATTTAACTCTTCTCACAGAATCATCAATAACAACAATAGTGAAAATCAATTTATCCTGTAATACGGATTCAAAATATAAGGTTAATAAAAAAAAAAAAGATATGTGAGATTTTGATGTAGTAAAAGATAAAATTAGGCCAAGGAAGTGGGTTCTTCCAGTCAAATTTGATCAGGATGAGACAATCGGTCAGAGTCTGCTATAAGACTACATTGGAATTATTTTCGTAGAAAGCATTTCCAGAAGCTGACAGCCTTATTCTTGTTTTGTGTGGCACTTACGCAGACCTGACTGATGAATATTTTGGCAGGAATCTCTGGGAGTGTCTTTGGAAAATATGGCATAACCTACAAAGATATTGCTCACTGAAATCTTTGAGTAAGATAAAAACAGAAAAAGAGAAAGATAATTGATGTGTCACAAGTCAGCCATTTTGTTGTGACTCGTGTTTTTAGGAAGGAATTCAGTGTCATCATTTGACAACTCAAGTCTATTGTCAAAAGACAAAGTACCTTTTTTTTTTGTTGTCTGATCTAATATTTTGAGTATTCACTTTTTCACCTCTGGCCTTCATAGCATTGTCTGAAGTTCTGACGTGAAGTATTGTTATTATCTGATGAACTATTTCAACGAGTATCTTCATCTTCGGTGTGTTTTGATCGCAACTTTTCAGCTGGTGGTCTCTTGGGCTTTCTTGGCATTGTCAACATAGGTTTCTCTCAGTTTTTAGGCTGGTCTGGCTAGCTGGTTGGCTACATATGTATCATGAGTACATGCTGTATCAATGCAGCTATAAGGCTGAAAATGTAAACATTCTCTCCTTATCACATCTAGATAATACTCTTTTTACCCCCCCTGCCCCCTAGGTCCATCTGATTTTTTTTAAATTAAGCATTTTTTGCGATAATTGCCAAATAAAAAAGCAAGGAAAATAAAATTTGATAAAAAAAATGTTGAACAAATTTGAAGAAGTTATTAAAAATCTCTGAAATGTCATCCAATTATTATCGATAATAACTACTAAAAAAGATAGGTCTGGTTAGTCACTCAATAGAAACTGTCACATGACTGATATCTTTTGGCAGCATGCTGTGTTGAGGGTGATCAATTTTGAAAAAAATTGGAAAAAGGGGTGATAAATGGGTAATATACTTCTCTTGCATTTTGCTGGTCAGTAATCACTAAAAAATGTCTGAATCCAAAAAATTTTTTAAAAAAAATGTAAATTTAGCATAAAATTAGATTGCAAATTAAATACCCCACCAAAAACATATTTGAGGAGGGGGAGGGTCAAAAAAACAAAAATGCTTTTTTTCTAGACTTAATGAGGAGTAAATGTTCAAATTTAGCCCCCACTGGCTCCATTGCTGTGGCCAGTGTGCATGATGCATACATAGCCAGCCAGCCAAACAGACCAACTTGAAAACTGAAGAAACCTATGTTGACAGATTTGGTGACAGTTTTGGTTGACAGTTTCTATTATGAAATGTGAAATATAAACAATTTCTCTAATTTATGATTCCAGGTTTGACCCAAAAGACCTTAAGAAGCCGATTTGTTTTTTTGATTTTTCAATAACAACAGGTAAACACTCGTGTCGGGAAGAGCTGAGAAAATTTAAAAAGTAATAAATGGCTGTGTGTCAACAACTGCTTTGGGGATCGTTTAGAAGAGATCATATCTCAAAGTCAGTATAAAAACTGAAATGGATTAGAAAAATTTATTTGCAATCAAAATTCTCAGGTGAACCATAAATCTAAACGTTGTTGAGTGTTACATACTCCAGGTGATCATGATTAAGTGTAGATAAACATAAAAAATATTAAAAGGTCACTTAATAGGCTATCTTTTATATACAAAGCAGAAAATGAACAAATACAATGATCACATATCTTCTTGAAAATTCAGGCCCATCTATGTATGCACAAATCTTTATTTGTATAAATATATAGATAACTTATTGAACACAATATCTTTCAATGTAATTTAAAAAGAAAACAGGCATTAAATCACTAGATATTGTATGATATCATATGTAAATAATCATTATATAATGTCCAAGAGAAGTAAATTATGGGGATCAGTTCAATCTTAACTCCACTACTTAAACTTCTAAAATGAAATAGTTCCAGCTGTACAGTTCAAGTGGGGTGATCCTTATATCAAAGCGCAAAATATCTACCAATCCAAACATTTACATATATGTTAATGAAAGATCACTAAAATTGCTGAATAGGAGAAATTTCAACTTTTTTTACAAAAAAATAAGTACATGATTTTACTTTTATCAAAAGTTCATTTTGTGAAATAAACTCTTTTACGAGAGATAAGTAAATATGTAGTTTTAGATCTTTTTACAAAAATAATTAAATTTCACTGATTGGGCAATTTCACTGATTCAACGTAACATATAATATGGATTGGTTCTATAAATGGAGCTTAAGCATTTGTATATATGTTTCATTTTATGAATTTAGTTGATCATCAAAAATGAAGCGTAAGCATATATCAAATTGAAAAACATTAACAATAATGTCGAAGATATATATATATCATACATAAATTTTGATAAGTATATTAATGATTGTGTCTATGCGTGTATTTGAGTGTAAAGTAGAGCATAATGTAGCTGCTTGAATTATGCACAGTATATATAAATCATACAGTATGTGTGTATATACACAGACACATCAAATGATTATGCATACATATATTTTTATATATATTTACACATATATACACAGACACTCAAAGAGATAGATATGTATGCATGCGAGGTCAAACGTTTACATACAGTGGAATAATTTTCAATTATTTACTCTTTGAAATCAGAGGCATGGGGGGTGCTATTTGAAAACGCCCCCAGAACTCTAATAAGGGGGTCCCAGAAAGCTTTATAACTGATAGTTTACCTAATATATTTCTACTGACATTATACAATAACAAGGAGATATTTGTATGTAAATGACATACCTAAATGATGATTCAGTCTTTGAGCTTGTTTTTACCAATCAAGTGATAGGTTATGTTCTTTTCCTTTTTCAATAAATTTCACAAAATATTGGAGGAGGCAGAGCCCTCTGCCTCAACCCCCAGTCCCCAAATTCCTAGTAACAGCTTTGTTTTAAATACATTTAAGAAATATATAAACTAAGCAGTTTGAATAGCGATACACAATGTCAAATAAACATTAAAAACAATTCATATTGACACATGATAACATCATGCGACAAGAAATCGGGTGCTAAAATATCTTGATGAGAAGATGGGTTAGTAGAGGTGTGGCAGGAATAAAGACCATAGAGGATCCGCAGGACCTATCCTGTGTTGCCAAATGATCACTTATCATGTGCGCACGCTCACATATAAATGGTGCAGCAAAGGTGTGAAGTCTATTTACCATTGAGAACGATCCCCCTTGTTGATTATTATTCTATGCTGTTTCAAAACTAATTTAGATGGGTGGAGGGATATGTTGGAAAATCCTGGTCTCTGCCCCACTTTTCCACATTCCAGTATCAATGCAGATTCAATACACCATCTCTTTGTATCATTCAGTTCTTTCTTGATCAATCGTACTTTTCTCAGATCGAAATTTTGATCCATTTTGTTTCAATGATTCACAAGAGTATTGTGGCGGTCATTCAAATATGAATTGAGAGAAAACATTTTATTCAAATTCAAAACTTTGATAACAACATTATTCGAAAGTAGTCGGTAATAATAAAAAATTGTTTGAAAAACATTCTCTCATTGTTATCTAATTCATATATTTGTCAGATATCATATCCACATATTTATGATATGTATAAGAAATAACAAGAAAATAACAAACTCAAATAGTGAGAGGTCAAAAGTATTCTACACTAGATTAATATTTGTTTACATATCTTTTTGCTGGTTTCACAGCCACTAAGCCTTTTTGTAATTCACAACCAGCTTTTTGTCCAAATTTCATCAAACCAGTGAGATTTGGTAGCTTCCAGGACTGAACCCTGAGATTCAACGCCTTTCTCATGTTTCTTATAGAGTTGAGGTCTAGACATGGAGACAACAACTCAACAACTTTAATTGTGTTCAATCCAGTCAATTCAACAATAACTTCTAAGTTTGTTTTGAACCATTGTCCTGTTGAAAGATACAATTTTGACTTTTTGAAATGTTTTGCAGTAGACTTCATATTCTCCTGCTTGATTTTAATGAAGTCTTCTTTTTCTTTCATTATTCTATCAACCTGGTGTAGGAAACTAGTTCTAATCGTAGCAAAATACTCTCACAGTATGATGCTACCATTACCATGCTTAACTATGAGAATGGTACTCTCAGATTTAAAGGCTTCTCTAGGTTAGGGGGTTTAGAATGCTCAAGAGGCTGTTAGGTGTTATCAAGCAGTAATTAGGTATATAATCATCAAACTGTTAGATAGTAATTACACAGTGTTGATAAAGTTGAACAACTGGTTCTATCCTCTTTTTTGTTTGTTTATGTGTCTGTGTATTTGTTTGTTTGTTGTTCCAGCCGTACCATTTTGTCTACAAACTTGAAAATCGGCATCAGTACTCAACTACACTCCTACTATAAATCTTTTTTTTTAGATTTTTCGAAAAAATGCTTTTTGAGGCTTTATTCAGGCAGGTTTCTGAGTTTGCATGTTCCAGCGGTCCTGGTCATACTGTTTTGTCTACAGACTTGAAAATTGGCATCAGTACTCCTCTAGACATTGCTGGGGTACCATGTTAACATAACTGTTTTGTTTTTAAATACACAAAATGGTTACATAGTAAAATACTGATGATCCCAACAAGAGAAAATTTACACACTGAAAAATTACATAAATTGCATTCACAGATATTGGGAAATAAGTGATTGAAGTGACACACAAAAAAAAATTGAAAAAGTTTGTTAATGTTTAGTGTATAAAGCTGTAAAGCTTTTTTACACTATGTATATATATTATATATATATATATATATATATATATAGATAGATAGATAGATAGATAGATTGATGGAGAGTGAGAGGGGGAAGATATGCTAATATTGTTATGTATACATGTTCAAGATTAAAACCTATATATATATTTATATATATATATATATATGATTACACGCAAATAAGGTAGATAAATCAGAATAGTTTAAGACAGTCACAAGCAAGTATTTTGGCACATCTCGATTTTCTTCCTCTTCTTTTCATTCCTGGTTAGGATTTATAGTGGATGTCTTGGACAGGTGTACAATTCTTTCATGCTGCCCCAACTGGAAACTTACCGATTGGTGCCGAATGCAATTACGTACGGCCTAAGCTTCTATCTTGCACATTTTATTATGTGACATAACAAGGCTGCCCATTTATCTGCAATAGTGGGGAGGACCAGTTGAAATGTGCATGAAACACGGATATAATAATGAAATATTAATGTAGAAATTGTAATTCTATGAAAACTTGAATCTTTTATTCTTTTTTTCATTCTGCTGGACCTGTGTTCTGTTGGCGTTGATTGATCTTTAGCTCTGGCTAATTGTTTACTGGAATAATCATATTTGCAGGTGAAATTTTACACAAACAAGAGAAAAAGAGAGACTGATGAAGGAAGCCATCATTACAAATTATTTGTTTATGTGGGTGTATATGCATACGTGCAAGTAGTTTTTTCATATAGCAATGCTCTTCCAACTCTGGAATTGAGCACTCTGGTGGATGTGGAATTGTGCGTGAGTAAATACATCGCTTAAATTTAGCCTTACTGACCATCCAGTTCTGTGTAGGGCAGAGGTAAAATGCCAACTTCAGGGTCTGAAGTGAAGGCTTCGATCCTACCTACTGGATGGATAATGGATAGTCTATAGCCACACTGGAGAGTTGCAATACGATGAAACAGCTGTACGTGGATGACTCATTTATTAATTATTATCATTATTATATATAAATTATATATATATATATATGAAACTTAAACAGAAAGGCTTTGCAAAATGTTAAAATAAAGTCTGTATGTGTGTGTGTGTCAGTGCTTACATATATATATATATATATATATATATATATATATATATATATATATATTGAGAGAGAGAGAGAGAGAGAGAGAGAGACATGCATTCATTTATGCAAACAAATTATATATGTATATATATATATATATATATATATATATATATATATATATATACATACCTGTGATTGTTTAGCTCATTGATAAGGGCAATGTTATGTTCAAGAGGCTAAAATATATATATATACATATATACATATATATATACATGAATTTTTATTACCATAAAGATATATGTGCATATGTACAAACATATACCGAGAAAAAGCCAAATGGTAAGTAAATATTATTTCAGTTATGCTCTTTTTGCCTACTTAGTGAGGAAGATATTGAATTAATGTATTGTATGAATTATCCTTTCCCAATCTGAATGTCTTTGAGAGTTTTACAAAAACAAACAGATTGAATAGAACAATTCTATCTTTTTCCCTTTTATCCATTGCTTCAGGTTTTGTTATCATTTTTCCAGTTCACTCAGCAAATATTACAGTTGCCAAGTGTAAACTACCCATACATAATATAACACCTTTGCACATCACATGGTTTTCATTTCCAAAAATATTTTTCCTTAAAAAAAGCCCAAACCTATTTTATTGCGAAGATCACTGAAATCTTTCAGCTATTTTTTTTCACACCAATTCTCTTATTTCAGATTTTTTCATTCAAAAAAAATTGATAACATTATCAGTCTTTTTAAATTCAGAGGAAGATGAAATTTGAAAGACCAAAGGTATGCCTATTCAAAAAAAGCATGTTTGGAAGAGTCCGGACTTCATCAAAACAGAAATATTGCTGTCAATTTTTATAACAATTGTTATACCATCTAAACTATAATTAAACTTAATCTCATTCAAAAGAAAAATTTGGCAGAAAAAACCCCACTGATTCTCTCCCTTTCTTTCTCAAACTTAAAACGGAAATTTTGTCATCTGTCAATAAACCCATGCTAGTGAACGCTGGTGACATAGTATTGGGGCAAAAAACTGTATCTATTTCAAGATGAATTTTTATAGAAAATGATCACACACCCATCTCCATTTGAGAACTGTAAATCCAAACGACTTCAAACTTGACACTGCAATGTCTAGTGCACTGACCAACATATCTTTATATCAACATGTAAAGGTCATGGATTAGTGATAGAGAAATGATTCTTATTGGTGTAAACTGGCTTTTTCTTCTCAACTTCTCTCCCAAAAAGTAATGGTTGTGTCTTTCCACATTCGTTATTTTTAGAGATACCATGCATTTTTTCCCTCATTTTGAAACTTGAATATTCTGCATTATGATTTATAGAGCATTCAAGCTTCAAATTGAAATAAAAACTGAGCATTGTAATCTCTGAAAATAACAAAAATATCAACTTTTTAAAAATGGTTTGTTGGGCAATTATCATGTGCAGTCACTTAATTACTGCCCCACAATACCTGTCATCACCTGATTTCTCATGATACACTTATAAACAAAGTAACCTAACTCTAAATCAGGTAAAATAATATCAGGTAGTCAGGCGATAATTCGATAATTCGATCCATAGAACTCAGGTCATTCAAAATAGGTGTCTGGCCTTTGTTATGTAAACAGGTCTCAGCATGTTTAAAAAGTTATCAGGCACTGTTGGGTGGTAATTAGGTATGTAGGAATAAGGAATGCCTGAGAGGTTGTGAGGCATTGTCAGGAGTTATTAGATATATAGAACACAGTATGCAGTAATTAAGTGCCTGAGAATCAGGACACTTAAAAGAGTGTCAGGCATAGTAGGGTGCTCATTAAGTATGTAGGATTCAAAAAGCTTCAAAGGCTGTTAAGCATTGTTGGGTGGTAATTAGATACATTGGACAGGAAGCTAGCAAGGCTGTCAGGCATTGTTAGGTGGTAAATAGGTATTTAGTACTCAATGCTTAAAAGGTTGCCGTGTGGTTTATTAGTTATAGGACTCAAGAAATGATGTCAGGACTCTTGAAAGGCTGTCAGGTGGTAATTAGGTATATAAAACTCAGGATGCTTAAAAGGTTGAATGGATTCAGGAAGCTTGAGTTATTGTTGGGCCAAGTCAGGTGGATGAGATTAAGGAGAATGCTGTAATACAACTCATGATAATACTGAAAAGGGAATTTTCAAATTATTATGAGAAGTAGATAGGACACTGAGAAGAGCGTTTAAGGTTTCAAGGGATTTACTTTTTGGTTTTCGTAGGCTCCATGTATAAATGTATAATCGTCTCAGTGAATAAAGAATTTATTTTTCTATCTTATTTTATATCACCAAAAGAATATCAGCATGTATGTATGTGACAGCCTACCATAGAAACCACACAACAAAATCCCATTAAATTTTTCTCAGTGTACCAATGTGTTGCAGGGAAAGGTTATTAGCAAATCAGTTATTAGAAGTCGCTCCAAAAATACACTGTTTTCTTTTTTTTTGGTGTTGGTGGCTTTACAATGTAAGCTCATGCTAAAATGTACATTTGTTTGTGACTACCTTTTCATCTGAATGACCTGGTTTCTGATGAAAATAAGCCATGGGGATTCAGAGATGGGTTGAGTTTAAAAGGCAGAATGACCATTCATCAGTTGATTATCTATTTTGTTGATTCTTTTTTGACAGCACAAGAATGGAAAAAAAAGAATTTATGCAACATGTTAGAGCAGGTATTCAGTCTAGTTTAATAAATTTCTGGACAGATCTTCATGAAAGGAACAGTAGTTTTTCACTTATAAGAATATCAATGCAAATGCAGCCCATTACAGCTTGATGTGAGTAATAATTTTCTTAGGATATAATTAAGTATTGCATAAGACAGGAAACACTTGCAGAGTTGTTTTTTCTGATTTCTACCTGCTTCTCTTTTCTCCATTCTCTTGGTGCGAGTTTGAAGATTTTTTATGGTCAGGCACATTTTGAATCTGCCGCCATTAGTTTGTGGATTTGACACTAGAGTCCTTTGATTTGATTTCAAACCACTGTTAGAACTGTGATTTAGCAATTTATGATTTAACTTATTGAACCAAACGTGTTGAAACCTAACTGTGCTTTAAAAATGAATCAAAGAATTCTAAATTCAACAACTTTTGATGTTCATTTCAGCATAAAGTTACATTGCCTTAAATTGAGAAAAAACCCTCTATTATGTAATGCCTTATAGCCAAGTAAATTTCATAATAAATTGTTTGCAGAAAATATTTAGAATTTCAAGACGAACTATGCATGCTTACATAATGAATGATAATGATTATGGAAATTGATAATTGAAATAATTTTTTTCAATGCATATTTTGTATTAAAGTGGGAGTAGCTTATCCTTATTTATTGACTTGACCGACAAAAAACGAAAGATTGCCAATTTCTTAAATTTCTAAATCCTGTTTGTGTGAGACAACCTCCCACTGCTCCTGGGGCAATATTGCTCCAACTGAGAATGATTATCTTTGAGGGAACAAATGATGCAAATGTTAACACAAATGTAAGATGGGTAATACCACTCTGGGTGCTTGTCACCTCTAAGTCCTGATCACACAATGCAAACAGGCCAAATAAGTGTTGTAATAGGATATGTAGAGCCTAATCGGGGATGGCTGAAGCAGTAGCCAGCGTAAGGGCTCTACTTACTTTGCATATCTTAAGAACTTCTAATGAAGAGTGAATTAAGGATCACTCCATATTTTTTTCCATCAAGTGAATGTCAGGATATGAAATACATAAAACTGGATAAGAGTTTCATTTAGTACACCAGGTTGTTTTTTTGGCTCACCAGGCTGTTGCCCATGGAAAAGGCTTGAATCCGGCTCTCCCAGCCACCTATGGGTAAAAAGCAGGGCGGTTGAAGCCCTTTAGTCATGTAAAGGCAATCCAACTAAACAGGATTACTGTGACATGAAAAAAACAAAAACAGGAATCCCAAGTTCAAGTATTGGTGTAGGGATGGACATGGTGCCAGAAACTCCACTCCTTGACTAAACCAAACTGTTAATGCAACTGCAGATGTAGCCCTATGCTCCATATAGAGACTACAGTTGAAGTATACAAAGAATGCATAATACCAGCTATGACTTACAGATTAACAAGACAAACTGAGGACTAACTTAGAATTGCACAAAGAGTTGTGGAAAGAGCAATGTTAGGAATGCCTCTGAGAAATAGAAAAAGATCAACATGGATCAGAGGATTGACTGGAATGAAGGATATTATACAAATAATTGAGCAATGAAAATGATGGGCTGGACACTTAGCAAGAAGAGATGACAATAGATTGAACAAAAGGCCCGATTGGACAGTAAACTCGGTATGGAAAGACCAGACACAAGATGTAGGGATGGGATAGAAAGGTTTGCCGGTAAGACCTATAGAGGTTAGCACAATTGCCGTCGTCATAGAAGGAGATTGGAAAGGCCATTGTCCAGCAGTGGACTTCTTTCAGGCAGGATGGAGAATAGAAATCATTAGATATGCTTCTGCTTATCAGGCTCAGTGCTCTAACTGCTGGATCGAATAAGGATGACACGGCCCAATACAGAGTGTTAAAGCTTTTGAGCAACATTTGATGACCTTGCTAGTTTGAAATAAATATTGTTCATCGAAACTTCATCGTGCGGATAGTCTAGTGAAAGTCAGAAATGGATGAAATCAAAATGTTGGGAATTTTCTCCAGATTAGAATTGTTTGGATGAGGTTCATGGAGAAAAGGGAGGTAATTAACATAGACGCTATGCATGATAAAAGCGTAAAGCATAATCTATACTGGTTACCTCTCTTTTCTTTGCGAACCTCAAATCAACAATTACTCAGATTTGAATATCATGCAATTATCAAACTTTTGGGGAAATTCCTTGATACAAAATTGCAAAAAATCTGGCAGACAATCAAACTTAGGTGCATTACATACAAGACTGATTTTTTGTAATTAAGCCAATCTCTTTCTATATATATATATACATATATATATATATATGTGTGTGTGTGTGTGTGCGTGTGTGAGAGAAAGGAGGAGGAGGAAAAAGGAGAACTTAATAAGAAAAAGGGCTGGTTAGTCACTCAATAAAAACCATCATGTGACCAACCTCTTTTGGCAGCAAGCAGAATTGGTATTGTAAAAATGGATGATCAATGAATAAGTAGCTTTTCTTGCCTTTCATTGGACAGTGATAACTAAAAAGTTTTTTTTTTTAAATTATGAGCAGACACAAACCAAAGGATCATTTTAGCATAAACTTACTTTGAAAATTACCCCCTCCCAACTAAAAACCTATTTTGGGGATGGGGGTTATAAGAACAAAAAAAAACATTCTATCAAGACATAATAAGGAGTTCATGTTTAGATTTTCAGCCCAATAGCTTCATTGGTGCAGCCTGAACACATGATACATAAATAGCCAGCCAGCCAAACCAACTTGAAAACTAAAGAAACCTATATTGACAGTTTTGGTGATTGACAGTTTCTAATTACCTATCCAGATATTTCTGCTGAGTGAGATAGATCCACTTCAATTTGTTGGTTTTCCTCCAGTTCGATTAGCTTCAATATCAACACTTGACTCAGATTGATGGATCAATACCCCTTTAAATTGCCAAGTGGCCAAGTAAATAATATAGATGTCAGGTTAGTCACTCAATAGAAACCGTCATGTGACCTACACCATTTGGCAACATGGGGGTGATCAATTAAAACTTTGGAGAAGGGGTGATCGATGAATGAGCCAAGTCTCTCACCTATTGTTGGGCAGTGATCAAACGAATGTCTGGATTTTCAACCAAAAAAAATAAGCAGACGAAAACTAAGAGATCAGTTTAGCATGAAATTACATTGAAAAATTAAACCGCCACTGAAAAATTAATGCAGGGGCAGGGAGGAAGGTGTTAAAACAAAAACAAACATTTTTTTTTTTAGTCATAATAAGGAATAAATTTTAAATTTTCAACCTTCCAGCTTCACTGACGGGGCTGTACACATCACATATACATAGATAGTTATCCACACCAACTTGAAAATTGAAGAAACCTATGGGGACAGTTTTGGTTGACTTTTTCTAATATGTATACATTCAGAGGACATATCCCTACTTATAATGAGAATATATAAAAATCTCTTCACTGTTTGTTTGGGCTCAAATGGGATGCCATGATTGGTTAATTTACCTTCCTATTATGACATAACAATTAAAATTGTATCATAGAAACTCTTAAGACATCTGATCAAACATTAAAACTGTTTGAGATAAGTTGAGACCCAGAAAGAACTTTGAATTAGGATATTTGAATCATTAAGGATGAATTACCTAATAAAGTAACTTTGAGTTCAGAGACTTGGTGCTGATCCATACATAAGTAACACTTAAGTTTGACGGGTACATGCTAGTACATATATATTCATACACACTTTTAAATATATTGTGAGTGTTTATATATTTGTATATATTTACAGATTATAAATATATATATATATATATATATATATATATATATATATATAGAGAGAGAGAGAGAGAGAGAGAGAGAGAGAGAGAGAGAGAGGAGATTGTAAAAGACAAAAGGCATCTACACACATTTCCAGATGCAAACACAAGTCTGAATATCTATGTTTTGTCTATCTGTATGTGTTTATATATATATATATATATTTGTGGTAAAATGGTGAAGAAAGAATGCACTGGATTAGAGGAAATGAACCAAAGGAAATAACAAAAAACGGAGGAGGCATCAGAAGAAGAAGAAGCCTACGTCTTCACAAAGTACATTCAAATACCTTTTCTTTTTTCTGCTTCATGCCAGCCATCTACAACTGCACCCCGTTCTACCTGTTTCCAAAAACAAGATTTATAATCCTGGGTCATAGAATCATGTTTTTTAAACATTTTTTAGACCACTTAAATTCCTTACCTTATTTACTTTAATTCATTCCTAGTAGTCTCTCTATTTCTCACACAAGTATATATATATATATATATATATATATATATATATATATATATACGATTACAAATTGCGTTATATTATATTGAAACTCTTATTTGAAATGATCTCCCGTTATTACACAGTAAATGTATCATTTGACCGAGACGACGTAAATACAATAAACAATCAATTAAAATGGGGTTTGCATAACCGGCGGGTATTTAGTTCAATGGTAAGAGCAATGCTATATTGAAAGTGGCTACCCTATTGATCATAGGTTCAATTCCTGCAGCAGTTCCGTTCTCTTTGATCTAGGCCAAATGATACGTCCACTGTGTAATTACAGGAGATCATTTCAAATGAGAGATTTAATATTATATTATGCAATTTAAAATCATTCTGTCAGATCATGTATACATTTCTTAATAACATTATATATATATATATATATATATATATATATATATATATATATTTATATTTATGTATATGAATAAGGAAACACAGTTTTAGGAACTAAATTTTGCTCAAACCAAATTATTTATGTTAGAGAGCAAAACAATGACGATGATCAGAAAATAAAGAAATGAGCCCTGGGTAAGATTTGAACCCACATCCATCATCATGGGAGCACTTATATAGCCTAGGTCTGTGTTAACCAATCAAGCCACCAGGTTTCTGACGGTAGACAGAGAAGTTCACATAACACCCTTGACTCATTCCTTCTCTTCTCCAATCGCTGGCCTGTTTTGTTTGGGTTCTGTTAGTCTTAGAACTTGGGGTATATATGTATTTTTACCAATATATTATTGTTGTTCTTATGTCGACAGTATGATAAGTAAATATATTCAAACATACATTATCAAAAATATCTGACAAACTGTAAATTTAACTTTTTAGTTAATCTTTATTCTTTGAGTACAAACTTTTCATCAACAACATTGAATTATTTTTTTGTAAACATTCCAAAGTTGTTAGTTCTAGATCTTTTGACCATCATCAGTCAATATGAAGAAAATGTGATAATGGTATTTGAAGAGTAATTAATATCATTTTATTCATAATGATTCTACACTATATTCTAAGTATAGTTCTTTTATATTGAATAATCGTAACTAATTTTGTTTGACTGTTTTTTCAAATGTTTAACTGAAACCAATGCAACAAGCTGACAACTTCACCTGAGTTTGTGGACACTACAAGCATTAAAGAATATCTACGTTGATGTCGAAAGATATTTTATTATTAATAAGTTGCCTTACTTTTATTAGAACAGCTTTGATTATTTTGAGTCTTTTTTCAAGTTATACAAAACAGTAGTCCACGAGAAGCTGATGAATATTGGCTGTGGTGCTATTTCTTTCAAATTATACTGGTAGATGGTGCTCTGGTTATTGAGATGACACATCAATCCACAAGATTATATGAAAGTAAAATGACATTAATGGAAAATTTTTTGATATAATTGATTATTTATTTCCACGTTTTGCACATAAAAAGCTTTATCAAGAAAATAAGGTGCTGAAAGAAATACATGGTCAACCAATTCACTAACACCACAACTCATGAACTAACTATATCAAAGAAATGTGAGTTCAACATCCAAGTAAAAAAATCTTGAAAAGTCTTCTAGTATTGTCATTTTACTCTCGTATTGTTGAATTAACAATATCCCAGCACTTCTGGCCACACAATTTTGTCTACAGACTTGGAAATTGGCATCAGTACTCTACTAGACCTCTTTCAAAATTGTTTTTTTTAAGTTTTTTTTATTTTGGGAGAAAAAAAAGAAGCTGTTTTGATCTTTTTGGGGCCTTCTTTTAACTACCACCTTGATTATCTAGAATATTTTAGCTATTTTCCAGTGGAAAGTCCCATATTTCTTTGATGGAATTTTTTTTACATGTTTTCAAATTCTGATACTACGACTGTTCGATTATTGGTTTTGGTGGAGAGTGTATTTAATTTTTGTTAAATAAAGTTGAAATATTGAGTGAGGAAATGCAAAATTCAAGTGTGCATTAAATCACCTGCTTTTGATTTTATTTGAATTTAAACTATAAGACTTTGTTATTCTAATTTCATTCCAAATATTGCCTATCATGAAATACATGTATTGAATCATATTTTCAGAATTTTTGTTATTATTATTAATAAAAATTCTGCTCAATTTGAACTTATAAAAATAATTTTTACTTAAATCTTAGCAATTTCACTAAGCACTCCAATAATTCTTTAAAATTACTGATACCAAAAACTTGAAAACTATTTTTCAGCAAAAGTATGTATATATATATATATATATATATATATATATATATATATATATATATATATATACACACACACAATACAAACAAGGAATGTAATATAATATAATACAATATCTGATGGGTTTATTTCATAAAGTGCCCAATACATTAAACATTAGGTTGATTTACAGTAGAGCTTAAAATATAATGGAGTAAGGATTCACTACACAAACACATTTATGTTTCTGCTTTGTTTGGGCTTCTTCAGGCGAAGAAGCCCAAACAGGGCAGAAACATAAACGTGTTTGTGTAGCAAACCCATACTCCATTATATATATGATAAAATTTACCACGTGCCCCCGATGAAACATAACAGATTTGAACCATTTATTTATGGAATCATATTTAATTAAAAAATCATCACCACCATGTACTCTTAGGTCACATTCAATTTAAATATCTGGGGAATTTCACAAAAGACGGTTGAATTATAGTAAGTTTACAGATTGGTGGAAACTGATCATTATTATAAAGCGTGAGCACAAACACAGACCACACAATATTTTTATTTTCAAAAACTAACTTGCTAAAAACATACTTGAAGGCCCCATTATTATGCATAAAATGTTTCATGGAGATATGTTGTGTAGTTTTTGACTTACACTGTCACAGACAGACAGACATTTGGTGAATAATAGCATTACATATACATAGACGCACACACACATGATGTCAAAAATTGTACATGCACTTAGTCAGTTAAAAGCAGCAGTGGTTATTTTCTGAAGGTTGATTAAATTTCCACAATAAAACTAGTAACACACTTATAATAATTAGCGATATGAAGATATCTTCAGTCAGGCTGTGGGGCACAATTGTTGTAGTTAAGTAGAATTTCATTCAAGTGACTGAGGCAGTATGATAGACTTTCATTCATATTCTAATGACATAATAAAAATGCTGAGTTTAAAGAATAATCCACACATATAATAATTAGCAACATGTAATTGTTGTCCATCACGCTTGTCGTGAGTGACATAAATTTGTAGAAATAGAATTTTATGTTATGTTAAACTTAATAGATTTCATTTTTACTCAATTTTACCTTTCAATTAGTTTAACAAGTGGGAAATATTGAACATAAACAATACTGTGCAAAATAATGTTTTTGATATTTTATGAATATGATGCTATTGCAAAATTACCAAATTATTGGTATCATTTTTTGACGGCAAGTGTAATTTAGTATTATAATAAACATCAGCTTTCATATCTCTTGTAAATGTAAAAATGATTTTTCCATCTTCTTTAATGATATATAATACATCAAATGAAAGATAAAATGAATAAAAAACAGAAAAATGTATTAAATACTATAACTTCCAGAAAATAAATGAACGTGGCTACGATTTGAATGAAGGATAGGCTTAAGGGTGTTATTTGAAGTCTTGGTGGATTAATTGGTAAAGCAGGCCAGGCTAAACAGTGCTTCCCCAAGAGGATGTGGGTTCAAATCCCACCGAAGACTTATCCTTTATTTTCTGAACAATTGCTATTAACTCACAGCTGAAGGGTAATCAGTCTGAGTGATATTCGTGAAAAATAAAATGAAGCTGAAGGTAAAAAGTTGTCAAAAAATTTTGAACTAATAATGTGCCATAATTCTCTCTGATTGAAAAAAAAATGGATGTATATTGAACTGATACATTTTATCTGTCTATAATTTTTCTAACACTCTTTCACTTCTCAACTATTCGAATACCAAAAATAAAATGACACACAGATAAGAACATCCAATGATTTTCTTTTTAAACTTTATTATAACATTAATTTTCTATTACTGAAGAATCAGAAACCATTAATCAAAATTGCCAATATAGGTTTCTACAGTTTTTAAGCCTATCTCACTAGTTTGTCGGTTGGCTAGCTGTCTGTCTATTTATGTATGAATATATATATCACACATACAGGCCCCATCAATGAAGCTAGAGGAATGGAAATATTAGCATTTACTCCTTATTATGTTTACAAAAAACGTTTTAAATCAACCCTAAATAAGATTTTATGGGGAGGGGGATCGATTTGCAATGAAAGTTTATGCTAAATCAATCCCTAGTTTGTGTCGAGCAGTATTTATGCTTGTGTCTTGAAAATTCAAACTTATTCATTGATCACCTGTTTTTCCAACTTTTGAATTGATCACCCCCAACATGGTATGCTGCCAGAAGACATTTGTCATGTGACTGTTTCTATTGTGGGACTTACCAAATCTGTTAAATTAATTTTCAGGTAATAGCTCTAATTTCTATAAACAAAGTGTATAGAATTTTCAATGGCAACCTTTATCTATATGTGTGTGTATATATATATATATATATATATATAGATATGGAGGTATGGTCTATCATGTTAAATATGATATAAGCACTAATTAATTATTTCATAATCTCTAGACGTTTTTTTTAAGATACTTACGATCTTTATGAATTACTTATTTTAATTTCTTTTCATAAAAATCCTATATCAACATATACAAAGAAAAAAATATAAACGTACATATTCACCATTAAAATATTGTACAATTTGATTTTTCTTCTAAACAGGATAACATATGAGCTATTGATATATACAAACGCTCATATATATATATATATATATATATATATATATATATATATATATATATATATATATGTAATCATACATACAAATATATACATACATACATGTGTGAAAATAGATGACTAGTCTATAGAATACATAAGGACTTCTTTGTCAGGAACATTTCAAACTTGAATTTTAAATCAAAATTTCTTTCTTATAGCTTGTAATAGTATCAGAAAACTCAGACTAAGTTTAAAACCTGAAACCTTCAACTTTCTGCTTTACAACTCAGCAAAATTCTTAATTGTAAATATAATGCATTAAGTTTTCTTTCCTCATTTATTCTCAAGTATAATGCCGACCAACAGTACACAACATGAAATTTGATTTCTAAAAATCAATTAAAATCTAAATTCAATTTAATTCACTTTTGTCATTTTTTTAAAAGCTTGCAATTTTTTTTTCACCTTTTATGAAGCAATCAAAAACCAAACAGATGAAATCTCTAAAACAGCAAATTCTTTTCAGATTTCTCTATCTAATAGATATCTCTTCACCAGAACACAGAGGTTTAGAAAAAAAAATCGAGCCTCACTAGTCTAGCACTCAACTCCTGTCATTTTCAGATGAAGGGTGTAGAAGACGAGGACCGTAATCGAAAGACAACGACCTTATTATTAATCTAAAACCTGGGCTATGTCTACTGCCCTCCTCAAACTTTTACAGCGGGCCCCATCGTCGTAATGGAGTTATGTCCCTTAGAGTGTCTGCTAAAATAGCTCAGGGCGTTTTCTTACTCACCAAAAATCTCTGCGTATCAGATGCTGAAAACTAAGGATGACTTGGCTGATTTACTGTGATTATATTGCGACGACTTTTCTAAAACTTTTGACAGCACAAGCGATATGATTAGAGGTTATGAGAAAGAAACAGACAGAAGCAAAATAGTAAAATCCTAGTTTGTTCACGCGAGAAATATAACTAGCTTTAAATTAAAATTCGTTAATCTTATATATTCATAGATCCAGACCACTTCTGGCGCAAAATATAACTTTCTTTTAATTTTCAGTTCCCAAAACCTTAAACTAACCCCTAATCAAAGAACAGTGTCAATTGCAGTTTATTTATAGAAGAAGAGGAAGGAAAGAAGATTTTTTTTTAAAGAATTTTTTCTTACTTCACGGACACGGCGTCCGCTACCATTTTCCGAGGGCGGGGTAAAAGGATATATATCTGGAAGAGGGGCCCTCGGACAAAAATAAATATTCGGATGTTGGTTGTTAGGTAAGGTGAAGGTACTAGACAGTACCTGAGCTTTGATTCTGTAAAAAGACCCGATTCCATTTTTACGGGAAATAAAATATTGAATTTTCGAGAAAATGCGCTGGTTTCTGTTGAACCCTATTCAATAATTCGAATTTTACGTGGGTTATTTTCATTGCGTGGGTAAACTAGGACTTTTTACCAAAATGAGATAGTTTAACTTTCTCTGACTATGACGAAGGACTGCATTTGTGGAGTACTCACCTAAGATAGAACAAACTATCCGTAATTTTAAAACAACTCACCAACTAACTTTATCACGACAGGTGATCCTATAAATTTGAGATGGTTTGAATTATGAAAGTCCTAAGTGGATTAACTGTGTTCTGTGTTCGTTAAATAATAAAATAAAAAGTTATCAGAGCTGTATTAAAGTTACGTAGAGTCTCCGGTTGTAACAGGGGCCCTTCCACCAGAATGATAACTAGGATTATTAAGTAAACAAATTCTATAGAATTGAAGTGTTATTATATTGAATTTCATCCACGTACTTAAGTTATTATAAGTACATCGTACATTTACGAACTTTTCTCATGGCATTTTTTCTGTAATCTAATTTGGGGGGCCCTGTAAGTATTAGGGGCCGCTGGCTCCAGCCCACACAGCATCACACTTAATCTGGCACTAAGAGGTGTATAGTTTTACCCGACAACACCTCAGACCCGCACAAAGAAGTGACAGGAAAAAAATTAAATAAAACTGAAAAATTTAAAATAACGTATATTTGCAACGGAAAAGGACAAGGCGAAATCATGATATTAATTTTTACCCTACTGACTTATGAGTTTGATAAACGAAATGCCTAAGAATATTTCTGAGACCTGAGACCAGAATTGTGAAGAATTTTATCAAAGGTAGGGTACGGTGCGAAGTTTCTTCGGGGTCCCTCTCCCCTTCTTCATTAGTTATAGAGTTCGTTTTTATTTTTTATCCATTTCAATAAGCAAACAATTTCCGTGATCTCAGGAAATTTCCGGGCCTTTTTTGGACCCCTTGGCTGAGGTACGATATACCAGCTTCACCACTATCTCATAAAGACTCAGTCCTCTCCAGTGAGATTTGAACTCACTCCAATGGTTAGAGAAAATTATTGCTGAACATGGGCAGTAGAAAGGTTTTTTTTAGTAAGGTGGCCATATCTTCCGAAACCGTATTGAAGGGGAAAAATAGCTTTCTCAGCACGAGTTTCCGACATTGGGGGGGTGGGGGTGATTAGTTTTATTTTTTTTTTACCGTTTCGTAATTATTTATTCATTCGGATTGTGGCGAGATATGCTGTTGTCAAATTAATTGTTAAAAAAAGACAGCGAAATTCCTGTCAACTTTTTCGTAAATGTCTATTGGCGATTTTTTGACGATAAATGTGATTTTTTTGTTTAATTCCCCGTTGTGCAAATATATTTTCTCTGTTAAAGATGAAATAGAAAAAAAAGAAGATTTAAAAATAATCATTTCATGAACTTATGCAGGGGTGGGGGAAGAAAAAATATCGCGGGGTGGGGACAGATGATCCCCCGATCAGAAAATCAGTTCACGACAATCACACTTCAAATTACTTCTTAAGCTCTAGTAAATAATTCTAATACGCACGGGGAAATAAATAAAATGAATAATCCGTAAGAAGGTGGGTTTTATCTAGACATACATATGCACAAACATACATACATAAAGTTGGAATGAAAACCTCTAGATGATCTTTTCTACTATTAAAAACAAAACATTATTCCAACGAACACATTACACACCGACGATTTTTATAAATGCGCAGAAATATTACGGTAGATTTTCTGCTTGTCTTCTGTACACTTAACGATAAAATGATGATGACATTAACTAAAAACACTCTTATTTACCATGCAGCCGTATCTCTTAGCTTTCCTAATAACTGAACAGGCGTAAAACATTTCCCCGTATTTTTCGCTCGCTATGAAACTCTAAGTGATTTTAATTTTCCTTTTTCTTTCATTTTTTTACAAAGATTATTTATGTTGTCGAATAAAACCAGTCGGGATTGACGAGCAATATTTTTAAAAATTTACATTCTAAATGATACTTCTTCTTCCTCCTAAAGTTTTGAGTAATTATAGAAAAAAAAATTTTTTTCGAGGTCCCGAAAAAGTTACGTGCATTCGCGGCTCGCCTCATTTGCTTTATGTATGCTTATAAAGCAGGTCTCTCTTCGTCGATTAATTTTATACGGTAACAACGAATTTTTTGATTGTATTAATGCTATTCGAAGAGGAAGAAGAGAAAGGTGAATTTCAAGTTAGGAAGAACATTGAAGAAAAATTGGAAAGACCAGCTTGTCTACAAAACGAACGGCTAGAACCATTTAGAAAGAAAAAAACAGACACAACGTGCTCATTTTTTTAAATACAGGCATCCCAACTTTTACGGAAATTTCGCTTTGTACCAATTTTTCGCTATCACGAAAAAAGACGATAATAACGTTCAGCATTTGTTTAGTAACGAACCATTTTAGAGTCAGCGTGTACCCCCCCCCTCCTTTAGTCCAATCTCCAGTATCTCCCTCTACCCAAACGTCTGGTGACACAGTTTGACTCATCATCATCTCTATATTAGTGGTCTGGGGACGCTCAAAAAATTTTTCAGATAAGTTAATATTAATTACTTCTTCGCGTTGTATCATTTCGGCTTACGAAAAGTTAATGCTCTACGTTATTCCGATGGCGAGGAAATCTTTGATTTTATGACATTTTTTTTTTAATACAGCCGTCGTTGTTAATTAAGAAAAATTGAGAGCATTTTTACCTTTTAAGAAATTTTTATTTTTAGTGCTTCTTGTTTCATAACCAGTCATGAAGAAAGGGATAGAAAGGACAGTAACACAATTGTCTTACAATCTTTTTAACAATAATTAAAAGAGAAAAATCACCTGCTATATGAATATTTGTGAACGGTTTAATTTTTAATTATTTTTTAAATTTATCTATAAAAAAATGATGAAAAAAAATAAATGCACACCCACAGTTGCTTGGTTTGAAAGAATGAAAAAAGGTGTTTTTAAACTCATAAAACAATCCTTTTTCATAGAAAATCCCCTAATACACAGATCATCTATTGGAATGGGGAAGAAAGAAGATTCGGTGTGTTCTTCAGTTTTATACACACACACATATATATATATATATATATATATATATATATATGCAGGTACTCATAAATGAATACGTACACACATATATAAGTATATATATACGCACATACATATACAAAATGTACATATGCCCATACACCATATACATACACCCATATATATATATATATATATATATATATATATATATATATATATATATATATATATATATATATATATATATGCAATATATATATACGCCCATATACTATATACATATACGTACACGCGCATATATGTATATATATATATATATATATATATATATATATATATATATGTATATATATGCAACATATATATACGCCCATATACTATATACATATACGTACACACGCACATATATATATATATATATATATATATATATATATATATATATATGCACACATACACATATATACAAATATATGCACACATATACATATATATATACACACATACACGCAAACACACACATACATGTATACATATACGAACGGACAAATGTGTGTGTGTGTGTGCATGCGTTTATATTTTGGTTTACAGATATATTTTCATATATGTGTATGTGTTTGTGTGCGTGTGTGTGTGTGTGTGCGTGCACGCGTGCGTTTGCACGTATGCATAAGCGTGGGCACATGGGGGGCAACTGCTCCCTGAAATTCAAGCAAAACGTGGTAAATTCCGGGCAAATCAGTGTGATCCGGGGCAAATCAAGCATTTTACACCCCCCCTCCTTCACCCAACCTCTCCTTATAGGAAGAGTGCGAGCGTGCGTGAGTATCTATTATTATAAGGGAATCTATATTTTCGCTCGCTCGCACACTCCTCACAGTATTTGAAAAAAAAATCCATATCGATAGCTCTTACGAAAATTTCCACATTTTGTAAGACATTAAAAACAAAAAAAAAAAAAGAAAAAACACGCTCCCTAACGGGGGAAAAGAGTTACGGACTTACGATCACAAGATCGGATATTTTCATTCTATATGCCTGGCTCGTGAGGGCCCGTCTCAATAAAGACGCTTAGTCGAATTAAAAAAAAGAACTGATTTCGTCTACTTTCCCCGATCAGTCAATATTTATCTACCTGCAAAGTCTGTGGTGGTAAAACTTGAAACATAAAAAGGGGCACAGGACGAAATATCGACTCGTTTCAAGGAAAGAAGATAGATTTAATTTTCATGAATGCTACTGTAGACGCTCCCCACCAGACACGTAGATTCAATCTACTTGTACAAAAGTTATACAAATATCTTTCGTCAGGTAAATAAGTAGAGAATGGAGCCTCTCTTAACCGGGACAAATGTAAATTTTCAAGAACATTGTACCTTGATATTCGTTTTTCTCTGTCTGATAAAATCTACTTGGCTACTTCTCTTCGTATCTATACATCTATCCATCTATGTCCGTTAATATCTATCATATTTGTCCGTTCCTTCTTGCGTCCGAATATATTCATATCTCTGTTAATACCCAAAATTCTGTCCGTCGATAGATAGATACGAACAGACTCGGATAGTTATGGCCAGGCAATTAGATATGAGAAGAAATAGAGCGATATGAACTGTCATTGATACATATAAACTGACGGGGAGAGAGAGATAGGTAGATATAGATGAACAGAGATACATGAATATCAAAAGTGATATGAATGGGCCTGAACGAATGGATATAGATAGATAGATACAAACGTTGATAGATATATTTAAGATAGATACATAGATGAAGATAAGAACATAAAAGAAAATAGAAACGTAGATGGAGAGAGATAGATAAAAACGTAGGTGGAGAGAGATAGATAGAAACGTAGGTGGGGATAGATAGATAGAAACGTACATGGAGATAGATAGATAGATAGAAACGTACATGGAGATAGATAGATAGATAGATAGATAAAGACTTAGATGGAGATATAGAGAAACCTAGAGGGAAATAGATAGATAGATAGATAGATAAAGACTTAGATGGAGATATAGAGAAACGTAGAGGGAAATAGATAGACAGACAGATAGATAGATAGATAGATAGAAACGGAGAGGGAAATAGATAGAAACGTAGGTGGAGATAGATAGATAGAAACGTAGGTGGAGATAGATAGATAGAAACGTAGGTGGAGATAGATAGATAGAAACGTAGGTGGAGATAGATAGATAGAAACGTAGGTGGAGATAGATAGATAGAAACGTAGGTGGAGATAGATAGATAGAAACGTAGGTAGAGATAGATAGATAGAAACGTAGGTGGAGATAGATAGATAGAAACGTAGGTGGAGATAGATAGATAGAAACGTAGGTGGAGATAGATAGATAGAAACGTAGGTGGAGATAGATAGATAGAAACGTAGGTGGAGATAGATAGATAGAAACGTAGGTGGAGATAGATAGATAGAAACGTAGGTGGGGATAGATAGATAGAAACGTAGGTGGAGATAGATGGATAGAAACGTAGGTGGAGATAGATATATAGACAGATAGATAAAAACATAGATGGAGATAGAAACGTAGAGGGAAATAGATAGACAGACAGACAGATATATAGAAAGATAGATAAAAACGTAAATGGAGAAAGATTGATAGAAACGTAGGTGAAGATATATAGACAGATAGATAAAACGGTAGATGGAGATATGGATAGACAGATAGAAATGGAGGTAGAGATAGATAGAAACGTAGATGGCGATAGATAGATGAATAGATAGAAACGTAGATGGAGATAGATAGATAAATAGATAGAAACGTAGATGGAGATAGATAGATAGAAACGTAGACGGAGATGATACCAACGTGGAGGGGAATAGATAGATACAACCATAGATGGAGATAGATATAAACGTAGAGGGAGATAAATAGAAACATGAATACAAACATAGACAGATAGATAAAAACGTGGAAGGAGATAGATTGATACAAACATAGATGGAGATGGATAGATAGATACAAACATAGATGGGGGTGAATATAAACGTAGAGGGAAATAGATGGATAGAAACATGAATACAAACGAAGCTACAAACGTAGATAGATAGATAGAAACGTAGAGGGAGATAGAAAGAAACATAGAGAGAAACGTAGAGGGAGATAGATAGAAACGTTGAGGGAGATAGATAGAAACGTTGAGGGAGATAAAAAGAAACATAGATAGAAACGTAGAGGGAGATAGAAAGAAACATAGATAGAAACGTTGAGGGAGATAGAAAGAAACATAGATAGAAACGTAGTGGGAGATAGAAAGAAACATAGATAGAAACGTAGAGGGAGATAGAAAGAAACATAGATAGAAACGTTGAGGGAGATAGATAGAAACGTAGATGTAGATAGATCCAACCGTGGATAGATACAAACAGGTGGAGGGAGATAGATGGATAAGAACAGATGGAAATGAATACTAACAGATGGAAATACATGTAAATCAACAGAGAAAGATATGAGTTTACATAGATATGAACAACAGATGGAAAGACACGGATAACTAGATATGAATGGACCTATAACTCTGTTCATACCTATAAGCCTGTTTCTATTGAACCAGTACAATAAAAAGTAAAAATTCTTGGAACTTATTTACTTGGCTTAACTTAATCTAGGAGAAGATCAAAATGGTTGTGCATCCAGTAGAGATTGAACCCAGAAGCAATAGCCCACTAGACTAGGTCTCTAAATATATAACCTGTTTTCTTTACATAGCCAAGTTCTTATAAATTCTAAATCCTTTGTTGGAATGTGTGTGTGTGTGTGTGTGTGTGTGTGTGTGTGTGTGTGTGTGTGTGTGTGTGTGTGTATACCATTTTAAATGAAATTTATCCATATGAAGTGCAAATTAGCATTTTTTATTGTATGTTTTGAATTATTCCTGTTATAACACAATAGTTATGAATTTGTCCATGTGAAATAGATTGACACAGCTAATAAAAACAGTTATGGGGTTGTAATAAAATTAGATAGTCTGTTGTGACATAACAATGAATTATTCATCAGAAAATCACTGGACATTTGAAACTAAAATAAAAGGAAAAAAAAGATTGAAAGTGATTAAAATAAATGTTGAGTGTTGGATTGAGACTTTAAAAAAACTTAAAATAAGGATAATTGAATTATCAAAAATAAATCACCAAATAAAATGGCTTTAGGCTCCCTAGTACCGATTTATAAATGAATAACACCGTCATTTTTTACGGGCATATGCTAGTTTCAAATAAATCTGCCTGTGAAATTTTCAAGAAAATGACCCAGATGTTTCTCAACTTTTTAAGTTATAGAAGAGAGAAAAGTAATAAGTAATTTTAGGAGGTACTTGTCTCCATTAGGGTAATCTTTTTTTTTTTCAATACAAATTCAGTTTTCTAGATGAGAATTAATTTTATAAAATTCCAAATAACAGATAGATTCTTCTCATTATTTCATTGGAAGAAATTCTTCCAGACATATTTCTAAAAAGAGTGTTCAGATGATTAAGCATCACAGACTACAAAATGGCATTGTTTAATGCTGAGGTGTCTACCCAGTATTGAAAAAAAAAACATAGATATATTCATGACGTTTATGTTAATAAGTAATCTCACACACGCACACACACATTCACAAGTACACACAGATAGATGTGTGTGTGTACTGTGAGAGAAAATGGATGAGATATACAAATTAATAGCCAATAATCTTTACTGAAAAAGCAGATATGAACAAACAAAGAAAAATACTAGAGAGAAACATACGTACACACACGCATACATGGAGAAGAATCCCCAAATTCAATTAGAAGTAAAAGAGAAATAAATTAAAGCTTGCAGATCTGTTTCATATTTATTCTTATTAAATTTTTTTTCAAATGTACTTAAGATTACCATCTCAAGATTTGAATATAATCTAAATTGCTGTTTATATATTAGGTAGATGCATAAGTTCTCAGCATTCTTTATCAAAAACTAGAGACTGAATACACAGTTGGAAACTTTTGCACACACAAAACATATTTAAATATACCAGTATGGTATCCATCCAAAATGACGACATTATTTAAACATGGATTGGTATTTCTATGTACGATTAGAGTATCTATATGTTTTGCCTCAGACTGAAGTGACACTCCCCAGCCCTGTGCTTATGATCAAAGTGTAGTATATATGCAGATGTGATAGACAGGAAACATAAAAGTCACACAGTTCATTATACATACACATTATATATATATATATATATATATATATATATATATATATATATATATATATATATACACACACAGAAATACTTTGAAAAGTATGGTTTTGATTAGAGTGAGTTTTGATGTAGCATATAGTTAAGGTATTCCTGTGAAATTAATGAGACAAAGTATAAGCTGGAAAAACTATAATAAGTCCTTGAAGAATGTCATTTTGAACAGTACGGAAAATTTTGGAATGATTTACCTGAACTCATCGTTACATATACATATATATATATATATTTTTTATTTTCCGATCATCACCATTGTTTTATTCACTACTGTAGATAATTTGGTCCAAGCCAAATCTAATTCTTTAAACTGTCTTTATATATATACATATATGTAATGGAGTTAGAATTCGCTACACAAGAAGCCCAATCAGGGCAGAAACATAAACGTGTTTGTGTAGAGAATCCTTATTCCATTATATTTTAAGCACTTCTTTAAATCAACTTGATGTTTAATGTTGAATGTATCGAGCACTTTATGAAATAAACCCATCACACATCGGATATTGTATTATATTATATTGCATTCTTGATTTGTATTGCATATATATATATATATATATATATATATATATATATATATATATATGGCACAAAGAGCATGGTAATAAATGGTTTAGTAAGTAAACTTGTAGGAAGACAAAGTACAGATAAATGTAACAATCATTCTTTCTATAAAATTCATTCTTCATCCTTGATTTGAAAACAAGAAGCAGTAATTTAATATTTCAATTAGAATCAAAGACAAATTTATAATTGAATTACCATCAGTGTTTCAAATCCTGATATTAAACTATTTATACATAAAACTTTTTTAGTATTCAAACTTTTATATTTCTGCAACAGAGATGGCATTTTTAGTTTTATACACACACACACGTGTGTGTGTGTGTGTGTGTTTTACCAATTTTCTAAGTAAAAATTACAAGATATCAAATTTTAAAAACTGTTGGTTAAGAATAGAATGAGATGTTATGGTGATGCACACAAAATAATAATTTGAAAAATAGACGTTCGATTTGTTGGCATTTACTACCTTCAAAAGATGAGGAGGCATTGAAACAATTTGTCAAACTGTAGCAAGTCAAATGATAAATATACAAAATATATATATATATATATGTGTGTATATATATATATATATATATATATATATATATATATATATATATATATATATATGCGCACAATATACATTAAATATATATACATAATATACAATGTCGAGGAAAGGTTTTAGATACGCACACTTTACATAACTACTGTATGCTATATACATTATATATAAAAACCATATACACTATATATATATATATATATATATATACACGCACACATTATAGAGAAATTACAAAAATATACACTATAAAAAACTAAAATATTAGACTTTCATTTAATTATTTTTACCCTCTCTGTTGAATATAATAAAAAAAAACCTGATATTAAATCTTTCATTTTTAGAAACTGCTTTAATATTTGCTTTCAAAACCAGCTTGATATTTTTTTTTTTATTGCAAATATTTTTTTCTCTGCCAATATAAGTTTCAACAGTTTTCTAGTTAGTGTGGCTGGATAAATATGTATACATGCATAACACAAACAGGTTGCACCAATGGAGCTAAAGGGCTGAAAATGTCAACATTCACACTTCATTATAAATACAAAAAACTTTTTTTAAGATATTTTTTGAAAATTCGCCCCCAAATAAGTTTTTAAAGGGAGTCGATTTGCTTTGTAAGTTTATGCTAAATTGATTCCCCAGGTTATGTCTATTTGTTTTTGGAAAATTCAGCCTTTTTTAAAGATCACTAGCCTAAAAAAGACAAGAGGAGTAACTTATTAATTGATCACCCCTTTTTCTAATTTTTAAACTGATCATCCCAACAAAGCAAGCTGCCAAAAGATGTTTATGTGACAGTTCCTATTAAGTGACCAACCAGACCTATTTATAATTTGATTAATTAAAGGAAAGCTTCAGAAGAAGAAATTTACAGAGATCACTTGATTAAACAAGCAGCAAAAAGTGTAATTCAGACTAGCCTGGCTGCTGTAGGGTCAAAGTACACTTCAACTTCTATTTCTATTTCAGCTGAAGATGATTACAACTTTTGTATAGTGTGTATGATGAATAAATTTGTAGATATTATTTTTTTTTGATTTAGACTTTTCAGTTTGGCTCAATTGGTATGTAAGCCCTCTAGCAATCACTTGGTCATGATTTTGGATCACAGTAGAGAAATGATAGTTTTATGTAGTGTTTTGGTTCAACATGACAGGATAGACAAACAGTGAAAAGTTTATTCCCTGAAATTAGGCGAGGATTAGAAAGAAAGATGAAGTCAATTGAAAATCGGACTTGAGTTAGGCAAGAATTTCTCATGAAAAATGAGAGCACTTGGAGCAAAAAAATCTTTCTCAAAAAGTCACTCAACTCTTTCCAACAGAACAACTTTTGATAAAGAGCAGAGGTGCAGTGCCAACTGTTTCGGTGCCGAAGCTGACAATATTTTAGGGTCTGGAGCATTTCCTTTTGTTCATTTATTTCAGCATTTTTTTTTTCTTTGGTTTTTAGCACAAGTCCCGGAGCAGCACTCCGGTAAGCTCCAGCAGCACTGCACCCCGGATGAGGGTTTGTTATTTTTCAAGTAAGGTGATTTAGGCTGAGCCAGTAATTTAAAATAAGCATTTCCTACTCTCTGCTTCTATTAGTCTTAACACTTACCCTAATCATTGCTTGCTTTTGGGGGCTTTAATCGGTAACATATGTAGAAAACAATGAGATAAGTGAACCTAATAGTTTCAGTAAACTCTTAGCAAAACTAAATAATGCTTAGATTTATACTGGAATTATTGTCTAGGATCAGAAATTGTCAACCAAACCTGTCAACACAGGTTTCTTCAGTTTTCAAGTTTGGCTGGCTGGCTATCTATGTATATATCACAAGTTCAGGCTTCACCGATTGAGTTGAAGGACAGAAAATTTACCTTACTGTGTCTAGAAGAAATGTTGTTTTTTGTTTTTTGAAAATCCCTCCCCCAAATAGGATTAGAGTGGAGGGGTTCTACTTGAAAAGTAAGTTTATGCTGAATTAATCACTAATTTGTGTCTAGCAATATTCATGCTTACTCTTTGAAAGTTTTTTTTTAGTGATCACTTCTCAACAAAATGCAAGAGATGTAACTTATTCAATGATCGATCCTTTTTTAATTTTCTAATTGATCATTCCCAACACGTCATGCTGCCAAAACATGTAGGTCAGGCGACCATTTCTAATGAGTGACTAATCTTGAGAAAAGACATTAACATTCAAAGAGTTTTATGGACATTCAAATTCTTTTTTTTTTGTTATTCTAATTCTTCCCTAAATGCTTTGACCTATCCACTCTACTGCCTTCTTCAGGTGCACTATCTGAATGTGAAGAGAAGGTATCTTTTTCTGGTAGTGCCAATAGAAAAACAATAGCAAACAGAATTTTTTTTTTTATTTCATTCATTTTATTAGATCAAGTACTGCGGAAAAAATATTAATCTTTGGTACTTAGTTTAAACATTTAGTTGTTGTAAAAAGTTAGTTGACTGTCTCTAAAACAACCAGTTTTTGGTATATAAATACTTTGCTTACCCATCTTCTCAGGAAAGTGACACTGTTTGGTTTTAGGGACTGGGGATTTATCTTAGAAAATTTTTTCGCTTATGTAAAATTAGTGCAGCTCTTTAATCTGATAAAATAAAAAAAGTTTTAGAGGGATACTAGTCTTCTGTAGGTGTTTCAATTATTACACAACAAAACCCACTTTTTCTTTTGTATCAGATTAAGATGTAGTATCAGTTTTTAGAAAAAAGATTTTTCATATAAAACACAGATCTAAAAATCCTGACAATGTCACTTTTCTGAAAAGATAAGTAAGCAAAATATTTATATACTAAAAACCTTAGAAAAGGTTACCAAAAACTCCTGTCAAGACTGTCAACATAGATTTCTTCAGCTTTTAAATTGGTCTGGCTGGCTGGCTATGTATGTATTGTGTATACAGGCAGCACAAATGGAGCTTGAGGGTTGAAATTTTAAACATTTACTTATTATTATATCCACAAAAAAACTTCTTTCACGTTTTTTTTAAAATACCCCTACCTCAATAGGTTTTTAAAGAGGAGTTTGATATGCAATGTAATTTTATGCTAAATTGGTCCCTTGGTTGGTGCCTGGCAGCATCCATAATTTATGGGGGAAAATTCTGACTTTTTTAATGATCACTTCCCAGCAAAAGATGAGAGAAGTAACTCATTCATTGATCACTATTTTTTCCAAATTTGCATTGTATTCAGCCAAAAGACGCTGGTCATACGATGGTTTCTATTGAGTGACTAACAAGACCTATTCTCTTATAATTTTTGTGTGTGCAACTTTGTAGTTATGAGGCAGACAATGTTTTATCTATGTAGCTTAAAGAAGAAAAAAAAGCATCTATTTTACAAAACAAATATTCATTTTCAACATAATCTCCTTGTCAATGCACTCAATCTGAAGCTTCCCTACTAATCACCTAGATCAAACATTATAGAGAGAAAGTTTCAGGTCAAAACTCCAATAATAATGTCATGCCATGGACTTATTGATCCAACCTCATAAATAGGCAGTGCTTCTTACATACAGTGATCCATAAATGTCTATATTAACATGTATCTTTAATAGGTAACAGTTAGCCAATAAGAATAGATAGAACATAGATAAGTATACGTATGCTCTCGTTACATCTATATTGAGGTGAAGGAGTATTTCATTGTGTGGAGGGGGAAATGTATATAATGAGCCTTTCATGTTCTCACCAACACACACACACACACCTGAAATGTATATACAGGTAAGTATATACATATATATATGTATATATGTGAGTGTGTGCAGGTTCATGTATACATACATATCGCTCAATATATCTATATCTATATATACGTAGATATAAGTTTATATATATACTCACAATATACACAGATGAACCCATACTTACTTTCACATCCACCCATATATATATATATATATATATATATATATATATATATGTACACACACACACAATCTCTAGATATGCATGAAAATTCATATATACTTACACACATGCAAGTATATATATATATATATATATATATATATATATATATATATATATATATATATATATATATATACATACACACACACACACACACCATATTCAATGACATATACCCCCCGCCCTTATTTCAGCAGGGAATATTCAGGAAAAAATGCATTTCCCTGAATTCCTCTCATTATTACACAGTTTCTTTTAACTCACCCTCAAGGGGGGTCTTATATGACGTCAAATACGCTGCATATACATTTTTTGTACATCCATCTATAAATACATACACACACAAATATACAAGGTTTTATGTACATATACATATATATATATATTTATGAAAGTGTTATATATATATATATATATATATATATATATATAAATATATATATATCACGTTAACCAAGGGGACGTTTTATGTAGTTTAATATGCTGACTATGATTAGAAAGAAAAAAAAAATATGTATCATCTTTTAAATTTAGATTGGTAGGTCCTTGTGACAAAATCTAAAGGATTCTTCTGCTACAAATTATTCATGAATTATTACTATGAAATGACTTGAAGAACCAGAACGAGTAAATAAACAGGGAAAGAGATATTAATGATTTTTTTCTTTTATAGTTTAAAAAATCTTCTCAAATCTGCCATCTTTTTTCCTTCTTGTCTACAGAAAGGTATCAGTGCACGATACTAGTTTGACTAACTTAAACCAAACTCATTAGTTGACAACTACCATAATTAGCATTTTCAACTTTTTTAGGTGAATCGTCGTTAACTATTATTAATTCCATGACCAGTATTTGTTTAATCGTAATTTGAGTTGCAAAACCAGGATTTCCAAGGCGAAAGGGATGTAAGTTCAAATCCTGCCTAGAACTTATCCCCTATTTCCAATCTTCACCGTTTACTCTCAGGGAAAGACAGCCTGTTGAATAATTGACATGTGAAGCAACTAAAATTAAGATGAAAGAAATACAAGCAAAAAAATGAATAATAACTAGCATTCCAAGGGAAATCATGAATCACAACACGCCGTATGGGCTTCTTTTTCACTTAGCGTGAGCCAATTTCCAAGTTTTTACTACGAACAGTTAGAGCTGGAGAAAGAGCGGATTCATATAAAAGTTAGAACATATGAATAATCAAAACCAGGCAAATATGTTTAAACCAGTCAGTCGTGTGTAGGAGTGATTAATAACTACGAATGTTAACAAAAATAATAACTCAGATAAAAGTATAATGTACTTTAATAACCGTAATACTTATTAATGCTATTATTGTGAATATTTGACAAGGTTGCCAAATTAGCCATTTTCCGGCTAGATCTGGCGGATTATTTTTTTCCAATTTAGCTGAAAAAAAATCAATGATAGATGAAAATCCGGCCATTTTAAAAAATAATTAGCAAGTTAAAGATGCCAATTTTTTTGCCAACAGACAACTCAGTCTTTTCGTACAATCACGATGAATTACGAATATTATCCTTGTTTTTTGAGTCAATAAATAATGTCAAGATGAATAGGCAGCCTATGACAGATTTATGAAATTATTCTTTCCTTGCTTTATTTTAATTTTTTCTCTCTCTTCCGTGGATTTATTCATTTCTTGATTGTTACGGCTGACCAACACATCTATACACTCATTCATCCTTGTCAAAGAAAGACAGAGGCATAGCTAGAGATTTGGGGGGGGCCCAGGGGCCTTGGCTCCTTGGAGTGCCCTTTTCAATATCTAGTGAGATTCGTAAGTCAGAATGCAGTAGGAGAACTAGTTTTTATAATGCTTTGTTGAGGCCACCTTCATTTGGGGCCTGGGAAGACGGGGGGTGGAATATTCCCCTCAGTTACACCTCTGTGAAAAACTTCGGAACGGAACCTGCTGACTGTTACAGTAAATAAAGCACCTTAGCTCTCATGGCTTCAAGTTAACAATTAACTTGAGACAAAGGAGAGGTTGCATTATCATGGTTAAAGAAAGGAATTAACAAAATTATATATATATATATATATATATATATATATGGGGGAGAGAGGGAGAAAGATTAATGGATAGACATAAACAGACTGAGATCAACAGATAGACGAGTAGATAGATATGAACAATGTCACACAGATATAGAAGTAGGTATGTTCATAGATATAGACACTGATAGCCAGATACGCTCATATCTATCAATCTTTCCGCATATATATCATAATGACATCGTTCATATCTATCTACTTATCTATCTATTGATCTATATCTGTTTATATCTATCCATCTATATACATGTCTCAATCTATTCATATCTTTCCTTGTTCAATACGTTCACCTGCTTATACATATATATATATATATATATATATATATATATATATATATATATATATATATATATATTTATTTTCTCTATTTGTTTCTTTTAACCCAGACAATTATGTTATTAGGAAATGGATATATGATCTGACACAATGAATATAAATTGTGGTATATTACATTGAAACTCTTATTTGAAATGATCTCCTGTCATTACAAGGTTAATGTATCACTTGACCTAGACAATGCAAATGAAATAAACAATTAAAGAAAATGGGGCTGCTGCAGGAATCGAACCTGCAAACGTTTGGGTAGCTGTTTTATTGTAGCATTGCTCTTACCATTGAGTTAAACAGTCGCTGGTATTGCAAAAAGGAAATAACTGTTTTCACTCCAAATTTCAATATAATGCAACTTTTATATATATATATATATATATATATATATATATATATATATATATATATATATATATATCAATTATTGCAGTTAATCTGTTCCCAAATTTTCTCTACCATTCAAATCCGCACTGTTCAAGGTCTTATCATAATATAATGTTTTTGTTTTCAGCTTCTACTTATTTACATCAATTTGTACATCAACTTAACCGTTTGTAGGGCAATATATATATTGAGAGAGACAGACAGAAAGAGGGGGATATACATACATACAGAATTCAAGTAGATACAAACGTAAGTACAAAAGTATCTGGATATATAATACCATTTATTTTTATTTACATAAACTCGAATATAAGTGATGAGAATAAATGTAACGTATGTATATACATTCAGTACGTGCATACATACATATCAACCCACAAGGGTGGGCCGGAAAGTGATAGAGACAGATATGAAGAGACTGTGCGTAAGAGAAATAAATAAAAAAAAGATATGGAGAGAGGAGGAAGAAATAATCTTATAATGAGATAGAGGGATGAACAATAAAGAAAAAGAAGTAACAAAATATTTCGCTATCGCTGTCTAGGAGAGGTAAAACCTGTTGGTGTAGATAGCACGAATAAATGACGATATTGTCTGTCATCCTTACTCCTCGTTGGATTCGAACCACCGTCGTGTGGGGAAAATGCTTTAAATAATTCCGCGGCAAACCGATTTTCTCTTTTTTTTTCTTTTTCAGTTTTTTGTTTTGTTTTGTTTTTTCATTTATACAATTTACATTTTCGGATCGAAAAAAGGGAACAGTCCTATTATATGTGTGTGTGTATGTGTGTGTTGTATTTCTCACTCACTTCCTCAGTCTCTGGGACGGAACTTTAAAAATAAACTTAATAGACACCCTTTGAACAACTCAATAGCAATCCAACCATAAGTGGTGTACGCGTGCACACGCGTGCACACAAACACACGTTATTCATGTTTAACATACCTTTTCTCTCTTTAAAGAAAAAAAAAATATAACAAGTTCAACCCCTCCCCGTAATACGAAAGTCAAAAAGGCGTACCCATGAAAACCTTTCATTAGCCGAAATGATGTAAAGCGAAGACGGAATCACCATCAATTTATACGGAGAAACTTTTTAACGTTCAAAGACCCCCCCCCATCAAAATAAATGACGATGATGGTATGTTAGGCTTAGTCGTCATAGGTTAGTGGTTTGTGGGAGGCACTGAAAATGGGTGTTGGAGAGAGAGAGAGGGAAAGGGGATGAGGTGCGCTGCCTCTATCACAGCTCGCCGTAAAACCAATGCTGAAATTAAGGATTATTTCACTTCAACTTTTCTTTCATTTTTTTCTTCGTAAAAGCGAAAAGGGGGCGTAAGGTGAATTTTCGAAAAGCGGGGTATGCCTGTGACACTTCTGTCTTATGTACAAAAATGGTTACAGTAAAGATGAGGGTTCTGATTTGTTGTGAAGTGACAACTCACAGCCAGTCTCACACACAACACGGTATGCGCACACACACACACATGCACATTACGTCTTCTATTCGCTTAACAGGAACACGCCAACCGCTTGTTATTCGTTAGTTCTTTTTATTAAGCGTTCACTTTCTTTTCTTTTTTTTTGTAAGGCACACACGCATTTACCATCTCTCTCACTGTTTCAATCATGCTTGGTGCACACACGCAAAATCTTGTACGCAGAGGAACATCTTATTCTCTATCTGTCTCTTTATCTAAACACATAGAGACGACTCTAGCGAAACACGCGTGTTGTTACAGAGTAGTGTATACACACGCGCACATGTCACACAATATATCCCTTCCCTCTCTTTTTCTCTTCTTCTTTTTTTATTTTTTATAAACAATGATTTTCAATCTCTCTCTCCCTCTCGCGCGCGCACACACACATTCCAACTCATTAGGTTGTAAATGTAAACATACATTCTGGCTCTCTCGTTCTAACTGGTACACGCGCGCACCCACACGGGCACACGCAGTTCCCTGCTGTCGTTCAAACACCCGTTCACATACACGCGTACACTTTGTTCAATCGTCGGACGTAAGAGACAAACACACACCCACACACGCGGGCTCATATACTCACAAAACACCAACACGCACTCCCGCACTTTCTGTTCAAACCTACAAATACCTCTTTTTCGCTGGAAAAAAAAAACGAACTTTTTTCCCCTCTTCAAAATCTTTACACATTAAACTCAATTTTTTTTTTTGATAAATTCAGTACTTTACACATGATTTCTTCTTACTTTTTTTTCTCACAAGATGCGTAAAATCACACGCACACATATATCGACACACTCACAGTCTCTCCTTATCGCACAGCTTCCTATATCTCATGTACACACACGCATATATTCGCACTGTCACGAGCAATCACATAGACTTGATTTACTGCTCAGTTTTCAAATGATAACGTACTCTCAAACTTTGATTTAATATTTTAATTTCCTGTAGCCTCCCTCTCTCTCTCTGTCTCTCTCTCTCTCTCTCTCTCTCTCGCTCGCTCTCTTAACCCACTATTTTATTGACGTTTTGTTTTAGGTGTCAAAATGTTTACAAAAAGTTGTTTAAACAGTATGAGACACAATCAAAACACCACGACCGTTCTCTCTTTCAAATAGAATTTGAATTAGAATAAGTTAATATTTCGAACAGTAGCATTAGATTGTTGTGTTTATGCTTGTGTGTGGTAACCAAACTGTAACTATAGTTCCTTCTAAACTGCGCGGGTGCAACCAGCGCACGAAGGAAATTAATGTGCGCATAAAAAAATCCCAATTCCGTAAATACCTTCACCGAGTTTTTATTTTTTTTAAATATTGATCTGGTTCCCTTTATCGGATTTAAAAGTTTGCACATACTTTTGTCATGAGGAAAAAAAATCGCACAACACAAAATTTTTGCTCACACTGACACAAACAAAAAATGAGAGAGTACGTAGTTGGTAAGGGACTAAAAATCACAACGAATAATTCTAAAAGCTGTCGCAACTTTTCCAAGATTACCGTCAGTTACAAAAACGTAATAATAATCTTATAAAAATTGCGATAACTTCAACAAAAAGCAGGTTAACTGTTCAGTGGTTTTGCACGGCACAATTACAAAACTAATAATCGTGTTTTCAAGGGAGAATTAATTTCGGTGAGAAATCGACACCCGGAAGAAGAACACCTTAACTAAAACCTAAGTAAATTTTATCGTCAAAATCTTCGTGCAGTTAGATTGAAGAAAATCGCGGTTTAAAAATCATCTGTGAATAGTACACAATATAGGTCCGGAGATATTTATGAAAAGTGATATTGTGAAAAGTTGCAACCTGTAAAACTAAAACAAGAATCGCAATATGCATACGGAAATTGTTGATGACACCCCTATTTTAAAATTCTTCCAAAATCAACTAATTATTAGATTTTAATAATAATAATAAAAAGATTCAGTACACATTCAAATTCAGTAAATGACGAAAATAATTCTTGAGAAGTTTCCATAATTCTCAATTTCGTTTTTTTTTTTCAGTTTTTTTTCCAGTGATCCCCTCAACCACTTCAACTAATCTGATGATTTTACTTTACTTATACAGTCGTGCCCGAATTGAGTTTTAAATATTTTAAAACTAATTCCCCGGAGAAATTAATTCTGTCCACTTAAAAAAATATAAATAAAACGAAGTACTGTAAAGTTCGGCACGGATTCCTTGACTTGAATAATAACCTGGAAAATAAAGTAAAATAGAGCTCTTCTCGTCAACTTTGTAGTTTTATTTGTTTAATTATACTTTATGGCCCTTTTAGGAGAATTCTTCTTATTTTTTTAACGTAGCAGTCGGTTGGGTATTAAAAATGTCCTTTTCTTATAAAATTGATTTTTAGATATTAAAATTGAAGTAAGCACTTCCTATTCTCCATGACTGACCAAGTTTTTAAAAATTCTTAAGTAATAGTTTTTTTGATTGTTTTTATAACCTTTGATATGTCAATCAGATAGAGCCGATCAAGCATTTTAAAGAGACTGACCACGAATAATGACCAAGTAATGGATATTGTAAATTTCATCACATTTTCTAAGCTGATCTTTACCTTATTACGACATAAGGAATAAGAGGAATTTTGTGTTCTTATGCCAATCTCCAGGGTAGTGCCAGACTACCTGCCAAGAAAATCAGTATTCGGATTCGTGGCATCAACTCTGGTTAGAACACCGGCGTTCGGCATCTGGGGGTTTAAACGTTTCGTCAAATAATCTTTTTTTTGAACAAAAAGAAAGTTATTTGTTATATATCTATTAATCACTATCATCATGGGGTTTCTTTCGTTTTCAAGTCACTCCGGCTGGTTATGTATGTATGTATGTATGTATGAATGGATGAATGGACAGATGGATAACACGTACAGGCCGCACCAATGGAGGTAGAGGGCTGAAAATTTAAACATTTACTCTTTATGTTTACGGAAAAAATATTTTTTTTGTTTTTTTTTTAAAATCCGTCCATTAATAGATTTTTAGTGTGAGTAAGGGGGTCTGTTTGCAATGCAAATTTATGGTAAATTGGTCCCTAGCTTGTGCTCTCTTGTATTTGTAAAAACTCAGACTTTTTTCAGATTACTGCCCGACAAAACACGAGAGAAGTAACTTATTCATTGATCGCTCCTTTTTTACCAATTTTCAATTGATCACCCCCAACACGGCTCGCTGCCAAAAAAAAACATAGGCCCCGAGACGGTTTTCTATCGAGTGACTTACCAGACCTGTTTATTTATCTGTTTATTTTATTCAATTGCGTATAACCCCCGGTTAAAAATGAAGCAAATCTAACTAACTGTTGATTTGAATAAGTTTCACTTCTGCAGTTTTTTCGTTACCCGAGAATGGGATAGTTATTTCATAATTCTAAACTATTAAGCAGATCCTTTCTTTCTTTTCTTTGTCTATCTCTCTATCTCTATATCAGTCTGTCTATCTGTCTCTCTCTCTCTCTCACACACACATACATACATACATACATACATACATACATACATATACACATGAATCATGAGTGACTGAATTAGATTCCAAGATAAGTCGTGTCCACCCGTTTTTGTCACAGCATCTCAACTTAATTTTCAATGAAATGTTTCGATAATATCAAGCGCATTGACAAGTAACGAGATTATGTTAAAAAATAAATATTTGTTGTGTAAAATTAATCCTTCAATTTTTATCACCATTAGGTTATTATACGGACTTACTCATGTTAAACCGATGAAATAAGCGCCATAGACACATATAGAATATATACCCAACAACGAGATATAATATAAAATGAACTTTTGACAAACAAAAGTGATCGTCGATATTATTTATTTATCTATTAGTATGTAACCGTAAAAAATAACGGGGTTATTCATGTATTGGTCGACTCTAAGTCTAAAGCTATTTTTATACGTAATTCTAATTTATTTTTAATCATCCAAGTATCTTAATTTCAAGTTATTTTTCAAGACTCAACTCGACATCAAAATTTTCTTTCACTCATTCTTTTTTCCTTTTATTTCAGTTTCACATGTCCGGAAATTCCGTGAGGCATTCTTCCTTGAATTCTAGAACAGACTCATTTTATTTCGGCCTTTCTTATTGTTTCTTTAAGCTGTGTTGATCTATTTCACATAGACCAATCCATTATATAACTTGAAACTTTATGAAAGGAATCGGACAGACCATACGATTATTCAATAAATGATACTGATTTAATTTGGATAAATGGCTTTTACATGGATATTGCTTTTTCCATCTTTTTCACAGACTGATTTCTTTGGTCACAGTCTTACCTTCTTTTTCTTAACATTTCTATACTTTCTCTCTCTTTCTCTCTCGCCCTTCTATTTCATCATACACTATCTCTTCATCACCCTCTTTCTGTATCTATAAACCCTCTATTTCTCTCCCCCTCTCTTTAATCCTCGCACCCATTCCTTTTCTCATCTCCTCTTTCTCACATCTCTCATCTTCGTGTTGTCAATATCTTCGATCTCTTGTTTAAGTTTTAATATTTTATCATTTTTTTAAAATCATTCTCGTATCTCTTTCATCCTCACACACACTTTCACTCCTTCACTTCTTCCTCAATAAATCTTTTTTCTCCCCTTTCCTTCATCCAACCCATTACTCTCTCTCTCTCTCTCTCTCGTCCGTCCCCTCTTTATATACCAACTATTCCTCCCTCATTATCTCTCCTTCTCCCTATCCTACATTTATATTTTCCCATTCATTATGTAATTCATACACAGAATAAATTCATTATACACACACACACACGCATAATGTATAGCAATCAGTAAGGATCGAACTCATGACAGTGTAATAGTCTGCGAGACTCGCTAGCAAGTACACGACGAGGCGTTCTAGTTATTCAGTAAACTTAACAAGTCTGGCACAATGTCACGAATGTAATGCCTTCAGTGAAGATCGAACCCACGACAGTAGTAATGGTCTGCGAGACCAGTTTGCTAAATATTATTCCACGCTATGCCTCCCAAACACACACACATATTTATATAAATACCTGTGCGTACACACACACACTTTCCGAAAATTCACAATAGGACTTAAAATTAATATTTTTATTTGTCTTCTTTTTCTTAATTCAATGGAAACTTGGTAAGTCAAAATAATTTTCGTCCCTCAGTTAAAACTATATACATATATATATATATATATATATATATATATATATATATATATATAATACCGAGTCGTAACAAAGGCAGCGCATACCCTCTTCCTCTCTCTCTCCTCCACCTCAGTCACCTGTGCTCCTCTCCACTCAACCTCCGATGACTCAGCCTATCAACATTCGCAGGGTCTGGGAACGCTCACAAATCTTTCCCATATAATCTAATGCTTATTGCTCACTTCGTTTTCACCTTTCCGGCTAACGATAGTTTTTTTTCTCTTCTTATAGGGACGCTCTGATTTCAGATATTGGGGGGGGGCATATATGTGTGTGTATGCGCGTGTGCTCCTACCTCGTCTTTGCATTTTTATCACTCTCTCTTCTCCCTGTGTATATCTTTTCTTATGATTCTTTCTCTCTTACTCTCTCTCTCTCTCTCTCCTATTTCTCACTACCCCTCACTCATTTCCTGTCTTTCTCTTTCCACTAACCTCTCTACCTCATGCCTTTCCACAATCCCTCTCTCTCTCTTTCACTCACATCGATAACACCCCCGACACACCCCTCTCTCTGTTTTCTTCATTCTTCCTCTTTTCATCAATACCCACACTATTTTTCTCCGAACATCGATTATATTTTGCAGTTTCCCCATTTATTAATTCCGTCACATTATTTTACACACACACACACACACACACACATATATATATATATATATATACATATATATATATATATATATATATATAAATATATATGTATATACACGATTGTTTATTCCATTTACGCTGTCTAGGCCTAATGTTTATTTGATCGTATAATAACGGGAGATCGTTTCAAATAGAGTTTCAAAATGATATTACGCAGTCTATGATCGGATCACATATCCATTTCTTAATGATATAATAGTCCGCGTTGAAAGACACAAATAAAGTAGATATAGACAAGGAATGAACAAAATGAGAAATCTGGAGTTTTATATATATATATATATATATATATATATATATATATATATATATATATATATATATATATTAGCATCGTACCTGTAAAAAATGACGGGATTATTTATGTATGGATCAGCACTTTTGTCGAAGATAAGATTATGTATGCGCCTTGCTTGAAATCGAACTGACGTCTCGGCACATTGTCTAAGATCAAATTATATTATCTTGGCCCTCAGCGTAGGATTAGAGTGTAGTTTATGTGCAATCCACCTGAAGTGTTACACTAATAAAGAATATATATATATATATATATATATATTGTGTATGAGGAAATATATGTGTCTATAGATATAGACGGATTTATTGCATCTGAGTGACCGATGATGTCGGTAGTTGTCC
>OY735228.1:30717791-30865109 GCA_963457665.1 Thysanoteuthis rhombus | reverse complement strand
ACACATGCATACAAAAATATGTACACACACAATGCATATATATATATATATATATATATATATATATATATACGTATGTGTATATGTACACACATGCATACAAAAATATGTATACACACAATATATATAATATATATATATATATATATATATATATATATATATATATATATATATGTATATGGCATCTACTAATTACGGAATATTCACGTCTCGTGGTTTCACCACAGGTCAGCCTTACTGTCAGAATATTTCCACAAAGGGGCGGCAGACCCCCATAGCCGGCACAGGCATCTGCCAGGAGGTCAAACCTTCGACCTAGGGGCCGTGCTCTTATTTGCGCCACCTCGGTGGTACATAAGGTGCAAACCCTTAGTATAAAGGGTGGGGTCGGCCCTGCGCAAGACTCACGTCACCTCAAAACTCCATTGTTCAGGCTGGAGGGTTATTCCGTACACATTCCGTCGTCTATGGCCCTACTTCTGCAGAAATTCTCCCCAAATATATACACTCTCAAAGCCAAGCCATCACTATATATCATCATCATCAGTCTTTTAACGTCCGTCATTGGACATAGATCTTCCCCAAGATTCGCCTTACTCCTCTATCCTGGGCGTCACGGAGCCAGTACTTTCTTGATTTGTCTAGCTCGTCTCTCCATCTAACACTCTGCCCGTCTCAGTTGTGCAAGTGAATATATATATATATATATATATATATATATATATATATATATATATATATATATAATGCTCTTCCATAGGAATAGAGCACTCTGGTGGATGAGTAGTTTCTGCGTGAAATGAATATATCGCTTAAATTTAGCCTTACTGACCATGTAGTTCCGTAGTCCAGAGGTAGGATATTGGCCTCCGGGTTCGATGTGAGGGTTGCGGTACTGGATGGGTTAAAGTCTATAGACACACTGATGAGATGTAATACATCGAAACAGCTGTCTGTGGATGACACACACATACACATATATATGTATGTATGTATGTATATATATATATATATATATATATATATATATATATATATATATATACACACACACACACACACACACAAGGCCCCTTGCGGCAGATTAGTGGAGTACAAGCTAGCCTCACTAACTGTTGAGATTAGTTTGATCCGTGTCAGGTACCCCAAATTTGTGGTCTTGTGCCAGACTTAACTGACTAGAAGGTGTATGCATATGCATAACTCCCCCAATTTTCGCATCACATCCTTCTTCATTCCGTAATCTTTTCCTTCCTCCTTTCCTTTCCGCAACCGTCAGACCCATCTATCTGTTCCTGTCCCTTCTCTCTCTCCCCCTCACTCGATACAAGCCATAAAACACCCATTCAAACCTCTCCTTCTCCCCTCTTTCTCCAGGAACCCATCTCTCTCTTCCTTTTTATGCTTACCGTATTCATCGGCATATAAGACGCACTTTTGGAATCTTCTAAGCGATATGCGGAAAAATGCAGTGAACGTAAAAAAATTGAATAATGATTTCTTCCTAATCGCTAAGTTTTAGTTATGTAAATAAATTTAAAAAAATGATAAGGATATAGCTGTTTTAGTTTCCCGTACAGCAAAATTAAAACGTCAAATTCTATACAGTTTTGAAATAGCGTTTTTTTGTTTATAAAAAACAAAAAAAAAAACAAAAACAAAAAAAACACTGGACTCTTCGGAAAATATATCATAAAGCCATTTAAAAAGCCTTCAACTGTTTTAGGGGTTGAAACACAATTTTCAGAGAGAAACTTCGTGACAGGTTAAGCAAATCTCCATTATGTGTAAGATTTTCTTCTTTATTATTTTGATCACCCCTTTTCATCTAATTACTTCTTCAGTTAAATCATACATAATCTATAAACACAGAGAGTACATACCTGTGTCAATGGCATTAACAGGGGAAATAATCGAGTAGGGATCCGCCCGAAAATTTAATAGGTTCTTCCATATCACTTTGTCAACTCCTTCAAAAATCTTATTGAAATTATTTGAGAACTTTTGGAGATATCGCATGGACAGACAAGAACTTTTTGCGATATTATATGGCGTCAACATATGACTACGACGTTGGAGTGGTAATTGTGGATGGATCCAGCCACAAATTTAATCACTTCTCTCGTCGCCTATAACCCATTCTTCCACAAGATAACATTGAAATTCATTGAGAACTTTTGGATACATCGTGTGGACAAGAAGACAGCCCGGAACGTACATATATATATATATATATATATATATATATATATATATATATATGAAAAATACGTGCGGAAAAATATCTCTCTATCAAAAAAGAATCCTTGGTTCTGCTAAAAATTTAACCAACCTTTCCGTATCCCCCAGCCCCACAATTCTACAAAACTCAATTGAAATTCATGAAGTACTTGGGGAGATATCTTGGATGGACAGACAGACAGACAGACGGACGGACGGTCAGGCGGAAAGACCGAATACGTATACCGCTTCAATTCATGTTGCATTTAATCTCCATTACCTCGGCAAACAAAATGAAGGGGTTTATGTATTTGGTTGCGTCTTTCCACCTGCCTATCCACACGATATCTCCGAAAGTACTTGATGGATATCAATGAAATACGGAAGGGTGGATAATGATATAAAAAAGAAAATTTCAATGAGATTTTAGGGAAAGGCAGGCAATGGGCCAGGGAAGGAATTATTCCTTTTTGAAGCGGATCCATGCGTAATCACTTCCCCTAACCATGCCGTTGGCAGAGATATGCACTCTTTGAGTGTTTTCTCATTTATAGATTATGTATGATTTAACTGAAAAAAAATTTTCATGAAAAGAGAGATCGAAGTAAGAAAGAAGAAAATCTTACATATAATGGAGATTTGCTTAATCTCTCATTCACAATGTTTCTCCCTAGAAATTACGTTTCACCCCCTCCCCCCAAAAAAGAAAGTTGTAGGTTTGAGACATTTTACTCTTAATGGTTTTAGGCTATAATTCCCAAAGAGTTCCGTGATTTGTTCTGGTAAATAACGCATTTTGAGGACTGTACAAAAAGTTTTGAAAAAGTTTACATTTTTTGAGTATGGACGACTAAAATACCTATATCATTGTCATTTTTTTGGTTACATAATTAAAACTAAACAAGTCGAAATTATCATTCATTTTTTTTCTTTTTTACATTCACTGCATTCATTTCGATATGAGTTTTTTTTGTTGTTTTTCGTATTTATGTAATATTACATAGAGGGTGAATAAAAAGACTTTTCAATAAAAACTGCAATTTAAACAAAACCGATTTTTGATTAAAAACCCGTTGTATTATTTTAAATACTATTTACCTCTGTGGAGCACATGAATGTACTGATTTGCTATTTTAAGTAATAAAGCTACTGTCATTACTACAATTTTCACTTAAATATCATCATACTTCTCAATTCATCTAAGGTAAATAAACCTTGATGGTTTTCATTTAAATTTACTTCCATATTTCAGTTGGTTTGGAGTCTTCTATTCACTTGAAAACAATACTTAATTTTCCTTTAATTTCTTTTAAGAATAGTTAGAAATACCCGACCCCCCAGGAGTTTATCCTAAGCTATATGGAGCCTATGGTCATAAAAACTCAAATGTTTTATGACCATAGGCTTTATGTAACTGTGGAACACCAGCCGGAGATTTTGTATTTCCAGCTAATAGTAATGATAATAATTTTTTTAGATACAGATATTTTCCAGGCTTAGATTAACCTAGCACAAGGCCAAATAAGGATAGGAAGATTATATTGCACTAATTTTCCAAATGGAGAAAGCTTGCCTGCCTTGAAAATCAACAAGTGAAATCTTTACTTTTACCAGGATTTGAACATCAAGCAACTTACTTATGAGCATTGCAAAACTAAGTCTTCAAGAAAGTTCTAGCAGAGAATAATGTATGATGGGCACAGTTAGGTTTGATAATACCTTGGTTATTCGAACATCAACTGTTCGAATTTTGAATGACTGTGCAAGATTTCATAATTGCATTTTGTATGGTTGAGCTTTTTATGATCAGAACAGTTATCCTAACAGTCAATTATCCAAACAAAATGCTCCCTTCCAGCTTCGTTTGAATAATCAAAATTTCTCAGTACAGAAATATGAAAACAAATCTCACACATATATATATATATATATATATATATATATATATATATATATATATACAAACATTGTGTGAAATCAATATCAGGAAATAAGCTAATAACTTTTTAAAAGAATTATCATCACGGACTTGATTAATGTATAGTTGTAGGCTTTAGATACTCCACCATAGATGATTATAGGCTTTGATTTCCAAAGTATTCTGTAATTTTTGAAGCAGAAAAATGCCTTTCAAGAACTTGACAAAAAGTGATATTTCAAATTTTAAAGTACAGAAGCTGTATTATCAACTATTATCATCATCACATCATAAGATATTTGAGTATATTTATTTTGATAGGTGTTTAATTTTGCTTTTAATGATCAGTTAATAGTACATACTAAGTAAATGAAAAGAAAACTGCAACCAAACCTGTGAACCAAACCAATTCTTGACCAAAACCCATTGCATTAACTACAAGTACTATTTCTCTTCAAGAAGCAAATAAAATTACTTTTTTGCTATTTAAATATTAGGATGCCTGTCATAAAAGATTTAGCAGACACACAAATAAGTTAAAGTGAGTCTCAATTGATACTTTTTCTAAAAAAAAGGGCTACATTCAATTTGCCAGCTCTCTGGAGCCTACAGCCGTAAAACATTGAATAATTTTTCAATTCTCTTTCTCTCTCTCTTTGTATATACATACATATACTAACACATATATATGAATATATATGTACACACATAAATATATATTTATACGTATGTACACATAAATATATATGTGTGTGTGTAATAGAAGAAATATTGCATTATATATGATATAATAAAAGGAATATTGTAATATGTATATATATATATGTGTGTGTGTGTGTGTGTGTGTGTGTGTGTTATGCTGAATAAGTGAAATTGCCTAATTGGCAAAATTCTAACTCTTTTTACAGAATAAAAATAGTTTTTTTAATATCAATTCAATCAAAAAATCATTTAATCAAAACAAGCATATAAAACAACTATTTTTTACAAACAAAAAAATTTATAATCAGAGTAAAATCAACATTTTTCTTGCCAAAAAATTAGTAAATTTTGTCAATTTAGCCATTTCACCAATTCAGCATAACATACATACATTCATACATTCATGAACTTTTCATTCTTGTATACATTTAGAGAAAGAAAGATAATAGAATATCAGATTTTATTGAAAAATGTCTGACTATATCACATAGAAAAGTTTGTGTGTATACATGTATATATCTATGTATACATAATCAAGAAAGCTTTACAGCTTTAAATATCAAAATTTTAAAACTTTTTCAAATTTTTTTTGTCACTTCAGTCACTTTTTCCTAATATCTGTCATTGCAATTATGTTATAAATATATATATATATATATATATATATATACACCCACACATCTTTCTCTTATTCAGATATATATCAATAAAATAAATGTGCTTATACATAGAATTCTAAAATATATTAGATATCATATACATGTATAAGCCTTTCTCACTTCATATATTATGCATAGATATTAAAACATATGACTATATGTATTATATACATAAAGACACAATATTATATACATAAAGACACAATATTATATATATATATATATATATATATATATATATATATATATATCCTAGTCTTAATGATATATTCCACTTCTCATTGCCTTCCTCTTGCATTTTTCTTCACTTCAAAAATGTGTTTTCTATCGCCTTTTTCACATGCTAACATTAAATATCACCTCTACCTGACCACATCCATTGTATGGTGGCACACTTCACAGTCTCTTATCAAGGAGGAAAATCAAGTTTATTATTTTTATAATTCTTTTCAGTTAACCTGCAAAACTCAATCTAAACATCTACTTTTTTTCTCAATATTTACTGTCAGGCAAGTGCACTATTAACTTGCACTTATTATTATCATCCACTTTTTCTTCCTCCTTCTCTTATGAACGATTATCATCATCATTTCCTGCTTTCCTCCTATTTAATTATCATCATCATTTCCTGCTTTTCTTGTACATTATTATCATCATCATTTCCTGCTTTTCTTCTATATGATTATCATCATCATCATTTCCTGCTCTTCTTATATGATTATCATCATCATTTCCTGCTTTTCTTGTACAATATTATCATCATCATTTCCTGCTTTTCTTGTACAATATTATCATCATCATTTCCTGCTTTTCTTGTACAATATTATCATCATTATTTCCTGCTTTTCTTGTACAATATTATCATCATCATTTCCTGCTTTTATTGTACAATATTATCATCATCATTTCCTGCTTTTCTTGTACAATATTATCATCATCATTTCCTGCTTTTCTTGTACAATATTATCATCATCATTTCCTGCTTTTCTTGTACAATATTATCATCATTATTTCCTGCTTTTCTTGTACAATATTATCATCATCATTTCCTGCTTTTATTGTACAATATTATCATCATCATTTCCTGCTTTTCTTGTACAATATTATCATCATCATTTCCTGCTTTTCTTGTACAATATTATCATCATTATTTCCTGCTTTTCTTGTACGATATTATCATCATCATTTCCTGCTCTCCTTCTATATGATTATCTTCATCATCATTTCCTGCTCTTCTTTTATGATTATCATCATCATTTCCTGCTTTTCTTCTATATCATTATCATCATTATTTTCCCCTTCTTTTCTTGTATAAGATTATCATCATCATTTTTTCTATTTTCTGATACCAGAAAATGTCAACATACGTTTCTCTCAGTTTTCATGCCTGGCTGGCTGGCTGGCTATGAATGTATCATGTGTACAGGCTGCACCAACAGAGCCAGAGGGCTGAAAATTTGAACTTCCACTCCTTATGATGTCTCAAAAGAGTGCTTTTTATTTAATTTATTTTTAATTTATCCCTAAAGTAGATTTTTAGTGCTGGGTTCAATTTGAAATGCATGTTCATACTAAACTGATCCCCTACATTGTGTCTATCTATTTTTTTAAGACTAAGTCTTTTTTCCAGATATCACCTCCCAAAGAAGGCAAGAGGAGTAACTCATTCATTTCTGATTTTTCTAATTCATTAACCCTTATGTGACGGTTTCCATTGATTGACTAACCAGACCTGTTGTCGTTATCATCATTATTTCCTTCTATATATTCATCATCATTAGCTGAAATTGAACACAAACAAAACGAGATTCAAGAATTGTGCAGTGAGTAAATGACTGGCATAGAGCAACTCAAATGCTACTTCACTGAGATGAAACTTGAGGTTCAATTATGAATACTGGGAAACAATAAGAGCTTTGCATTATCATCAAGTATATTAGAAACCGTAAACCTAAACTGCCAACATAAGTGTCTTCAGTTTTCAAAATAATCTGGCTGTCTATGTATATAGACTGAAAAAAATGTTACATTGACCAACTTCAAAAATACTCTAATTTGTTACACCTAAATTTAGTAGTTTGTCTCAAAGTATATTCACTCGACTAAGTTTATCTAAATAACATTTTTATAGAGCTAGAAGGCTGAAAATTTAAACATTTATTCATTATCATGTCAACCAAAAATGGCCTGATTGTTTTTTAAAATCCCCCCTAAATAGGTTGTTACAGGTTTAATTTGAAATCTAACTTTATGCTAAATTGCATTTAGTTCATGTCCGCCTGTATTTTGTTTTTTTTAATTTGAACTTTTTTTAGCGATCACTGTCTAGCAAAAGGCAAGAGAAGTAATATATCCTTTGATTACCCCTTATTGTAATTATTCAATTGATCACTCCCAACATGGCATGTTGCCAAAAGAAGTTGGTCACATGACGGTTTCTATTGAGAGACTAACTAACCAGACCTATTTTTTGGGCTTTGTTTCCGGCTGTTCGTGTTCAACCTCTTGAAACCTGCTGATGAGATATCTAACGAGAAATTTCTTTGTCCTGGAGCAGCTGACAAGATATTTCACCGATATGACATCACACGTTGACAGGTCCACTAACTACTTATGCCGTACTCGAAATAGTGCAATTTTCCTGCCTTGATAACAAATTCTAGATGTACATATTTGTACAAGTTGGCCTTGTTTATGCCTACCACTGGTATATACGATATAGACGGCACCTAGTAAACAACATCCTGACATTTGAAAATGACTTGACCCATGGAGAAAAATTGTGCGTTTAGTTCTAAGGAACTTTGCAATATTTTGGAGTCTTTCTCTGGCAATGAATGATTCGAGACAGTTTGTAAATCGTGATGAAGGTAATGATATCTCGTCAGCCATTCAAAGGCAATCTTTGCTATCTTACGACTCTAACATTATAACTTGACAAGCTCAGAGGAGTAATTGACATTATTCACAGGAATTTTCGCAAAACATCCGACCTGGAGGCTAAAAAATTTTAAAGAAAAGGTCTGGAGAATCACTCAATAGAAACTGTCACATAACCAATGTCCTTTGGCAACAAGGCCGGGTGATCGATTAAAAAATTGGAAAAAAAGGATGATCAATAGATGGGTTACCTCTCTCACCTTCTGTTGGGCTGCGATCATTAAAAAAAGTCAGAATTTTCAAACAACAAGCATGAATGCAGCCAGACACAGACTAAGTGATCAATTTAGCATAAACTTACTTTGCAAATTGAACCTCTCACTGAAAACCTATTGGGGGGAGGGACTGGATTTTCAAAAAAATAGAACAAAATGTAAATGCTTCTTGCATAAACTTACATTGTAAATTGACCACCCCCCAGCTAAAAACCTATTTGAGGGGAAATTTTGAAAAAACAAGAAACCAAATCTGGAAATTTTCAGCCAACTAGTCCCATAGGTGTGGCTTGTATATGTCATACATACAAGGCCAGCCAGATCAACTTGAAAACTGAAGAAACCCATGGGGACTGTTTTGTGATAGTTTTAGTCAATGATTTCCAATATTAAGGTCTGAAGTGTTCAAGGGTAAAGGATAAGAACATTCCATCGAAAATTCAAATATTTTTCTGTATTTATTTTTGTAACTTCAGGTCAAAGGGATTCTTCAACGGATTTAAAAAAATGAGGTGCTTTATTTCCTGGTGGAGAGGTTCTTAGTGATGCGTGAAATATCCAATGACACAAAAGAAATGTTGGAGAACTTGACAAATTTATCAATCTATTTAAATTCTGAGCAAGTTGCACTTTGGATCCCATTGCCTGGACAGGAAGGTCATCCTGTATACAGGTCTTGCCATTTATGGTCCTATTGCTGTGGAAAAACTCTTCCAAAAATCTACATTCCCAATGCCAAGCCATCATACAGATATATGCCTGCGCAGGTTTGAGCCCCTTATGATGCTCATTTTCTTTATTCATTTACATGGTCGGCTGTTTGATTTGCCACTGGGTTAAGTCCGGTGCTGGATGAGATGTGTTTCCGAATAAAACGTCTCTAATTTTATCGCATTCTGTGGGACTTGAACCATCCATATATACATCCTATCAGCAAAATGGGAATACATATACACACACATATATATATATATATAAATATTCATGCCTACAATGGCAGAATAGAGACACAGTGTTATTAAGTGTGATATATATATAGAGAGAGAGAGAGAAAGAGAGAGAGAGAGATAAATAGATAGTTTAATTTCCATTTTGAGTGCATCAAATTCTTCAACAATATATGTGTGTGTTAGTGGGTATGTATGTATATATATAGGTTTCCTATACAATCTGGAAGCAGAGCATTCCTATAAAAACTTTTCGTAAGCTGGAATGACATAAAGCAAAAGAGCAGTTACCATTAATTAATACGTAGAAAAGTTTTTTGAGTGTCTCCAACCCCCCCACCAAATGGTGATGATGATATGTTAGGCTGAATCATCAGGAGACGAGGATATAGGAAAGAGAGGAAGAGGATGCACACCCCTCTATAACAGCTTGAACCCTATTTTTGCTTTCTACCTTTTTTTTTCATAGTAGTCAAAAGCGAGGAATATCTATACATCTCTACATATATTTGAATATTAGAAATTCCATAAACATTATTTTTTCATATTTATTACAACACGTGTTTTGATTGCGTCATCTTTTCAAGCAATTATGGTTAAACTGAACGATTAAATTCCATTGCTTGTTGCATATGGTAGCTGATGGTATTTCAATGTTGTCTTAAGGAAAGATTTTTTTTTGTAGGACTATTTAGTTGAGTTGGTCAACCCATATAGTTTTTAGATATTCAAAAGTCTATAAACATTGAATTTTTATTCAAACATAAAAATGTCTGTGTATACACTGATTTTTGTTTATAGCATGAAATTATTCACACACTCTTATTTTCTTATTGCGACATCTGTGGTCCATAATATTTTGGCTGCTTGATATGTCATCAGTAGCATATTGGCAATATGGATTCACTGACTGATATATATTTTCTCGTAGATCATTTGGCATGGCAGTTTTGGTAATATATTCAAGAATTTATTTTTCAAAAGTATCCAAGATTAACAGCCATTGATTACCTTTCAAGTTTAGGTCTTGGGTAGATGATTAGTACTTTAATATTTATAGATTTTGGAGGCCAAATACATACTGTCTCATCCTAGAGTAGACACACATCTTATTATGTTTGTAGACAATAACATTTATATGGTCTGCTTAGATGGTGTGATGGTTAGCAAGTCTCTCAAACAGAGAGGTTGCAGGTTTGATTCTCGGTATAAGCAAAGAACATTAAAAAACTCTTCATAGGACGAATTTCCCTGAGCACTCAGCAGCTTATCGAGTAAGCTGTGTGATTAGGGTGGGAGGTGTCTTTTCAATGGTCGCATCCTCCAAGGACAAAACTACCCTTGTTGAACCATGAGCTTTGGACACCCTTGATGTTCTTCCAAGATGTCTGGCCAAGATGGAAGATTGGACAAAACTCAGACCTCAATGACAGAGGGGTATCTGTCACAGGGTTACACTTTCTGTAATGCAGCAGAGGAAACATGTGTAGATGTTTATGTATATTTGTGCGCACATGAGCATGCTTGATATAAAGAAAGAGATTTATTTGATGGATCCTATTTGGGTACATATTGGAGGACAGATTGAACATTGACCATTGTATACAATATTTACATGCTAACTGTTTGTATCCAACAGGCACACAGTAAACATGCCTATAGATATATAAAAATCACACAAATATAAAAGTCTCTCTCTCTCTATATATATATATATATGTATATATACATATATGTGTATGAATTATGAATTGCATTATATCATATAGAAACCATTGAGCTGAATTGCCACCAATAATGCAAGGGCAAAATAACTGCTTTCCAGCAGCAGCTCCATTTTCATTAATTGTTCATTCAATTTACATTGTCGAAATTAAGTAATATATTAAATGTTTAATGACAGGAGATCATTTCAAATAAGTTTATATATAATATAACGCAATTTATAGTTCATTCAGTCAGACTAAATATGTCCATTCCTTAATATATATATATATATATATATATATATATATATATATGGAAAGATGGATGTATGTGTGCAAGTGAATATATATTTGAGAAATGAATGACAATATTGGAAATATTTTATTTCAATGTTTCATCCCTTTCTGAACTTTTAAATGCTTGTGGATAGATCAAAAATACACAACTGTTTCACAAATACATATCCAACTATCAACCTCACCTACCAACAATTAAAATTCAACTTAAAAACAGCCTTTCTTTGTTTTCTTACTTCATTTGCCTTGAAGAAGCTTAGAAAAAGATGAAACACCAGAATAAAATTCTTGTTTTATAGTCATTCATTACTCATTTTTTCAGATGAGCCATAATCCATACCAATATTTAATCATACATATGTTAGTGCATATATATATATATATATATATATATATATATATATATATATATATATATATATATCAAAATCATTATTAATATCTTTATATTATGTATATAATAGTCTTATTCTGTTAGTAATGCTCAAATTTGTTCCTGGCCTCCAACAAGCCCTTTCTTCTTGCACAAAATAAAGCAAAAGTACTAAATATATGTGTGTGTGTGTGTGTGTGTGTGTGTGTGTGTATGATGCTCCTGGTCACATTTAAGGGGCTACAATCTTGAAATTTTGCATGAATACACCATTCAGCAACAATTAGAAACAGTTTCCTTTTTGATGGAATGCTTTTTGGGGTCTCTATGAACATCTTAGACCTACAATGCCCAAATCTTATACAGGAATGTTTTTAGATAATTTTAAATAGAAGATTTTTTTAAAAGATAATTTTAGATAGAAGATCTATTTTTTTAGATAATTTTAGATAAAAATCTTTTTCAAAGATAATAACTTTTGATAAAGGATCTATTTTTTTTAGATAAATTTAGATAAAAGATCTTTTTTAAAGGTAATAATTTAAGATAAACAATCTATTTTTTAAAGATAATTTCAGATAATTAGTGCTGGTACACATGTGGGCTGTGATGATTCATTCATGCAAGGTAATTGAGTACACTCTAGGCTGTTTGATTAGGTTAGAGGTATCCCTTCGATGGACTTGCATCCTGCCAAGGGTTGGCCATAAATATTTGTAGGTATAAAGTCCTGGTCCTTACCTAGAGACTTGCAATGATCACTGAGCTGAATATGCTATAGAAACCGAGACTTAGTCACCAGCTAGTCATACACCGATGGGAATTGTCTTTTAAGGGATAGACATATCACCTTTACCTATGATATAGATTTTGTGAATATCTAGTGTATGTATATATATATATATATATATATATATATATATATATATACTTATGCAAGACAAGTGCACCTGTTCAGTTATACCTTAGCTTTTGTATAATTAATTCAAATCTTTTTTAGGGTACACAGTTCAAATTTTGCTCCTACCTTATTTTGCTTATTGCTATCACTATTATTATTATTATTATTATTATTAGATTGAACAAATCATGGTTTAATGATTCATAGCAAGCTTTTATTTTAACCCAATAATTAATTCTTTGATTCATTTGATCTCAAGGATAAAATCTCTTTTTATTTTGAAAAGAGAAAAAAAGAAAAGAAAATTCATCATAAGGTGTTGATAGGATTTGAACTCATATCATAGTTGTACAAATGGACCGAAAGGCGGATAAACATTTTTCTAAATGCTGTAAAAATAAAAATATACAAAGAGAACAATTTAAAACACACACACACACAGACACACATACAAAAGAAAAAAAAAATAAGTAAGTGATAAATCATTTCTCTTTGAGTGCTTCAAAGACACTCTCCGTGGAATGGGCTCTTGCATGACGCCTGACGTCAAATAGAGGAGGAGATTTCTTTTCTTAGAAATGGAAAAGAGGCCCAGCCAACCCAAAGTGGCAGACTCCAGGAAATTTACCATTCCACAATGGATTGTATAACCTTGTTTGGTTTACAGCCTGCTCACATTTTATCACAACTTCCTCTTCAGTACAACTCGGCTATGCTGACGTTGTACACTTTTTAATCTGATTTTTTTTTTTTTTTCCGTTATGAGCATTTTAAAGGTTATTTCTTTCTTTGTTCTCTATTCCTAATCATTATTACGTGGTACGAAAAGGCACAAACAAAAGTGAGCTTGGAAAACAAGTTCTACTTTTTAATAGCAGCAGTTTAAATTAGTCAAGATTTCAACTTTTCTCTTGTACGCTGATAAATAAATCTTAGAGCCTTAAGCCCAGAAGCGGTCATTAACTTTCTCATTTCAGGTAATTCTTTTTCTGAGTTGATAAATTTCAAACAGTTTGAAATTATTACTTCAGAATTTTTTGAACACTTTTATCTTTAAAAATGACTCCTTATACTTAATCTAATAAAAAGAAGGAATAAGTTAAAAGAATGTACTCTAAATAGTTTTATATTTTCCTAAAGCCTATCCCCAAACTTTTGTCAACATCAATATTTCAAGTTATTCATACAACAAACATAAATAGAGCATACGTGAATATTTCAACTTTTTTCTTTTCTTTTTCTTTTTTATCAATTTTTAAAAGAATTTTTATAAACTCATCCCAGAGACTTCTTTTCAAATTTTTGATGTATAAAAAATTTGTGAAATCAGCCAAGATTTACTTACCAGCATTATGCAAAAATTGGTTGATTACTTCAAGTTGATAAGCTTAAAGATTTTTCTTGATAAATTTCAACTAATAATTTTTGATTTCCTTTATCTAAAATTCTATACACAAAAAGTATTGATAACTATTGAAATATTCAATTAGAAATAAAAGATACTCAGGACTTTTCATTTATTATTTTTTTTTGCAATGTATTGGAAAAGTGTTTTATTTTCTTGTTTTATAAACAGCTTTCTTCAAATTTAGCAGCATTATTTTGATGAATCGAAACTACCAAAACTTTTTTATCAAGTTTTTTGCATCTCAAAACTCTATTTTTCTATTTTCTCCCGTACAAACTCATATTAGTAAAACAGGTTTTTCAGAAACTTTTAACAGCATTAGTAGTTTAATTATAAGTATGAAGAAGAGTACAGAGTACAATTGTAAACCCCTTTTTTTAATAAGAAACTGTCAACATAGATTTGCCCAATAAAAAGTGAGAGAAGAAACTTATTCAATGATCACCGCTTTTTCCATTTTTTTAATTGATCACCCCCAACATAGCATGCTGCCAAAAGACAATGGCTATGTGACTGTTTCTATTGAGTGACTAACCAGATCTGTTTCTGTTTATTTTTATTTCAGGTAATGAGTTGAGGAAGATGCTTGAATTAATTGCTCAATTCCTTCTTTCTACTGGAAGTGAGTTTAACCCTTTAGGCGTCACCGTCAGTGGATTGTGACCCACACCACCACTCAGTCAGTAGATGATATATATACAAAAATACTGTTAGAAATGTGTATAATTTTAAAGTAAACTATCACATTTGCTCTGTACGTAATTTTGCTGTAAAAATGGAAGGATTTTCTGTATAATCTGTAAAAATTCTAAAATCCAAGATGGCCACCACTTGATGACGTCATCATGTACAAATTATGTAATAATTTTTTTCCCTACATAACCTTCTATCATGAACCATCTTTGTTCTATACTTTATTCAAGTCAAATTTACAAAATTTTCTCAAAAACTAAGCACTCAAAAAGAATTACAATCTAATTTCTTTCTAAATCAATCCAAGCAAATCAAGGAAGATGCAGAGATAAAAAGCAAAGCAAACTAAATATAATCCAAGCACAATAATTGCTCTCTCTGAAATAGAAAGTGTCCTTGTAATAAAAAAATTTTAGATAACAAATATGCACCTTCAGGTATGGTCTGATAATACCGATTAACTAATTAAACTATTGACTTTGTTAACCTTGCTCAGATGCAAAACTTTCATTTCAACTACAAGTCATTTCCATAGTAAAGCCAGGGTTTTAAAAACAGTATGTAGGGATTGCGAGAAGGCATCAGGTTACGTCTAACTCAAGCCAAATGCATCTTGATGCATTCTCACTCGTACACATGAAAGGAAAATCCTAACACATTTTGAAAAAAGTGATAGATGTATTTAAATTTATCAGATTGTTAATTATCATATTATTTTAAAAGATCATATACAAAACTTTTTATCTATTTATTAAACAAAAATGCCTACATGGGCATAGCCAATCTTGGATACATAATTTCCAAAATTTTCAGGGGGAACATGTCCTCAAACACCCCTATAAGCCACACCTTTCCCTCTGTGCACTTGAAAATAGAGGGAGATGTCTTACAATTCTACATCATTCCTAACATAGAAACTTGACAGGTGTGGTGATTGCTAGGCTGTTCTCTTACCAACTGAGCCAAACTGACAAGTCTTGTATACCTGAGAATTTATTTATCATATATGCAACAGAAAAATTGCAGTAATTATCTTCAGCAGTAATAGAAATTGGAGCAGATCTTGACATTGCCACAGCCAGACTTATGAAATTTATTAATATCAACTTGCAAACATTATCTACTTGAAAAAATTCTCGTCGATAACGTCTATTGCATTTATAAACAAAAAGGTGCGGTTTACTTTGGCATGTCAATGTTTGTTTGTGTCATCATCTGTGCGTAACTGACTCAGTCGGTAATAATGTTTTAGAGATGATGGAAATAAACACTGAAATAATAACAAAATCAACCACACCTCTAGTTTATAGACAGTGTTTACTTGCAAGGACTTTTCTTTCAAAGAAGTTATTTCATTCTTTTCAACTAAAAACCATCAAGGAAACTAGTAAGCACTCTGAATGTGCTTATGTCATTGTCGCTGAAAGCTGAGCAATCTGGTTAAAGATCCCAGACTAAACTGCGACAAAAGCTTTATTCATCGGAGATATATAATCAATAGTTTGACAAACAACTGAAATACAGTTTATCATATTTATTCAAGATGACGTTATTACTGTGTTATTACACCCATAAAGCTGAAAAATTGTCCTACCTGATAATGTTAACAATGCTTCAGTCTGTCTATTACAATTAAAGGTTCAGTCAGTTGCAATTAATGCAAAATCAAAAAAAAACAAACTCTGCCACAAAATGTAATTAGTTGTTGTTTGGCCCATGTTTGGCCCATGGCCCACTCTTCCACAAAATGTTATTGAAATTCATTGAGAACTTTTGGAGATATTGCATAAACTAACAAACAGGTCTGATTATTCACTCGACAGAAACTGTCGTGTGACCAATATTTTTTGGCAGCATGTCATGTTAGGGGTGATAAATTGAACAAAAAAGGGGTGATCCGTGAGTAAGTTACTTCTCTTGCATTGTTGGGCAGTGATCACTAAAACAAACATGAATGCAGCCAAACACAGACTAAGTGATCGATTTAGCATAAACTAACTTTGCAAATTAAACTTCCTACTGAAAACCTATTCGGGGCTGAATTTTTGGAAAAAAACTAAGAGGATGTTTTTTGTTGACATTATAAGGAGTCAGTGTTGTTTTTTTTCAATTTTCAACCCTCTGTCTCCACTGGTGTGTGCGTGATACATACATGCATTGCCATAAACTAGCCAGAGACACTTGAAAACCAAAGAAAAGTTTGGTTGGCAGTTTCTAAAAGATAGACAGACACAAATGGGTGAACTCATAACCTCTGTCCAAATTTGTTGGCACAGCTAACGAGGAAGGTGTCTAGCCTTCTGAAAACAGTGAATCTAGTTAGTTAAGCCCGATACCCCATGAGGAGCCAAGGCCATTGATAAGTCATTAATGTTTCTGTAACAGACTGTTTTTTCCAGCCGAGAGTTGTTAGCCTCATCTCAACCCCTTAAAACTCTCAATCCTACTCTTTAGCAGAGAAACATTGAGTACCATTTTTAAATTCTTTGCTATGACTCGGCTTATAGTATCTGATATTCTCAGACGATCACCTATCTAGGTACTAACCAGTCTAGATGTTGCTTAACTTCGTTGATCCTCTGAGAACAGGCATGCCTAACACAACTCGACCCAATATGAAGATAGTGAATCTACTGTCAATTAAAGCTCTATCAAACTGAAAGCATTCCCCCGGTCAAACTCAGTGGGACTAACATCTTCAAACAGCTTGTAATTTCTCATCATCCTTTATACTGCCCAGCAGCTCTGATTGCTACAATAGTGACCACTGTAACTGACCACTACAAGTTGCTCTTGGTATTGTGGTCAGTCAGACATCAAGAGACTTGGCTTCCCCTCTCTACCTCAAAAGCAGTTAATCATCATCCAGTGGTCAACACTTGCAAACAGTAATCCTTAATCATTAAGTTCCTACGCAAGACATGTGCCTTGATGTTGTCCTCTATTAAATAGTCCGTGGTAAATTATCACATTAAAGAGGGCACTAACACACGGCTATTGAGTGGAAATTAGTGATTTGGAATAATAAATGATACTAACTGGAAGTAGACGATACCAAATTCTCTCCAAGTGTGTAGGTGTGTCTGAGCATTTGGCCTTGAAGTAATTCAAGTGAGAAATAGTACTGTAACATGGAATTGCAGGGAGTGGGGGGCGACTGAGAGAGCAGCTCTTTTTTTCCAATCGAATGTGAGAGAATGATTTTGTTCATATTTATAAACATTATACCCACCTACAAAATCAATTAGTTTTTTTGTTTTTTTTAAAATTATCACTAGTTCATGATTCAATTCATTGCGGACAGTTATTAAGTGTACAAATAAAAATTTATGTAACATGAGGTCAAAAATCACCTGAACTGATATATCGTTTAAGGGGTAATTCAAGAAATGAAACCCTAAAGACATCATGTTAGTTCAAATGATCATAGTTTTCAATCAATATATATATATCTTCAGTATAGGTCATTTGATAATCGATCAGGGAAATTAGACCCAAGACCATTTGTTTTTAGTGGCCAATATGAGAACCAGTATATATTACTCTATTTACTTACAGGCATATTGACCAATTGTTCCTTTATTGATGACATTTCTTGTTAGTTTCCTCTTTCCAAATATGACATCTACACATTCCTTACTTTCAGGTTATATATTTCAAAGAGAAGACCTAAGTCAAAATAAGCATGACAGACATAGTACTTATTATGATATTATCTTCATCTTTATCCACACTTAAATCAGGTTCTCATAATATATTTTGAAATTAAGATAAAGGCCTCTTCAGTCAACATTAGTGTGACAGATATGGCTCCAAGTTCCCGCGCTTAATACTTATCCAGGGTACTGCTACTTACTGTTGATGATGGCTGGTTTGGCCAGACTTGGCTGATGGCCGTTATTGATACAATGGGGGTGAGAAACATGGCTCTTATTATATAATGTTTATTTTGGTAGATAAGACAGCACTAGAAGTAACCGGGGAAAAAACCTCCAAAAAGGCCAGATATAAAAACAGTGACTAAACAGTGAGCTAAAGCCATGAAATTCAAACTCAAGTTTGGGTCTCAATTTACACGACGGTCCCCTTATCTGCCGAAGTATACGTTATGTATGATGATTATGAAAAATGCAGTTAATTTTGGTAATACTTCATTCAATAACGAGCTGAGAAACCCAGGTGTCTTTCAGCTAGTTCCTACGAAAAAGCTTCAATCCATCCATCCAGGACGTTAGGTACAAACATTAGTTGCATAGTGTTTGTACACAACCAGCTCCAAAAAATGTTGAAAAAAATAGGTCATTTAAGACACTGACTGACTGCTGCAAACTGCTATTTACAAAGCTGTCGGCTGACTAAATTTCAGATCAAAAAACACATTAATAGTAACAAACTGACAGAATCATTAGTTGTAATTAACCGAAGCGTAAATTCTAACCAACTGACTGAACCATTAATTCTAACAGACGGAACCATTAATTGTGATAAACTAACAGAAGCATTAATTGCAAAAGACTGACTGAAGCTCTAATTCTAACAGATTGGCTGATGCATTCATTGTAACGAAATGACTGAACCATTCATTGTAACATACAGATGCATTGATTGTAAAAAAAAAAAACTGACAGAAGCATTATGGTAACAAAGTAACTGATGCATTAATTGTAACTCACTTAACTTTTAATTGTAACAAACTGAATGAAGCATTAATTATAGCAGATTGGTGGATCCATTAATTGCAACTGACTGAACCTTTAATTGAAACAGACTGACTGATGCATTAATTGTGACAAAATGACTGAACCCTTAATTGAAACAAACTAACTGATGCATTAAATGTAACAAAAAGTCAGAGACATTAATTGTATCAAACTAACTGATGCATTAATTGTTACTGACAGAAGCATCAATTACACAAGTGAAATAGAGATTATTATTCAAATATTTTGGTTTATCAAGGGTTAAAAGCTGATAATGCCAAAAGGAATTTATATATTCTCGGCAATTTGCTTCAGTTTGTGCAGTTTTACTCCTCTTTGGACAGACTTTAAACATTTGAAATTTCAGATGTAAACCTTCACAGAATTTATTGGCATCTACAATCAAAAGTCACCCAACATACATTCATTCAACTGCTCGTCTGCCAGGCAGAGTAATCTGCCCCTGACTTGAGACCTCCACAAAGTTTGACCCAATGTTACATGGTCCCTTGTCAGCTGTGACATGATCTGTGCAGACCACGCTGGCTGGTCATTTCTGCATCTTGTTCCTTTTATTGTTCTGTTAAGCAAAAGGTAGGTATGGCGGGGCTTCACTCTGCTACCTGTCCTAATTTTAGAGATATAATTTTGAGCCGAGTTTCCCAAAGGTTAGGATGTCTTTCGCACACTCACTCTCTTCCCATAATTGTGTCAGTTGAAAATTGTTGTGTGACAGGCATGGCTCTACAGTATACTTTTGCGCAAACATAGGTTCCTCTCACATTTATCTGATAAGGTCTTCGTAGATTAGTTGGTACCGGCTCCAGTCAGTTGGTTGTGAAGTGGGGTCTCAAGAGCAAGGTAGCAAGTTCAATCTGATCCGGTTTAGCCTTTCATCTCTACCAGGTCAATAAAACTTCATTATTCAACAGAAGTGATACCCATAATTACCCCAGAGTGAACTGTATTTTGGTAGGTGACTCTCTTTTCACGGCCATAAAGTAACTTGCCTAAAATACATAGCAAGCATTAGGGTAGATGCCTGAATTTGCATTCAATATGGCTGTGCGAGCATTTTATTCAATAGATCGCAAGGTTTGAAACCAAAAGGCATGAACTTGAAAATACACTGAAATAAAAGTATTTTTGAATTAATTACACTGTCCAACTTTATTTGAACTTTTTTTTGTTCCTGGGTAATAAGTGTTATTTTCTGATTGATTATGTCTAAAATGCATAGAAAAAAATGTTCATTATTCCCTTGAAACATTGCGTCTGTGTCCAGAACATTGATAATTTGAAATCTACTTATTTCTTATTTGATAAAGGGCAAATCAGCACATTTTTAACCACATAAAGTAAGGAAAACAATTACATATGATCATCACTGTCTTGAACACAAAATCAAAGTTTGAAGGAAATAATAGCCATTATCTATATTATTGTTTTGAATGGAATTTTGGTGACATTGATAAGATTATGTAAAAGTATCATGTTCAGAAAAATTAGACTTTGATTGATAAGGTGGCTCATTCATATTTAACTGATTTTCTTATAACAGTGCAAGTTTCAAAAAAATCATTTCAGTTTAGTCAGTGTATATATGATAGTTTCAATATAATGTATAGTCATATGATTACTAATGATGATGATTACTAGTCATAACAGAATGAAGTCTACTGACAACAAAGGAGCTTATATTAAAAAAATCAATATTTGTTGTGTAAAACAAATGCATTTTTTCATCATTAGTCTATAGACTTATTGATTTACTTGAACATATATACACACTAGTAAAGATACCCGGTGTGGCCCGGAGAAGAAAAAATTCACAGTAGACAACACATTGAAAAATATGTTCTTTATTTCTTCTTTCCCAATGTAACAAATGGAAAAAATATCATCTGCACAGAGACCTAAATCTTTACCTCCAATCTCTGCTGTTTACTCACCGATGTAGAATGATGGCCTTGTTTAAGTTGCAATTGAAAAGAAAAAACAAAAATCAAGATGGAAGTAAATAGTGGTAAAAATTAATAATAATAATGGTTAAAAATACTTCATAAAATGACAGTGGTAAAAAAGGTAATGGACTTGACAAAGGTAAAAAAGGTAATGGACTCTCGATTCAATGAAAAAAATAAAATTAACCCAAATTAGCTATAACACAGAGTTTGATTTCACTTTGTTTATATAAACATTTGATCGTAAAATATATTTCTATATCCTTGTTTTGATATAATTTGATCAAAAGTTTATTAAAACTACTTATTTATCTCTTGTAAAGAAAAATTAAAGTTTTGCCAATGAGGCAATTTCACAAATTCAGCATCAGCGTAACGTACACATACTTATAATCATTGCTTTTTATATCAACAAAGTATTGTTGATATAAAAAGTATTGCTCATAATATTTATGTCGGTAAATTCCCAAGCCCATGGCTTAATGATAAAAAAAGCATTTATTTTACACAAAATTATTTTTTTTAGCATAACTTCATTTCTTGTCCATGCAGTCAATTCAGTAGTGAATGTTAATCTCATAGATTGAAGATTATACAGTGAAAATATTAGATCAAAACTCAGCTTGTATGTACATGTTAGGCCATGGTCCTATTGATGCACCTTTGTATGTCTATATGTAAAGAGCAACACAAAATTTCAGGAAATCTGACCATGAAAAGAATTTTGAGGATTGAAAAATTACACCGTTTTCTTCAAAGTAGTCCCCTTGGGCATTTATACAGTAATTCCAGTTGTTTTTGCTAAGATCCCAGCCAAAAGTCCATGCCACAATTGGTTCAGTCATGCTTTCCAAATTCCCTGAAATTTTAGGTAGCACTTGACATATACTGGACTGTTTCTTATGTTTCAAGCAGATTTTCATAAACGTTGTGAGAACATCAAAAAAATTTCTTCTCACTCAACAAGTGATCTTCGAAGAGTGACTGATCACCCTTCAGATGGAACAGTTCACTAATTTCTTTGGCCAGGATATCTATCAGCTATTCCAAGTTGTGACCACTGATTTGCACAGGTTGAAGGTAGGATTTGTTCACAAGGATCTCACCCACCATGCAGCTCACCTATCCTTTCTACATTTGAGAGAAACACCCATATCAAGATGTAGAGAGACGTATTTCATATTTTACATTTTCTGGGTGAAGGATATCAAAGCTACTGCTTCACACAATAAAATATACTGCCATCTGGTAACAAAGGAATTAGTCATCAGAGAGCAAATGGTAAATGCTGGTTGGGTAATGGGAGCCAGTCAAGTGACGAAGACAAAGCAGATGGATTCTATCCAAAAGGATCTTGGAGAAACTTTGATGGCAGATTTACTCTGACAGAATAAAAGATATCCCTTTAGAAAATCTCTGTGATTAAGAATGTCTTGACACTTGTCTTGGCTTCTTTGTATCGAGAAACAGTCTGAAACAATTTCTTACAAAAGAAACTATATATTTTATTATTTACATCTAATTTGGCAATACTAAGCAAGGAATGTAACTCAGCAACATCTAAATTGGTAATACCAAGAAACAAAAATGTTAGTTACATTCCTATATATTTTTTTTTAATCCTTAACATTATTTGGTATTTTCAAATTTCATGAATTTGGCTGTAATGAAGCTGATTAGTGCTCACCTTTATCAATTAAGTGGGAAGTAATTTCAAGACATTTAAAAAACAAATAACAGAGAAACCTTTCGCTAACATGAGCAACATCCATGAGAGGAGCATACATGGGAATACAGTAGAGCCAAGCCCAAGGGAGCTAAAGTGGGATAAAAACAGGATGACAAACTGAGAAAGATGGGGGGGGGGCGTAAAAGAAAACTTTGTAACCCCAGATGAAATTCCTCTCAGAGACCTCGAATATAAGTAATGAAATTGAAGACATTAGAATTTCAAATTGAAATCAAATTTAGCATTTCTTCAAATAAAAAAAAGCAGAAGTGGAGTGATACATGAAAGAAAGTGGCTAAGATAATGATACCTTCTGGTATAAAATATAAAAAGAAACATAAATTGATGAGGTGCTGGTTGAATTTGAACCCACGACTCAGATGTTACAAGGTGAGTTCAGATTGGACACAAAGGTCCCTCTTCATTTGTCTTTGATAAATGTCTTTTTTAAAAAGATAATTGTCTGTATTCATCTGTGTTTAGTGGGTAATTAAAGATTATTTTCTAAAAACATAGAAGGAAGGAAAGAAGAAAACTAGAAATAATAAAAAGAAATAATTCTGAATGAAAGTGAGGATAAAGGTAAGGAAATATAACTGGCACTAAAAAAAGCATGAATGAGGTAGTGAAGGAAGAAAAAGAAATTACAAGAATGAAAAACAGTAATGAAAAAGAAAGTGGTTGAAGAAAGAAAGAAAGAGTAACTGAAAGAGCAATGATAAGACATGAAAGACAGAGAAAAAAGAAGACAAAGGTAAGAAAAAGAATGAATTAATGAAGTAATGAAGAATGAAAGCAATGAAGGATGAAATTAGGGAATAGAGCAGAAAGAAGGAAAAGAATGAAATGATTAAGAGCAAAGAAAAAAGGGATAAAGATGTAAACAAAAAAAGGAAGAAGGAAAGGGAAAATAATATAAGAAGAGAGAAGTGGAGAAAAATGAAAAGAGAAGGAAAGAAAGATGAAAAAAGAACGAAAGGAAAAATGAAGAAAAAAGGAAAGGAAAATGAAGAAAGAATGAAAGGAAGATGAGAAAAGTAATGGAGAAAAATGAGAGAGAAGGAAAGATAGACGAAAAGAGAGAAAGAAAGAAAGCTGAAAAAAGAGAAGGAAGGAAAGCTAAAAAGAGTGAAGGAAAAGAAAACGAAAAAAGAAGAAGGAAGATTGAAACAGAAGGAATAGAAGATAAAATGAGAGAAAGAGAGGAAGATGAAGAGAAAGAAGGAAAATAGACAAGTCAAGAATGAACCATTCAAAACAACAAAAACAGCAAACAAACAAGTTTCCCTTGTCTCACACCTCAAACTATAAAACACTTACCATAAGTGACCCAACACAGAACGAAAACGCTGAGAGTGACGGTGGAAAAAGGATAAAAATAAACAAAACCCGAGAAATAATTTATTAGAATTTCATCTTCTTTGTATACGAAGAAGAAAGTCGTTAAGGCTAAAAAGATTTGTGTCTTTGCATAATTAATCGAAATAATGTGACAACTGATAATTGTTATCACACTTGTAGCAGAGGGGTGGGGGAAGATGACGACTCGTATTTTATTGGGTTGCGCTGTCGAGGTGTTATTGTGGCTTTTTGGAAAATGTCTGAGAATTCTGATCAAAGCAGGAATTTCAGCACTTAAACGCAGAACTGGGATTTCACAGCATCACAGCTGATAGATCAGATAAGCCCAATGTTTAAGTGCTGCCAACTCTTTCTTGGAACTGGAGTGTCGGGAAGAAAAGCTCCCTGTATAGATCAGTGAGAACTAATCAATTAAGGCTCTTTGCTTAATAACTAAAAAAGAGAGAAAAAACAAACAAAAATCCCGGTTATAATTGCAGGGAGTATTTATACAGGAATAGGTTATAATTAAAAAGCAGGCAATTTAAATTTGATAGGATACGAAGCAAAAAAATGAATATACATTTGAAATGAGATAGGATTTTTTCTCCTGCTTGTCCTCATTGATGTGTCAAAACTGATAGGAACATTGACCATAAACTTAAATTAACCTCTAAGGTATAACAAAAAAATGATGCATTTTTCTTTTTTTCTACTCATTTTTGTGACATGAAGTATCATAAGTCATTATTGCTGAACAACCATAGCCATCAAAGATGGTAATAGGTACTATCCTTTTTTTATATGCGTCTATGTTTGTTTGTATGTTCTAGCTCTCATGGCCATACCATTTTATCTTCTGACTTGAAAACTGGCAACAGTACTCTACGAGACCCATTCTAAAAAAGCCTCTTTGACCTTTTGAGGGTCTCATTTCGATGGGTTTATTAATAACATCTATATATTCATAAAAAGATTTTAACTACTTTTTGCTTCATCTAATAAATAATTGACAATGAAACAAAAAAGTAGTCAAAATATATTTTTTAAAATGATGATCAAAAAAATTGCATTTTACTTTTACTGACGTGTGAATGAGGCGTGTGTGTAAAAATCCAAGGAGAAGAGTATTAGACATAATCTAGAAATAGCCTTTGAAGTATTACTTGAAATTGAAATTAATATGGACTTATAAAGTCTGTTCAGAAAGTATCCAGAAATTCAGTAGTGGGTGAAAAAACAGGTCTGGTTAGTTCCGCAATAGGATTGGAAAAAGGGATGATCAATGAATAGGTTACTTTGCTCACTCTTTGTTGGAGAGTGAATACCGAAAAAATCCAGATTTTCAGAAAAAGAAGTATGAATGTTCTCAGACACAAACTAAGGGATCGATTTAGCAGAAACTAAAAAAGAGAATTGAGTACTCTACTAAAAATCTATTTTGAGGGGAATTTTCAAAAAAGGAGATTAAAAACCATTTTTCTAGACATAAGGAGTAAGTGATCAAATTTTCAACCCTCTAGCTCAATTTGTGCGGCTTGTATGTGTGATACATAAAAACATAACCAGCTAGCAAGACCAACTAAAAAACTAAAGAAATCTATAGTGTCAGTTTTGGTAGACAATTTCTGATACAACCTATCTAAGACAATGGTGCCTTAGTCTCTTTGAAGTAATTCCCTTGGGATCACACACATGTTCATCCCAGCATTCCTTCCACTTTACAAAAACATTCTCCGTTTGGGATCACCATCAGTTACCATTGAAGGTGAAGGGTTTCATCTTTTTTATATATGTGTATGTTTATGTGTTTGCATGTTCTAGTGCTCCTGGCGATACTGTTTTGTCTACAGACTTGAAAATTGGCATCGGTACTCCTCTCAACCCTTCCTAAAAATAACCTGGGGGGGGGGCTTTCAAAACTTTTGGGGGGTTTTATTTTGAAAGGTTTATTAATAACATCAAGATTGGCCACAGCCCCAATTTTTTTTCTCTCTATTAGGTGTTTTACAAAGAAAAACACCAGTAATGTGATCAATAGAATTTATTCTGACCATATTTAGTTCTTGATGGAATTTTTTTTACACAACTTCAAATTTTGATGCAACGATTGTTCAATTATTGACTGTGATTCTTTGCAACAAATAAAGATATGAGAGTACATATAAGTGAATAGCACCCTCACTTAGCAAGACTATCTTAACTTCTTGATTCAATCTGTTATTAGGCAATACTGTTTGCTGCTAAGTCATGTGAATAATAAAGTTTGGATATCTTTCACGGAGCAGGAATTGAAGATATAACCACAACTGATATAAACGAATTACTAGCAACTCACCAAAAAGAACAGATCAATGAAGAACTTTCACAGATCAAATACAATACGACCAATCAGGATTTTTTATCAAGTGATGCAGGTTAAATACGAGAGAGGAAAACTGGCAAGATTTTTTAAAGTAGCGGAAGACGTCCAGCAGTTGTCTTCCATACTTGCAACATGATCAGTCCATTGCCATTTGAGTTCTCTAATGGATCCTATGATGTCTCAGACTCCTGTTTTTTCCCTGATACATTGTACTGTCTTATGATCTCTCCATGTGATGCAGAGCATGACTCTCTCATGTGCACATTGTATGGTTCTCTTAGTTAGGTTCCATGTTTCAGCTTCATAGGTGACTATCGGGAGGATTCATTACTTGTATACCCTTCTCTTAAAGTACAAATAAGATTTTCTTATTCTTGAAGATTAAACTTGCTCAACCAAAGTCTTGCCATCCTAAAGTGATTCTTTGCTTGATTACTTCTTCTTTTGAGGATTTCATGGAGTGTGTCATAATAAAACTTATGTTCTGTCCAATCTAATTATTTCACTAAAACATTTCTAAAGTTCTGATACCTTTATTTCTGCTTCCATAACTCAATTTTATTTTCATGTCTCTTGATAGCAAAATAAGGTCACAATTTGCTTATGTGTTTAATTCACCCAAAGTTTTTAACATTGAAGTTTTGCCAACATAGAGATGAAATTTAATTAAACATGAAATTATTTTAATTATATATAAAAATATTGGTATCCCAGTTTCCTACTAAATTTTAGAAAGAAAATGTATCAAGCTATTATAAGCATTCCCTCTACTGCATGCTCTTTACATGGAATGTATCGTGCTTATGGTTCCAGGCTTTCCTATATATATATATATATATATATATATATATATATATATATATGGACATGAAAGAGCAATAAAAATAATATTTTATGAAATATCAGATATTTCATTGTCAGTATAACAACTATCATACACATAGTTGTAAATATGTATGGCATAAATTTAAAGTAATAACGTGTCTGGTTAGTCAGTCAATAGAAACTGTCACAAGACCACAGTCTTTTGGCAGGATGTCATGTTAAGAGTGATCATTTAAAGAATTCGGAAAAGGGGTGATCAGTGAATAAGTTACTTCTCTCAATTTTTAGTTGGTGATGATCACTAAAAACACCCAAATTATTATAAAGACAACTCCATATCAATATCATCAGTATATATATATATATATATATATATATATAAATATTTATGCATATAAACATATATAAATGCACACACTCACACATATATATAAATCATTGAGAAATGGATATATAATCCGACAGAGATAATTATAAATGTGTTATGTTACTTTGAAACTCTGTTTGAAATGACTTCCCGTTGATACACAGTGAATGTATCACTTGGCCTTGATAGCATAAATAGAATAAACAACTAAAGAAAACAAGCTGTTGCAGGAATCAAACCTGTGACCAATAGGTAGCTACTTTAACATAGCATCGCTCTTAACCTTTGAGCAGAACAGCCGCCGGTAAGGCGAAGGCCCAAATAACTGACATATGTCCAAATTCTTATATTGTTTTTATATATATATATATATATATATATATACATACATGCATGTATATGTGCGTGCATATGTGTAAATGAATATCCATGAGGGTCATTATTATGTGTGTCCTCATATGAACACAGCTATCAAACATCCATACACAAGGGACTGGACAATATTCTTTCTCTTGATTCTATATAGAGCCCCACGTTTCAAACAAACACAAAGTCCTAATGAATAACCTAAAAGAAAACTTCACTAATTATTAATTTACCAATTCCAAATAACTACAACAACACGAGAAAAATGATACCAGAAGCATTTCAGAATGGTGGCGCCTAAATGAATTCCATACCCGACCATAACAGAAATAACAGGTGTGATGGTAAACAAACAATTCCTGGAAGATATAGGAGAAAAAAATGAGACAAAACTAAGAACATCAAAGAGATTCTTGCTTAAAAATATGTTTCTTGGAATTCCACGTACAATAAGACATTTTTAAAAATCTTCTTGCTAAAGTGTGGAATATTCCATTATGATCCTTGTTCATGCATCCTTTCAAAAGAATCTGAATCGATTCTGTACATTATGAAACCAATTTTTAGTCATACTAGCCGCAGGTTATAGTGTTACTTGGGTTAAGTTTTAGAATGATTAAGCTTAAAATATGATACCTTCGTAACAAAAACGGACCGATTTTCATTATTATATTTTTAAAACTAGTTATTACCCGGAAAAAAAGTCATGGAGATATCTTCATTTATTTCTCTCTAAGGGACAAAATGGAGATGGGCTGGACACTTAGCAATAAGAAATGACAACATAAGGAGCAAAAGGTTCACTGATCGGTGTCTGTGGGACAGTAAACACTGTAGGGAAAGATCACACTCAAGATGGAAGGATAAAATTCAAAGGTCTGCCTGTATGACATGGCAAAGGTTAGCGTAATTGTTCATTGAGGGGTGACACAGTCCATTATATAGATAAATAAATCATTATAAATATGTGTAAAAAGAACAATGTGGATTTATATAGCACATTGAACAAATATATTGAAAGAAGCTGGTGTGTAAAAAAAATATCTCTTAGATTAAATGCTGATTTAAGGAAAATTTTACCAAGGAAAAGTAGAAACAAAAGAGAAACTGAAACAAGTCTGGTTAGTCACACAATAGAAACCATCACCTGACCGACTTCTTTCGGCAGCGTGCTGAGTTGGGGGTTGATCAATTGGAAAAAATTAGAAAAATAGGTGATCAATGAATATGTCACTTCACTCGCCTTTTTTGAAAAAATTTTTTAAAAAGACATTAATACAACCAGACACAAACTAAGGGACTAATCTAGCATAAACTAACATGGTAAATTGACCTCCTCCGCACACACACACACACACACACACACACACACACACACACACTAAAAATCTATTTGAGAGGAGAATTTGAAAAAAAAATACTGATTTTCATAATAAAGAGAAAATGCTGAAATTTTCAGCCCTCTACCTTGATTAGTACCGATTTTGATGTAGTACAATATTGCTTTACAAACTGATATAACTACATTGAAACACATAGAATTATGATAAGACCTAGTACACTTCAGTTTTAAATAGTACAGAAAATTTTCAAACTAGTTAAACACACAAATCAAAGTACATAGAAGTAATTAAACATCTTTTAATGCTTTTTTCTTTCCTCAAGATAATGATAGACGAATGCCAATCAGTCTTAGAAAAAGAGGCAATTCAAAAAATATACATACTTAATATAAAAAAAAACTATGGACATTCATTAAAAACCAACAGGAACTCAACATTTTACCAATGGTGATAAGATTTCAAATCACTGTCTTGTATATCTAATATTCACTAATACAAGCATCTGAAAATGTGCGTGTAAGTTATTTGAGTGTAAAACAGATGATTGATCAGTCATAAGGAAGCTGAGAAACACAAAAGTAATTAATAAATACTCACAAGAATCCCAGATAAAATCAATAAGAAACAGTAATCTATTGTAGCAACACTAAAAATGATTAAATAAGAATAGTGTTTAATGTAAATATAGGTTGATATTAAAGGTGTATAACACTGATAACAATAAAACAACTATTTAAAATCTGATACTGATAACTGTTAATAATGGTATAATGAATGATAAAATCAATAATGAATGATTTTATAATAAATGATAAAAGCAGTAATAATTTTCTAGAAGTCAAATAATTGAAGCAATAATAATAAGTAATAATAAATGATAGAAGCAAAAAAATAATTGATAATGTGACAAATTATAACAGAAACATAAAAATGAATTATAAAAAGACATAAATAAAACTGAACTTTGAAAATTAAGATAATGAAGAATAATAAGAAATATGTAAAGATAATAAAATTCATTACTAATAACAACAAAAAATTAATAATCTGCCAATTCCAGAAGACCGACAATAAGGTTAAAGATAATGAAAAGATAAGATTTTTTTTAAAAGAAATATGAAATATAAAACACAGTCCAACAACTATTCATATAGAGAAATATAAATTCCAAGTTGAACCATCATGAAAAAAAATTTAAGAAGATAGATATTTTTCAACTTGAACCCCAGACATTATGAATATGTTGAATCTGGAAAAAGTGAATGTTGAAAATTTTACTCCATGTACATTTCACTTAAAATATGACAGTTGCATTTAAAAGACAGATAATATCTAATACCCAAATGTTGAGCTAATCGCACACAAGTAACTGAGAAAGTAAAATAAAATTACTAAATACGCAGACAGTTTAACCAGGCAGAATGAATCAGTGTCGATGTTTTCTAATTCTCGTCTCAGATGAAAGAGTCTTCATCAGAACACAAAGGAGTTGAACTTCAAACTATTTCAAAAAGTTGTGTTTGTCCGTGTGCAAAATTCCAAAGAACGAATCGAACAAAAGCATATTAATCTTTCAAGAACATCCAGTGTTTATAAACAGAGATAAATAGATGGTCATCTTTTAACCTCTTCCTATCTATCTATATCTATATATTTATATACACCTTGCAAGCATATATATATATATATATATATATATATATATATATGTGTGAATATGTGTCTAAATGTGCATAAAATACATTTGAATATGCTAGTATTTCTCAACTTCAACATCACATATCTGTAATATATATATATATAAATATAAATACACACATACATATTTGTACTCACATTGTTCTTCAATTCCACTCTCTCTCTCTCTCTATATATATATACACATATATACATATGTATACATAAATTATATATATCTATATATATCTATCTATCTATATATATATATATATATATATATATATAGATATTTATACACACAGACATACATATTGAGAGGGAAAGGTGTAACAGTCATGCAGTGTATGTGTGTGTGTGTGTGTGTGTATATATATATATATGTATATCTAGTAATGGAAATGGGTTTAAGAACTAGTTATAAAGTAAGGCTAGATTTTGGGAACTAGGTACACAGCAATGTCTCCATTAGTATTCATTTAATATATGAAGAAAACCCTGGAAATTGAAAATTAGGTGTACACTATATCCCCATATATATATATATATATATATATATATATATATATATATATATATATATATACATACATACACTCTCTATATATCTATATAAGATGTAGGGCAGATTTACCTGTTGCATATATAACTCTCTCTATATAAATGTACATATATATGTAAATATATATATTGATCATTTATAGATAAATCTACTCACCCATATATATATATATATATATATATATATATATATATATACTTATGTATGTAGTTATAAATTGTTTATATCAATCTGCCTCTAACAAGCTATTAGAAAAAGATACCTGACTTATTATATATCATAGATTTGTGTGTGTGTGTGTGTGTGTAGGTGAAAAATCCATGGATATCCGATGCTTCCAGCTACAACAACTGTATGGCGAGCATAGCTACAAAGATCGAGGAAGCTGTACCCAGTTTAAGAGAGCAGTTCCCGTAAAATGCCGACCAGTTCTTATGTAACGTGGCTTGCCTGCTGCAGACGGAGTCTAGGTAAAGAAATTATCTACTGTCTGTGGCAGACCGATCTCAGGCAACATGTACAATTGATACCCAAACCTTTATATTCCTTCCTATAGACATCTGTTACAAAAAGAAAACAGCCATGTATTATTGATGGAAGAAAAAATAAGAAAAAAGATTTGAAAATACTGACATGGGTAAAGAATGGAATTTTATTCCTTCTTTTTTCTTTACATGTTTGATTTGAGTGTGTGTGCGTGCGAGTGCGTGTGCGTACGTGTGTGTGTGTCCGTGATGTTCACACACATCATATATGTGTATGTATATATATATATATATATATATATATATATATATATATATATATATATATATATTTTACAACAAATTAAATTACAAACTATTCTTGGTAACTGCTATATGTTTAAGAAGTCTACTTAGAAAAATCAAGTTAACAAACTTATTTTGAATAATGATGGTACGAAAGATCTGGAATTTCAATATTTCATAACTTTAGAAAGTTTTTTCTTCATAATTCCAATCTCACCATTAAACAACTTGTCCGTAAATGAGAAAATTAACAAAAAAGTTTATTAGACAAAGCTTGTTGTTTTTGATAGCATATGTTCTTATATATATTATATATATACATATATATATATATATATATATATATATATATATATATATATATATGTATGTATGTATGTAATATCACACAATCTATGATAGTTCTGTGGGATCATCTATCGATTTCTTTATATATATATATATATATATATATATATATATATATATATACATACATATATATGGGTCTAGTACATTTTATGCATCTTCCGTGGTGCCTTCTGTATGAAAAAGTAGGGGTAGTGAAGAGATCTGAAAGATTTCTCAATGTATTCTTCTTCATTTTCTAAAAGTTTGGAGGGGTGCAGATTCTAAGGGCCTTTAGATAAAAACCCGTAACTATATTAGATTTGATTTCAGTAGTGTGATGTGATGTGATGTGATGTATGTTCTTTCTTATTCACTGAAAATGAATGGAGAATTTTGGTGTTTGAGAAAGATAGAGATATCTATATGCTTTAGGGTTGTTTAAAATGATTGCAGTATCTGACCATTTTTGAATTTCATCAATTTTGAAAATAACAAAAACTCAAAATCAATATCTGGAGCTATATAAAGCAAAAAAACCCCACTTAGGTGGTAGTTATACATGTGTGCATGCACACAACATATTACCCAAAAGTTTGGGGAAATTGATCAACCTTTTCATCAGTCAAATCATATAGTTTCCCATGTCTCACCAGACATTCTACTCATCTTCCAAAATCACTGCGCTAGGAAATAAAATCTTCATTTTGTATCGTTTCTTTGAGGAAACTATTTCTTACCTTAAATTTCTCTGAACTTTTTGGTAGTTCCTTGTGTGTGCGTGTGTATATATATATACATATATATATATATATATATATATATAGCAGTAAAATTGTGAAACCAGTAATTTCATGAAATCCCCAGTTGAACAGTCAGTTTAGTAATGGTTAAGAAGTCTGTGTCATGAGTTTGCTCCTCACTGGGTGCCCCATTTGTGGAGTTGTGATTTTGAAAAAATAATCTAAAAATGATTACTTTAATTCAAAATTCATCAACGAGAAAGTGTCATCTAAATTGGTTAATTATTCTGCTTCTATTTTCCTCATTTATTTTCTATAACAATGAACAGTGTGACTTTCTGTTTCTCTATTCTTAACAATGGACTCTTTCACTTAGAGGTAACAATTTTGCTGTTACAAATACCTCGTACCTACCATTTAAAATAATAGGCTCTTTAACTTGAAGGAGTTCAGTAGTTTATTTTCTAAAAAATCATCTCAGAGAAATTCAAACACATCCATAAAAAATCAGGAAAGCGAGAACGAATTTTAACATATAATAAATATATATTGAAATATGATGCATGTAATTGCTTATTCTATTTATGCTGTCTCAGCCAAATAATACATTTGCCATGGGATAACAGGAGATCATTCCAAAGCGAAATTCAAAGTAATATAACACTTGTATAATTATTTCTGTCGGATTATTTATTTCTTAATAATATAATTGTTCGTGTTGAGAAACAAATAAAGCAGATATGGACAGTGAATGAACAAAATTAGAATTTGGAGATAAAGTAGTTATTTGGGCCTTTGCATTATCGGCGACTGTTTAGCCCAATGATCAGAGCAACGCATACACACACACACATATATATATATATATATATATATATATATATATATATATATATATATATATATATATATGTATATGTATGTACACACACATATTTCCTCTAACTAATTATAAACAACTTATTATTGTCATCAAGTTTTTCATCAGGCTATTCTTTAGATAAAGAAAAAGCTGTTAGTAGACATGTTGTTGGATTCAACAAATCCTGGTTTTGAATCCATGATTAATATAATTATGAGAAGTTTGGGGCATTTTAGGAGGAGATTATATATTTCTAATGAAGACAAAGCAAAAATTCTTTATTTAGGGCTATAGTACATAAAAAAAATTCCATACTCTCCAGTGGCTTAAAAAGGACCGGATGAAAGCACAGACAGTATTTTCCAGAACCAACAAAGCAAAAAAAAAAAACACAAAAAGACAAAAATTATTTGGGAAACTTTTCAAAACTGATGCAAATACTTTTTGTGAAAAACCTTTGCATTAAAAGCTTTATTTACTGTATATTTTGGCAGATAGGATGACATTCGAATAGGGCCGGATTAAGCTTGATAAGAGGCTGAGGCACAAGTCAATAAGCAGCTCCCTACTCTAAAGATTCTTACTAATTAACATGAAACTTGATGTATTAGCCAAGAATTTGGCTCTAAATTTTTGTCCTAAATCTACTTTTTAATCAACACAAAATAAAAGTTCGGCAAAACACACAGCCAAAAGGTCAATGTAATAAATAAAAAATTTCTTTTCAGGCCATGTCCTACTCAGGATACCCTTAATGCATCCTGGGACCCTTCCATTTGAAGCATCCAAAGAAAACCCCTAAAAAATGAGGTTCTCCTAAAGACCAGATATAAAAAGAGTGACTAAACTGAACAAAAACCATAAAATACAGGTGTCATCTTATTCAAAGATCACCTTATCTACCAATATATAAGGTATATAGAAATTAAGAACCTTTTGGGATTCATTAATGTAGAAAGAGAAAAAAATCCTTTCCAAAAATCAATTATCAAAATTTCTCATATTCTGCTTAGCACTTAGACCTTACTTGTCAATACACATAGAGACATCTAATACAAGAATAACTTTACACGACTTTTTACCATCACTCCTGGCTCAAACTATATCTCATCTACTTCTCATTACTATAATTCAATCTTAAGGTGTCTCCCACTCCAATTTTAACCTTCCTTTATCAAAATTATGTATCAAAGAAGAACTGTTAAGTTTACATAATGATTCTTTGTATCTTATTTTCCTGTTTACATCTCCCAGTTAATTTGGATACCAGTTTTCCAACAAAGTCTTATAAGTTGAGGACCATCATTTTTTTTAGTCTTTGAAACTTTGCATGTTACCACTGGAAAAGAATTTTTCTTCTAGAAGTTTCATAAATTTTATACAGACCTAAATCATCTTACAATGTTCTATTCTGCAAATGAGTTATTTTCCAATCACTGTTAATATGATTTATACAGAATGTGATTTTATAACTATTATTGTAATTTTAATCCTAATGTTATTAGCTTAATTTTATTGTGGAGATGAGCCGCTGTTTTACCATGGACCTGTTTTGGGGATATTAAAAAACAGTACAGGCATTTTTACATATATGTATAGTCCTTGGTCCTAATACATAGGTGTGTCTTTGGCAAGATAGCCTGATGGAACCCATCTTTCACCAGGATCCCTCAATCCTATTCTTCATGCAGAGTGCGAAGCAGAGATGCTAAGCATTGAGTTCCAGACTTGAGACAGGCACTACCACCATATATAAAATTTTAACTTTTTCATGCCCAGTAGGGTCATATGGCCAACAGCACTTCAACTTTCCTTTGTAATTTTCTTCAACACAATCATGAGTTCTTGTAAAGACCATATGGCTAAGCTCTCATTTTTATCAGAAATTTAGATGAAACTTAATTTTTGTGTGATATCCCAAGAACTTGACTCCTATAGATTTTTCATTTAATTCTTTTCAATGGTTTATTCAAAATTTGGACATGGAAGAGTTAAAAAAACATAAAGTTCATGAATTTGTACTTGAGGAACACTCTTATAGTCAAGTCAATTTTTTGACTAATGATATTTGTAAGGAATATCTAAATGAGCCAAAACAAATTATCTAACTTGGATCTCATTGCAAGAATTATTTCATAGAGGATGAGACTAATCTTAAAATGTGTTGTATTTTTTTTCTTGTTCTCTTTGGTCATTTATGGCTAATTACGGTCAGTTGGAAACAAGTGGCAAATATAAAAAGAAAAAGAGTAATGTCTTTATTCTCAATCATAATCAACTTTTTTTTTTATTCCAAACTATATCAATTGTTACAACAATTATTGGGTGTAGATACAACATTAAAAAAATCTTTCTTATAAAAAAATCAATGCAGCAAAAAATATTTGATGTAATTATAAAAAAATATTTATATATAAAGGATAAAGAAAATGAAACTGGACTTGCAATTCTTTTGATAAAAAGGACAAGTAGAATATCTAAAAAAGGTTAAAATACTAAATAGCTAAGATAATTTCAGAAACTTGAATTTTAAGTAAAAAAACATTTATAGTTTCCCCATTATCCGATTAGATAAAGAGTGATAGATTGAAGGAGATGAATAGGTACATAGATATGAACAGATAGATGGACAGGTCAGGTTGGTCACTCAATAATAACCGTAATGTAACCAACATCTTTTGGCAGCATGCCGTGTTGTTTTGGCAGTGATCACCAGAAGATCAGGATTTTCAAAAAACAGGCAGGTGCAAAATAGTGATCAATCTAGCTTACACTTACATTGTAAATTGAAGCGTACACACACACACACTAAAAGCCTATTTGGGTAAAGGGGAAATTTGAAAAAAAACAGAAAAAAAAACTTTTTATGTTGACATAATAAGGAGTAAATGATTAGATTTTCCAATACCTGGCTTCATTGGTGAGGCCGGTATGTGTGATACATAGCCAGCCAGATCGACTTGAAAACTGAAGAAACCTATGGTGACAGTTTTGTTATCTAAGATAGATAGATCCAAACAGCTCCAATTATTCACAACATTTTCGAAGATTATTAGAAAGGTATCTAGTCATGAAGAGGTTCATCAGATCATCATTAAGTTTTACTGAATATTTTTCATTAGTTTTATGCTTATAAGGTACAGATTCAAGATGGGATTAAAAACAAAGTATGAATAGAAAAAAAGAAAGGAGAGCCTGAACTTTTATCTTAAAAATTCATCTATCTTCAGTTCTAATCAAAATCTGGGGTTCTTGTTAGTTCTATCTTGTTAAAAACACTTCAAATCCTAATTCAAATTTTTTTTTGTTAAGTCAAAAAGGTAAAATCAGACAAAAAAAATTTTCAGCAGTTTTTAATCATTTTGTCCGACAGATACACAGACTGTTGTACTCGAACTGAAAACAAAATTTATATATTTAATGACTATACATACATTGATAGAATAATAGTTTTTTTTTAGATATACTTTAATGTGCTAAATGCATTTGTTTTTGTTTGAAGTTTCTCTATTAAAGCTATTATTTCATTTTTGCAATGGAAAATGAATGAAATTAATAAAAGAATATAATGGAAAATTCTTCAGAGGAAACATTTAGTATTTCACAAGCAAAATCAAGTGACATTGCTTGAGATGGAGGGGGGTAGATGAATGATGAAACAAACTGGTATTTCATTGATTGATAGATAGACTGATAGGAATATAAACAGATAGGGAGAGATTGATAGAGAAGCAAAGGGAGTGAGAGAGATTGATAGATAGATAGACTGATAGGAATATAAACAGATAGGGACAGATTGATAGAAAAGCAAAGGGAGTGAGAGAGATTGATAGATAGATAGATAGACATAGGAATATTGACATAGGGAGAGATTGAGAGAGAAACAAAGGGAGTGAGAGAGATTGATAGATAGATAGACTGATAAGAATATAAACAGATAGGGAGAGATTGAGAGAGAAGCAAAGGGAGTGAGAGGGATTGATAGATAGATAGACTGATAGGAATATAAACAGATAGGGACAGATTGATAGAGAAGCAAAGGGAGTGAGAGAGATTGATAGATAGATACACTGATAAGAATATAAACAGATAGGGAGAGATTGAGAGAGAAACAAAGGGAGTGAGAGAGATTGATAGATAAATAGACTGATAGGAAAATTGACAAATAGGGAGAGATTGATAAAGGAACAAAAAGAGAGATAGACAGAGACTGATTGATACACAGAGAAAGAGAGATTGTTTGATAAAGAGATTGATAGACAAACAAAGAAATTGATAGATAGATATTATAGATAAATAATGATAGAGATTAGAGAGAAATTCGTAGTCTGATAGATATAAAGAGATTTATAGATAGACAAAGAGAGAAAGATTTATAGATTGACAGATAGACAGAGAGAGATTTATAGATTGAGAAACAGATATAGAGATTTATCGATAGGCAGACAGAGAGAGATTTATAGACAGACAAATAGAGACAAATTCATAGATAGAGAGACAGATAGAGATTTTTAGATAGACAGAGAGATTTATAGATAGACAGACAAATAGAGAGAGATTTATAGACAGACAAATAGAGAGAGATTCATAGATAGAGAGACAGAGATTTTTAGATAGACAGAGAGAGATTCATAGATAGACAGACAAATAGAGATTTATAGATAGACAAATAGAGAGAGATTTATAGCTTGACAGACAGATAGAGAGATATACAAATAGATATGAGAGCCTTAAAATTGTGCTTACTATTAATAACAATTCACAGAATTTGAAGGTTTACAAAAAAGCTTTTCTATTTCCTTTAAATATACGATTTTAATTTAAGCATTTCATTTATTCATGAAGCTGGTTTTTAGTTTTTATGATGTCGCCCTTTAAAAAAAAAATTATTAACCACTCCAAATATAACTGATTAGGTGAAAAAAAATCCTGAAAAACTCCCAAATCATTCGAACAAACACTGAACGCATCTTTTATTTACCTGTTTTCAACTATAAAAAAAAAGGATTTTCTTTCGGCTGCCAACCCCATTCCGACTACACACACGCACTTCCACTACCTTTCCTGATTCCCCCAAAAGGTATGAATCCTTGCCAATAAGTTATGCTGTTATTTCTACTCAGAAGATTCCAGGTAAGGTTGATGAAACTAGTTGTAGGGTGGGGAGGGTGTTGAAGGTGAAAGCGCCCACCTATTTTCTCACCTGTACTGCTGGGACTGACCTGGGAACTTCATGAACACAGAGGTAAGTACTTCATGCATCTACTAATAGAAGACTACTGCATATTGAGAGAGAGTAGATATGATGCAACTCAGATTATATCAAGATCAAAGGATGTTAATGGATAACTGTGTAAGGTTAGGTTTCTAAATATATTACTTACTAAACTTGACTTTGGTAAAAGAACATTTTATACATGCATATATATATATATATATATATATATATATATATATATACATTGCTCAAGTCCTTTTATAAGACTAAGGTTGCTTGATAAATATCAATCTCCACAAGCACACAAATTTTCTTTCTTTCTCTCTCTCAAGAATATGTGTATATATATATAAATATATGTATATATATATATATATATATATATATATGTAGTCTAGAAAGCTTTACAGCTTTAAACACTAAGCATAAAAATAAAAATTTGTGTCACTTCAGTCACTTATTTCCCAACATCTGTCAATGCAATGCAATGTTATATATATATATATATATATATATATGTTAAATTATGGATTTGCTACACAAACACATTTATGTTTCTGCCCTTTTTGGACTTCTTCAGGCAAATGATTCAATATATTTGGATCCCAATTTAGGGCATTAAGCGGGGGGAGGGTCTATTGAATTACTAATTTGTACTTTGAAATATATATAGATATATATATTGAGAGGGAGAAGATGGAAGAAAGAGAGATTTCCTGAGCTTAGCTTCACTTATCCTGTCGTAGAGTGATGGCTAACAGGAAAAACTTGCATGCTATTGGCCGTTTTTTGGCTATTCAGTTCCCACAGGGTCAGACCTATCAAGTCTCCCGCATTTTGTGGGAGACTCATACATTCAATGAAGCCAAGCACGGTTTCAACTCACTTTTAATGACTGTGTATAAATCTTCCACATTGGAAAAAATACACCTGTATTAAATTTTCTATTTCTAACTGAAAACCAACCAAGTCTTCCACATTTTGCGGTTTAAAATTATCTCAAGATAGGTTTTCAATACCCTGAAACAGATATTTCAGAGCCTCTAAAATTGAAAATTTTCCTCACACCACAACATGATGTGGGGTGCATTTTTTAGGAAATCTCCCTCCTGAGAATTTCCTAACCTTGGCAGGTCTGATGGATGTGACCTAATCCAACAAATAATTGACTGAGCTTAAGTACAAGAACACTTCATAAATCAGGAAATACATAGATGTATGAGTCTCCTTCAAAACCACATTTTATAGAATACACACATATATAATATATATATATATATATATATATATATATATATATATATATATACATATGTATATCCACACATAAAATGATTACCAATGCTCATTTCTCGTCTGTCATGTTTGCTTCATAAATAACATCTGGTGACATAACATAGCAGGAATAGAATTTTATGTTACGTCAAACTCGATAAATTGTATTTTTACTTCATCTTCCTTTTAGATTAGTTTATTATTCAGGAAATATTGAACCTCGACAAGAAAATTCAGCGCGATATAATGTTTTCGATATTTTACAAGTACAATACAATTGTCAATTTACTTAATTGCTGCCATCATTTTTTAACAGCCAGGGGTAAACTAATCTTTATTATGGAGTACTAGAGCATGTGTGATTGTTTATATTTACATGAGTAGAGAACTAGACATTACAGAGGAAAAACAAAGGCATATTCAAAATCAGCAGGTCTCATTTCACCTACAGCACACATTTTCAGGCAGAATTTTGCAAGAAAAAGAAACAGTTGCTGATTTTTATGGGATTAGCGGCCACGGATGCGTGAAATAAAAAATAAAACTAAGAAAATGAAAGTAACAATACATCGGTGTTTGTGTGCTGGTCTGACCAGACGGACCACCCTCCTTATCTAATTTCATGAAATCTCCATAAAATATCACATACTTTCCACCGTTGTTAGATTTGTTTTTTGTTTTTTTTCCTGGGCAATGCCGGATACCCTGACTAGCATACATATGTGTGTGTGTGCATGCATGGATATATATGTATGTATAAAACTTAGTTTAAATTCTTCTGGCTCAATGCCACATTTTACAGAATCTTTTTTCAAAGGTTCAATTTAAAATCAATGTCTTATAAGAGCAGCAATTCAAAACTGCTCCATAATGACTGTAATAGATACAAACAAACACCTTAAAATAGATAGATTAACTGATTGATAGTAATGGACTGACAGACAGACAGACAGATATGAAAGAGACAAGTGAATAAGAGAGATGAACAAACCAAGAAAGATGGATAAGAAGAGACCTGTGTGTCTATGAAAATTATACTTTCTGTATCTTCCCGGATGTTTCTTCATAAAACCCTTAAAATTATATATTTTTTAAATATTTAATCAGCAGGTCTGGTTATTCTCTTAAAAGAAACCGTCACAAGACCAGCATATTATAGCAGCACACCATGTGGGTGGGTGGGGGTATCAAATTCAAAATTGAAAAAAATAGTCAACTCTATGAATAAGTTACTTCTTTCACTTTTTGTTGGGCAACAACAAATAAAGAAAAAGTCTTTATTAAAAAAAAACAAACAAGTGTGAATAGTTTAACAAATTCTTACATTGCAAATTGGAACCCCCCCCCAACCCCAATAAAAATCTACATTTTTTTTCAAGACATTATAAGGAGTAAATGTTGAAAATTTTCAGCCCTCCAGCTCCATTGGTGCAGCCTATATACTTGATAGATTACATAATCGGTCAGTCAGCAAAGCCAACTCAAAAACTGAAGAAACCTACGGTGACAGTTTGTGTTGACAATTTCTAACATCATTCATGCTTACAGTTGAAGTTGATCCACTGTTATGACTTTTCATCTACTCCTTGAGGGGGTGGGTAGGGCTTGATGATATTCAGCAAGTCCTGTCGGGTCTTTGGCTAGGAGGTTTATTCCATGTTCAAAATATTCCTAAATTGTACCAATATTTCGCAAGACAATATGTAATTATTATCAGTTTGAATAGAAGTCAATTTTTGTGAAATTTCATATAGAGGCAGTTTGCCTATTAGACTTTAGATTCCTATAATCAGAAATGGAAACGGATTTTAAGGAGCTAGGGATACGCTAAATTCTGTGAGGCTGAGGTCGGGAAGGAAGTATGGTAGATGCTATAATCCCCCCACCCAGGAAACTGGAAAGTACGGGAATGTTGTTCCCCTGTATACCCAGCCGCCACCCTTTCCATTACTGCCTATAATTAGACACCATTCACCAAAATTGTCAAAATAGGTTTCTTCAATATTCATGTTGGTCTGGCTGGCTGTATGTACCAATGAAACTAGAGGGCTGATATTTTAAAAAAAACATTTCTTTGTTGGTTTTTTTTTTTCTAAACCCCTTAAATGGGTTTTTAAAGGCGGGGGGTGGAGAATTTCCAATGTAAGTTTATACTAAATTGATCTCTAAGTTTGCGTCTAACAGCATTCCTGTTTGATTTTGAGAATGCAGACTTTCTTTTAGTGATCACTATCCAACAAAAGGCAAGGCAAGTAACTTTTTCGTTGATCACATCTTTTTCCAGTTTTTTTAATTGATCACCCCAAGCTGACAAAAGTCATCGGTCATGTGACAATTTTTTCTTTCTAGTGACTAATCAGACTTGTTTAATTATGTAACATATAGTATATATATATTTTTAAAACATCAAATACTCATAGACTTTCCGAAAAAAATTTTAGCACAAAATTTGGAATCTGGCATTTTCTTCAATATTTGCACTTTTCAAAATGTTTGTTTGTTTTTTTTCCTGATTAGCTTAAAAGAAAATCGTTTTTTCAGCTTAAATCAAAAGTTGCAGAAATAAAATTATTTCACTGACATTGATAGAGCAATACAAGAAAGAAGGTCACTTATTTATTTTTTCTGGAAAACTACCAAGCTCAGAATTTTGTTTTGAAGGGCATGGAGATGTATACGTAGGTACGTTAATAAATCCATAGTCTAATGAAAAAAGCATTTATTTCACACATCAAGTATTTACTTTTCAACATAATCTCTTTCCTTTTCAATGCACTCAATAAAGTGATGAATATTGATCACATCAATCAAAACATTATACACTGGAAATTCCAGCTAATAACTGTGGAATTATTGATTTCTCTATACGTGTAAAGCATATAAAAAATCTGTGTCTGTATGTGCACATTTTGATCAGAAATATTTACTGTATGATGTGTGAACTATATGATTAATGAGGAAGCATGGGATTGAGTGCACTGACAAAGGAGGAGATTATGTCGTAAAGTAAATATTGTGTAAAATAAATGCTTTTTTTTCATCATTAAACTACAGATTTTTCTCATGGTGTTATCTGTACATATGAAGCTATAATAGTAAATTATATTATGTATTTTTGTGTCTGGAGCATGTTAGGTGAAGTTGTTATTTCGATACATAATTTAGGTGATTAAATTTTAATTTTAAGTCCTGTCTGCTCAGAATCTGAATGCTGACAGTGCACTTTTCAAATTAATCAATATATTTTCTTTCAAATGAAATATGTTACATACAATGCTATTGTAACTGTTATCATGGTATTTGTATTGTTTTTAATTACTATGTTCATTATCACTGTAATAATCATCATCAAAGCCTGATTACGTTGAGGCACAGGTCAACTTGGAACCCCTAACCCAAATATGTGTATTTGACAAGACCAAAAAAAGAAAAAAAAAAGGAGCTAAATTGATTATTACTATTTACTGTAAAGCTCAACATACAAGTCAAGAATTTGGTTAATGTGAAAAAATCTATTCTTTAGAACCATTGTTAACTGGGGACCCTTATATAAGTGTGTGTGTAGATGGATCGATGGATAGATAGATAGATAGATAGATATATAGACATGTTTGTATATCAATAAGTACATAGGCAAATGATGACGAAGTATTTATTTTACATTACACAATACATTACATTTATTTTCCAACATAATCTCCTCACTTGTCAATGCACTCAATTCCTATATATATATATATATATATATATATATATATATATATATATATACATAGATAGATAGATAGATAGATAGATAGATAGATAGATAGATAGATAGATAGATGTAAAGAGAAACATGAGTTGGGAAGATTGCTTTAAAAAAATTGTAATTAAATTATCCCCGTATATATATATATATATATGTGTGTGTGTGTGTGTGTGTGTGTGTGTGTTAACTATGTATATCAATTTTTTTTATGAGTAAAACTTTCCAACATCACCAGAAGAGTCCACTATATGGAGATGGGTGAAGTGCCAATCTCCACGTTACAGACTCTCTTGGTGAAGCAGTAATAAAATTTTGTTTTCTTCAACTTGATAAATAAGACTCCATAATCATTCAAAGGTCCAAAAAATATTATTTGTCAATTTTGGTGACAAAACATTTTTTTAGTTGACAAAAATAGTCTTGCAAACTTTCCATCTCGTAATGTGGAAAAAGAAATTTTTGTTAGTCAATTTTTATACTTAGTCCCAAACTACCGACCACCATACGCCATGCAAGTCACTTTTAATCCGATCAGCATTATTTCAACATGTTATAAACATTTTATTATTCAATTTTAGGATCTTGGTGCATGTAATTTACTTTTATTTGTATTTGTAATTTCATTCTTCATTATGGACTCCATCAGCTTTTTCACCATAACCCTGTTTCAGGAGTGTGTATATATATATATATATATATAGTGTAACACTTTTCTATATGTATACAAAAAATGATTTTGATATTTTATAAGTACAATACAATGGCAAAATAACTCAAATATTGCTGGCAATTTTTTTTTTGATGGTATTGGTAAACTAGTAATTATCATTATATATAATTAACCATATCATTAATTAGCTGTGATATTGTTATCTACCATCAGTATTATTATTAGTTCATAGTAGTGTTAATTATTTTCTACCTATGAAATGACAGAATTATATTATTCATACCTTCATTTGAAAAATTAGGATACTTCATTTATTGAAAATTACTGTTATGCAATCACTTATTCTCTTGTTTGTATATTTTAAATTTGTTACCCACGAAAATAAATGATCTGTGCAATTCAATCGGTAAATACTACCATCAGGGCCTAAAAGACGAATTTTATGAGGGGGGTTACAAAGTTTTGGAAAGATGGAGGGGCTCCGTTCTCCTATCCTGCTTTTGTCTACTTTAATATATACAATTTTTCTGAGATTCCAAGAAGTTCCTGGGACCCCTTTGACTCCAGGAACCCTCTTTTGACCCCCAGGCCGAGGTACGATGTACTCCCCAGCACCCATCAAATTTATGATAAAAAACTAAAAATTTGATCCAAGTTAATTTTTCGGATGTTTGGGGTATGAATTGGAGAACATTCCATTAAAGTCTTTTTTGAAATGTAGAAAAAGAAATATTAAAAACAGCATTTTGACAATAAGAACATAAGATATAGAAAAAAATTACTTAACAACAGTTATAATCCACACAATATTTTAATCACATATACTGTGTATATAAAATCCTCAATTTTTCCCCAAAAATTGCACAGAAGGTAAATATAACCTTTATTGTCCAGTCCCAAATTGGCTAGAACTTGAAAAGGAAGTAAAAAAAAAAAAAACTCCGGGAAGAATCCTGGGAAATGCATTTTTTAAAGTATTCCCCGTTGAAATAAATATCTAAATGATATCAAATACAGTAAATAGATTTTTATTACATACGGACAGAGAAGTGTTTGCATAACAACCTTGAGCTTAGTTATGCAGGATAAAAGTGGCCCTTTTTGCTCTGAATGGACTATTTTTTTAAATTTTTGTTTAAAGAAAAATTGTTTCTGGTATTTTGGGGGGTGGATATTTGGTTTATACCAACTTGTAAGGGTTTTACACTTGTTTGTTTATCTTCTTTATTTTTCTGAGTGTATATGAAATAATTACTTAGGGAGAAAACAGAAGAGAGAAATATTTGCAGGGTGATGTAGCAGCTTCCTCGTACTGAAGCATTCCGTCAGTTTGGTTTTTCACAATACATGCACACACACACACACACACACAGATGCATGTACCGAAAGAGCACATTTCCAGCATTATATGTGAGAAATTTGTGCTTGAGTGTGAATGGATTTTTTTTTTTAAATCTTCCTTTCTACTTCGTCTCTGCCCAGGAACGTTTTTTTCTTTCCTCCAATGCTAAAACAGATATCTTTTTAAAGAAACTGCCGATTCTCCTCTTCCTTAAACATCAATTTAGCTTCCACAAGATTAAAAGTGATCATTAAGACTAAAAATGCTTAAAATATTACGATAGTTACTATTATCATGCCGATGTAGTCCCCTTCAACCCCCCTCCAAAAAAACGAGATTATTTACGTGTGTATGGATCAGCACTTCTAGCTGGGATCAAAGAAACTGTGCACTCTGACTAGGATTAAAGTATTGCTCTCCTGCCCTTGGCCTACCATCAGCGTAGTCTCTGATCACTCTATCTATGATCAAAGAGTCGTTCCTCAATTGTAAGCTAATCTCATAATGTCATAACTATGACTGATAAACATGAAAAAAAAAGGACTCATCACATAATAAGTGATGTATATAACCACGATCTTTTAGAAAGTGACTGTAATAATCTATCCGTATAAAAGCAGTGTAAGCAAATTGGTATGCTTAATTTCATGATCATATGTCCTGCGCAATAACCTCAAAGTTATTATGGATTGGTCCATGAGAAATAGACTAACATAGCTAAAAAAAATAATTAAAGGGTTGTAATAAAAGCGGATGGTTTGTTGTGACATAACAATGAAGATCACATCACAGAAACGCTTAAGACTTTACGTCTGATCACACATAAAAACAGTTGAGTTGAGACTTTAAGAAAGTTGAAAAATTAGGATACTTCATTTATTAAAAATAAATTACTTTATAAAATGGTTGTAGGTTCCTTGGTACTGATCCATATATAAATAACCCAGTCAATTATTACGGTTATATGCTAGATATACACATAATAGCCCTATTTAGTCAGTAATGCTTGCATTAATTCCTGACCACTAACAATCCCTTTCTCCCAGATTGTCAATACATTTTCATGCATTTATTATTTAGATATAATAGCCTTATTCTATCAATGATACTTGCATTAATTCCTGACTCCAGACAAAAAGTTTCTTCCTGACTTTAAATGCATTTTGAGAAAAAATTAAATTTGCTATACATTTATCTTATACATAGTACAGTTCCATTATGTTACTAACATTTGCATCAATTCCTGATCATTGACAATCCCTATTTTCCTGATTTTCGATACACAACATACAGATTAACTGCTGAAACTTGCTTAAGAAGGTTCGGCCAAAAATTGCAAAATTCGAGTGATTAATCATCAATGATTATTTTGCTAGTGCAGAAAGTCATTAAATCTAAGCACATGAGAGGTGGAGTAGCTGTTAAGTCAGTGGGCAGCAATAAGAAGAACCAAAATATTCACTACATACTTCAAATGCAGTTGGTTTATGATAAAACCATGATTATTATTTCATTTTTTTCTCCAACAGCAAGAATTTGTCATCCCACAATCTTTGTAATGATTAGAGTAAATAAAGCTTTGATATACAGGGCTGTCTAAAAATATTCTGCCACAAGATGAATAAATTATTAGCCTACTCAGGGAAATGGGATTTTAGTTACTTCAAAGTACTCCTCTTCAAACCTACGCATTTATCCCACTGCTCTTTCCATTTTTTGGCTAAGTCCTCTTTCAGGATCGCTATCAGTTACCTGGTTACATTCTCCTTAATCTTGTCCACAGTCTGAAATCTTCCTTTCAAGCTTTGCAAAAAGCAAGAAGTTGCAGGGAGCTAACTCTAGTTTGTAGGAGGCTCTCATACCTTGAAGATGTGGTTTTTTGGGAAATAAAAACCTGCACAATACATGAAGACTGGACATTGTGAATCCCACAGTACATAACGTCAATGGTATTTAACTGCTGAGTAACTCCATGGGAGAATGTTTGTACATGTATTTTCTGTAAGGACCCCTGATTGGTTACCAAATTACATCAAAGCCATGCAACGAGTTCTCGAGATATTCAAAATGGTTGAAAGTTTTTTTTTAGACAAACTATGTATTTTTTTTCATCATGAATCATTATTTCAATTTCTTATTTTATAAAATTTCATGACTACTTTTTACCTAAAGGGTGTGGGTTCAAATCCCACCTGAGACTTATTTTTTGATTATCTGATCAATGCTATTTGCTGACTGATAGAGGATAATCAGCCAGAGCAAAAGTTGCAATAAAAAGCAACAAATGAAATTAAAACACAGGTAAAAAGTAGCCAAATAATTAGAAAAATTTTTCAATAGAAAATAAAAATAATTTGTTTGATAAATCCTACCCATGATATCAAAGGTTACATAAACTACGGGTAATGATGTATTATCCTAAATTGTAAAACTAATCCCGTTTGTATGAAAATCAATGAACTTTGAGGTGCAATATGATGATAATCACTTATGAACAAACAGTATGTCAGTTCAAACAATTTTTAATCCTTTTTTAAAATCAAATACTGTATTTTCATATTTTTATTCTATTTTTATATTTATCAAATGATATTTCTATTTAGAATTACTTATTAGAAGAACCAGCAAATACTAGTAAAAAATTGCAGGTTCATTTATGTATAGATTGGCACTAAGGGTCTGTTTTGTAAGGTAATTTATTTCTAATAATTCGAGTATCCTAATTTCCATTTTTTTCTTTCAAACTTGAGCAGATTTAATAAGTGATCCGACAAAGTCTTGAAAGTTTCTACGACTTAATCTCCATTGCTATGCCATGACAGATGATCTCATTTTATTACAATCCTCCAATTGTTTTTTTTCTTCAGCTATGTTATTCTATTTCACATGGACCAATCCATTAATTAACAGGAATCGAACAGGATAATCATACAACCAATTATATAACCGAACATACCAATTTGCATACATCACTATTATATCAATAGATTTATTTTTCTCTTATTCTTAATTATATTCTATGTTATATTTTTAACCACTTTTTATTGAATACAGCACTGCCAATTATATGATCGTTCCCTTCCCTCTACACTCTCTCTTTATTTCCTCTTTTCCCTCCCTCTCTACTTCTTTGCACCTGTTCTCTAAGTGAAGGCAACCTACAATGAGAGGAACAAGGCACCGCTACTGCCAAAATGCAGCCATTTCATGTTGGCACTTACACATCCTGATTTATTCTTCAACTCACTCTGTAAATCTGTTTCCTTAGGGATGAGGGAAAGGAGTTGGACAGGAGCTCTCCTAATAAAAGAGTTAAAAAAATAAACCCTTTTTTTATTTAATAGGATTATCTCAAAGCAGCTAAATTACCTGAGAAATAAAGAGGATATTTAACAAGTTAGTTATACAGCATGAGGAATATTAGCCATTTGAATCTTTATTCACCCTATAAGTTCTTTTAAAATAAATCTTTTTCCCCCCCCAATCTCAATATACTTTGAAGAGATGAACATTCCCAATTAAATGATTAAGAAAAGGCCCTGTTTTCAATTGTCGATAATTGTTTTTATGCTGAATATTCTTTGTGCAAACAACAATGAAACATCTATTTATAAAACATTTTTTTTATTTTTCTATTTTTCATTTTCCAATGAAATGCTATTTTCTCATAGCCAAAGGGAAATCAGCCTGAGTAAAAGTTGGGCTGAAAAGCAACTGATGAATTAAGATGAAGGTAAAAAGTAGTCATAACAATTCTGAATAATAATGAATTATTTGTAAAGTTCACTTTTAATGGCATAATATCAGGCAAATTATTCATCATAAAATAAATCTAATCTCTAACAAGTGACAAGAGAAAAAAGATGGATTAGATTTCTTGAACTGTGAACATCACAAAAATGAACCAGTTTTCTTTTGCAGAAAGTAGTTGAATTAAACAAGACAGATTTCACCCAAATGTTTTGAGAAGAACCATTTCCAATTCACCACCTTAAATAATGAATCTATTTTCTTAACATAGTAAATCAAAGAGACAAACTACTTCTCTTGAACGAGAACATAGAGAAGATTAACCATTTATTACTGGACAAAGTTTTTCACAATTCATGTGAACAACCAAACAGAGATACTACTCAACACTCATATTTATTTCAGCAAAATGACAGATGTGACACGTGGTCGAAAATTGTAGCTGGTCTTCTCTATCTCAACAATAACTAAGCAAGTCTCATTTGTTGAACCAATCTTACTTCCATATTCCTTTCACCAAAACAACACATTTTTCAGATATTTCTTCTATTCTACATAATACTATACTATAATACCAGAGTTTCTCTGTGAAAATCAGACTTAATCCCAAATTTACAGATTCTTATGCGGGAGGGTAAAAAAATGGTATTTTTGAACATTTAAAAAAATTCCCCCACAAATGATCAACACTCTTTTCTTGAGGCAAATTGGTTATGAATAGAACTCTCCATATCTAAGAGTCAAGAAACTCAGTTAATGTTGGTGAGCTAAGCTATTTTGTTGGTGGTAAAACTTCTACTTTCTAATCTCACATGTCTAATAAGAGCTGTGTTTGTCACACATAGTATCAGTAGCAGCCATTAACCCCTCTTGCTTCCCCCTTTTATTAAACAACCTAATTTTTTTCTCCCCTTTCCCTTCCTACATCTTATCAAATTACCTAACTTACTTTTCTGTCCTCTTGCTTCCTAGCCTCTTATTAATCTAGCTAACAGTTTTCTGTCCCTCTTCCCTTCCTACTCTTATTAAACTACCTAATTTATTTTTATACCTTTTCCTTCCCTTTCCAACTCTCATAAAGGTTTCTCTGCTCCATTCCAACTGTGCCTGCCATACTTACAAAATCAGTAGCAACCATCAGATGAATTTGTTGTTATGCACATAACTGTCAGGGAAGCACTAATTTTGATCATACAAAACAACTTTATAAATGACAGTTTGTTGTGTGGATGTAATGTAATCTGACAAAATGGTGGTAGTAATTTGACAGCAACCAACCCCTGAAATGTTATATACTTTTTTCACCAGTTTAGTACGACATGTGACCAATTGCCTTTTTGTTACAGTTTTCCTGCATCTCTAAGAGCTACTTTGAAGACACAGATGAAATTCCAGCAAAATGTATCAAGCCTATCTTCATTAAATAAAAATTTTTGAGATGTACCACACTTGTTCTCATATCTTTAACTTCCACATTGTCAGTTTACTACCAACATAAGGCTGTTAATAAATATATAGTTTTTTTTATCATTTCACCGAGAACAAGAAATTTATATTTTGATCCATTTAACAGATAGTAATCATTGATTTTTCACATCAATCTTTTCCCCTGACAGGATTATTTCATAACTGTTAAAACACTTTCATCAGAATTTTTTGAAGAATTAAAGCTGTGTGGTTATTACATAACCTTTTGGCAACAGCCTCAAAATGTAGTGCTGATATTTCTTTTATAAACTAGAAAGCACTCTAGAGAGTGCATACCTCGATCAATGTCATTCTCACTAAAAATAAAAATCCTTAACCTTTTAATTAATTCCTTCTCCTTTGGCCCATGGCCCGTCTTTCAACAAAATATCACTGAGAACTTTTGGAGATAGTGTGTGGACAAAAAGACAAACTGGGTGAATACAGGACGTTTATCCAACTTTGCCAGCAGGGTAATAACATAAAAATGATCAGACATAAGTGTCTCATTTTTATCTACTCTGATTGACAGACAATTCAATCTATGACAAACTCTGGTCTAATATTTGGAATGTTTTTGGCACACCTACTTACACAGGCCTATTTCTTTTTATCTATCAGATAATTATACAATATCAAAGGATGCTTTGTGATACTTGAATCCATGATATTTGAAATATTCAAGTAATATAGTTTTCCCCAGCTATCAAAATTAATTCTAACAATAACAAATATGGAGCCAAACAATTCAGGAAGGATCATGGATTAGTTTAAACATTAGATCTTCTGGCAGCCATGAGAGCTTTAGTGTCTCAGTTTGTAGAGCATTGCTGTACATCAGCAGCTTCCAGAAGTCAAAAGGATGCTAGTTCAATTCTTGCAAAGGGCTTATTCTTTATCCTTTATTTTTGATAGGCACTGTTTACTCTCTTCCTGTCTGAGTAAGTTGCGATAAAAATCAACTAAAAAATCTAAAATGAAATAAAATACTCGTTAAAAACAAGTGTGGTTCATCTCTCAATAGAAACTGGCATGTGAGCAACGTCTTTTGGCAGCATGCCATGTTGGGGGTGATCTCATTTAAATTCTCTTGCTCTTGTTGGGCAATGACCACTAAAAATCTGAATTTTAAAAAAAACAGCAGACACAAAGTAAGGGATCAATTAAGCATAAACTTACATTGTAAATTGATACCCCACCCACACTAAAAACCTATTGGGTAGGTGTAAAAAAAAGCAACCACAAAAAAAACGTTTTTTCTAGACTTGGGTTATATGTTAACATTTTCAGCTGTCTAACTCCACGGGTGTGGCCTGAATGTCTGATACATACATAGCCAGCCAGACCAGCTTGAAAACTTAAGAAACCATTTTTGACAGTTTTGGTTGATGGTGTCTAATTCGTAATGGTTAACATGGTTTTATCCTAACTTATCAACTCAAAACAGATGTTTGATTAATAAAACTGGAAGCTTAAAAAACTAGATTTAACTGGCAAGATATCAAAATATATAGAGCTGTTCATTTCTGATGCTTATCTGAATACATGTTATAGTACGAAAGATGAATGAGACCTTAAAATAAAAGAGTTAAGAAATGGCTGATTTCAGCAGACAAGTTGAATGAAAAATTCCTAGATTATATGGCAAATAATTTTCAGGGGCATTTTCCATCAGATACGTTGCCAGATGGAATAATCTTAATGTATGTTCAGTTCATAACTTAGAAATAAATCTTTTAAAATACTAGAGGTACATTCAAGCTGAAAATACAAGTTTTGAGAAAGGTTAAAGAACAATATGGGTTCAAATGTTTGAGATTACTTCATAGCTGACATATTATACTCAGGAGATTTATGGCTATTTAAGATATTGGTTTCACAGGGAATAATGTTAAAAAGATTATCTAATGTATCTTATAGTTTTATTGCTGTTTTCTGAAAATAAATGCAGTTTTAATACATTCTAATGCTTTCTCATATATCCATATCTGGATGCAAAAGTTCATAAAATTCAGATATCATATGAGTATACATAGACACACATGTAAAGATAAATGTGGAAGTATATATATATATATATGTATATATATATATATATATATATATATATATAGAGAGAGAGAGAGAGAGAGAGAGAAATATGTATACACATCTTAAATATATAAATGAGAGGTGTCTTTATGTTTCTATAAAAAGTGCCGAAACCTGGGTGCAGCCCAACCAAATTTGGTATGTTTACTCAATGGACCGGGGGGGGGGGATTGAAGCAACGCATTTTAAGAAAAATATTTTTGAAAGGTTTTTACAATGTAACTATAATGCCAAAGTGGTACCTACTTTCTGTTCACACACATACTTTCTCATCTTATATGTTTATATATAATTCTTCAAGGGGTTTAAAGTGAGGGGACCTCCCTTTAAAAGCGAAGGAGAGTTTTTCCTGAATTAAAATTAAATCATGGAGTTTTGAGAAAAAAGCATCTATAATATTTTAGAACGAGGCTCTATTTATACTGTAATTATAATGCAAAACTACACCCTTACTTTCTGTTCAATATATATATATATATACATACATACATACATTGATATATTCACTGGCCTAGTAACCTGTCCATAGATGAGTATTCAGCTAGTATTTATGTATAGACATAAAAATTAGTGGACGTAAGTTAATATATACATAGGTACATCAATAAATCTATAATCTAATGATGAAAAAAATCATTTATTTTAAACAGCAAATATTTATTTCTCTACATAATTTCTTTCCTTGTCAATGCACTCAATTTAGTGTTGAATAATTACATAGATTGAACATTACACATTGAAAATTCCTGCTAATAACTGAGTGTCAGGCTATAGAATTATTGATCCACTCTTGTACATATAAAATTGGTGTTATTGCACTGTTAGCTCAGTTGGTAGAGAATAGTCATGTTAAAAATGCTGGTTCAAGTTCTGCACAGTCCTCATTTTCTTTATTCATTTAAGTGGTTGGCTGCTCAATTTGCTACTTGGTTAATTCCGGTGCCGGACAAAATACGTTTCCAAATAAACAGTCTCTACAATCATCACACATATATTTATATATATACATATATATATATAAACATACAGGTATATGACTCTCTCTTTTAATACATCTATATATTCAGATATACTGTTATAAAATAGCATGGATATATACATATGTGTGTCAATGTACAGCTATATATGTGTTTATATATATATATATATATATATATATATATATATATATATATATATATATATATATATATATATATACACATATATACCCCACATACACAGAACAATATACATATAGTCTAGAAAGTTTTATAGCTTTAAACACAAAACATTAAAACTTTTTCAAAAGATTTTTTGGTATCACTTCAGTCATCTATTTTCCAATATCTGTCCATGCAATTTATGTAATTTTGTTCAGTGTTTTTTTTCCTGTTTCATATATACTTTGTCATTATGGTACAATGTATGAATTGTCTCTTATTGGGATCATCAGTTGTTTACCATGTAACTGTTTCAGGATTTTAAAAACAAAACAGTTATATTATCAAGGTACCCCAGCAGTGTTCACCAAACACCACCTCCCTTCATTATATAGTTCATGCCATACCTGTAGTTTGTCATTTTATACATGGTTTCATGCACATTGTATATGGATATTATTCCATACTCCATATTCATTTTTTGAAACAGGGCTTACTTACTTATATATATATATATATATATATACACACATACAAACAACATCAATTAGACAAAATAAGTAACTAGAAAAACTTTATTGGAGCTAGGATAATGATGTCAAGAGTCTAAATTCTACAATTTTATTTTATTCTCATTTCCTAGTGATAAGTTTACTTCAGTAGAATTAAACACACAGGATGAATCAAAAGTCTTCATTTGGTAGAAAAATTGATGAAGTTTTTATTTCTCATCATTTCATTGCAATTATGTTTTAAAGATCTAGTTGATAACTGAGTAACTGACTGATGGAAAAATGTTTTTTTGTGACGAGAATTACAAACAAATTAGAATGATCACTCATATTATTTAATGTTATACTTTTTCTCCCTTATTTCTCTAATGATGCAATATTTTCGTTCTCAGTTTGGGAAGGTGATGTTCATGCAGTATTCTGATCAAGGAGCGTTACCTATACTTTTTTTCATTTAATTCAAAAACATTTGTCCGTATTTTCTTCAAATCACATTGTAGAAGACGGAAGTAGTTATGAAAGATTTAGGCAGAGTATGTAAACAAAGAACATATAAGAAAAGAAATCATCAAAACGATTAAATACAGATCTATAGTTGAATTTAAATTTAAACATAGGATTAAATGAAATCTGATTTGATATTAGATTCATATATAAATTGTGATTAGATCGATGTTAAATTTTTCTGTAAAATCATTGCCAATCAGAATTGCATTTTTCCAGTGATCAATGTCAAGTTTTGAAACCACTGTTCTACAGAATGGAATTTTTTTTCTTTAAGACAAATTTCCAAAGACTGGAATAAAAGATATCTTCAATATCTTGTGGATGAGTGAAAACTTCACAACCGAACTTTGCCTGGTCACAAAAGAAACATGTAGCAGAACATTATCCTGGTGAAAAAATTCAACCTTTCTTTTCCTCTTCAGTAAATTTAGACAATTTTCATTGATTGTTGCCTTCAGTTGGTCAGGGAGCAGTACTTGTTTGTTTTTTAACCTTTTCGAAATAAAAAAAAAGCATATCATGCCAAAAATGTTGTCCATTTTCTTCCTTCTCCAATGTTTAAATCCATAAGCAAAAATACATTAATTTTGACAATTACTTTTAAATGCTCTTTGGTATAACAGCAGCTATGATTCAATGAAAAGTGATCATTTTGATCATTTAGCATCCGTCATTGGGTACAAAATTTTCCTAAAGTTCATAAGACCTCTCTATCATGGGCATCACAGAGCCAGTATTTTTGGAATTAGTCTAGTTCATCACAATATCTTACTTTTTGCTGGCCACAGTTTCACATATGATTTCTGGGGATTCATGTTGTGAGCTGTAATGTTCAGCAGTTATCTAAAATTTTTGCAACATGACCAGCCCATAGCCATTTTAGTTTTCTAATGGTTTCAATCCTATCTTGGACTCCTGTTTTTTCTCTAATTTACTGTGCTGTCTTGCAATCTCTCTTTGTGAGATTGAGCATGATTCTCTCTTTTTCACATTGCATGGTTCTTAGCTTGAGGGTCAATCCTCTGCTTAGGTTCCATGTTTCAGCTCCATAGGTGTCAATCGGGAGATGCATTGGTTATAGATCTTTCTTTTTAGGACAAATGGAATTATCTTGTTCTTGAAGCTTGCTCTACCGAAAACTTGCTAGAAGATTTTAAGGATTTCATGAAGATTCATTTTAAGACTAAGTGCCTTGAATACCATCAAAGGATAAAAAAATCAACAAACTTTTTAGGCTGTCCAATATATTTCCCCTTGTCATATGGAACGATTCTGTTCATAGATCCCAGTATCAAAATCCCAGGAAGAACCCAACTTTATAGAATATAAAAACTAGCCCATGTGCTTATTTTTTTTCTATATGGTAGGCCTTGATGGCCAATTATTGATCTTTCCATTACTGGCTCCAATACAAAGTTTGATTCAACACTCAGATGACTTAGAGTCTCTCTTCTTATCAAGTTTCCTTCACCTTACTTTCCAGTATAGTTTTTTCTTATCAAAACTTATCAGAAAACAAACAAGGAACCTCACAGAGATATGTCTATAATAAAAGATTAAGAGAGTTTGGCATTTAGACTGTGAACCATGTATAGAAGCTAAGTGAGGACACTAAGTTGTGTGATTAGAGTGAAAGATATGGATCAACTGTCTTATCAATCGGCACATTCTCCTAGGGATGGAAGCAAGCATGCCTTTGGGAGTGGGAGCTGGATGACTATGTGTCCATTCCTACTGTGGGTGTTATCAATAGTATAAAAAGAGTGTATACTGAAAAAACGAGGTCTGTTCCAGAAAGTATCTAGCCATTTTGAATAACTCAAGAACAAAATGTGTGGCCTTGATGCAACTTGACAACCAATCAAAATGGACTTTACTGCTCATGCATGAACAAACACTCTCCTGTGGATTTTTTAAGACACCAGTGAGAGAGCTTGTATACTGTGTGGCAATTGTACTTACAATGGCCCCTTAATGTCTCATAAACGGATTTTTCGGCAAAACATTGTTTCACTCAAATCTGTAGTCCCTCTAAACAAATTTCAAACTCTGTTATCAAAAGAACAAACACAAAGGTCACTAGGGGTCACAAAACCTATCTTTGATTCACTTTATCACCACGCGTCCTAAAAAGCCCCACAAGGTAAAAACTCTAATGTGGTTGACTGAGGTCTGATATTTCTTTTAAAAAGCACTGTTCTCTTATTTACTTGCTTCCCCACATGAGTAAGATATGACACAAGGTCATTTTGAATGTGGATTCCCGTGACAGAAAAGCTGCAAAAATTGTTTGTGTTGCAAGGCATCAGAGTAAGCCCAACACATTCCTTTTTAGCATGATGGGAAGGTAGTACCTCGGGGTATACTGCTCACCCAAGATTGGGCAAAGTTATTTTTTAGGCCAAAGGACAAATCCTAGGCCTCTTCTGCTTAGCAAGGCCGAGCTTCAGTAAATCATTATTGGCCACTGTTCTTGAACCGAGAAAATTCGCTTGATACTTTATCACTGAAACTAAATACAGACTTGGTGGTTCCATATTTAAACACCAACCTCTCTAAATAATCAACTGTAACCTCCACCTATGCTTTATTTGAATTAACAAATTTTTATTCAACACATTCAGGCCAGTTTTTTCTACGTGTTACAAAGCAAGGAAACAACAGATAGATCCTTCATTCTTTGCAAGAAACCCGGGGAAGTCATACATCATTTTGAAGGTTATAAGACGTGGATTTAATTTATGGCAAATATAATGGTTATTATGGATTCAAAATAATAGTAAAATTTTAAGTGCACCAACCTGTGCCTGAATGAGTTGATTTAGCATCAAAGAAATTCGCAAAAAATATATCATCATCAGCACTACACCAGGAAAACGCCCATTCCTGCTATGTCATCTGTCCCGAAAGACCCAGCCACATCACTTGCCTTGGGTGGGAATGATGTGCTCCAACAGCGACCACTCAAACAAAACCCAAACCCAAAAACCCTTGCCAAGAGAACAACATTATACATCAGCACCTACTGCGTTAGAACTCTCTCAACAGACTCTCACCTAACCCATTTAGAAACCAAAATCAGAAACATCAAATGGGACATCATCAGTCTTAGCGAAATGAGAAGACCAGGAGAATAACTAATGGAATTGAAAAGCAAACATTTTTACACCCTACAGAAGAGAGAAAGTAAAACAAAGTGGAGTAAGCTTTCTCATCAATAAAGACCACAAAGACAACGTGGTAGGCTTCAAAGCTGTCACAGACTGCATGGCCAGCGTCACCATACAACTCTCAAAGAGATACAAGCTGAATGTCATCCAAGTCTACACTCCCACTTTGCAATCAAGCAAAGAAGAAACAGACTACTTCTATGATGACTCGAACCCCCTACTCCAAGATACTAAAAAAATACTTCAATGTCATCATGGGGAGATTTCAAAAGATATTTAATGGCTTGTAGATTTTTAAAAAATCAGTTAAATGTACATTAATCAATATTAGCATGAACAGATCATATCAAATGAAAATATCAACATGAAATAAGAATTAAATAGGAATCATTATATATATATATATATATATATATATATATATATATATATATATATATATATATATATATATATATATAATAAGAGCTGTGTTTGTCACACATAGTATCAGTAGCAGCCATCAGTCCCTTTCACTTCCTACCCTTTATTAAACTTTTTCTCTCAACTTCCTTTCTATCCCAATGAACTAAATTTTTTTCTCCCCTCTCCCTTCCTTGCCACAGTAATTGTATCAATAGCAGCCATCAGTATCTCTTTCCCTTGCTACTATCTTATCAAACTTCATAACTTTTTCTCTTCTCTCCTTTCCCAGTCACACTTATAGTATCAGTAGTAGTCATCAGCCTCGCTTGTTGTTGTACCCATCTGATAACCATCGATGGAGTGACAAGTCATGGACTATAAGGGCACCTCTCATAGTGGAGAACTCTTATAACAAAATTTTACTGAGTGGCCGGCCCTAATCACCAAAAAAATATTCCTTAGGAAAATATTTTCAGTTGAAAATTTCATAAAATTATCCAGAATCATCCTGATTTTATTTATTTCTATCTAGATTTATATCTAGCATCTAGGCGCTTATTTACACACAGACAGATGAATGGACATTTCCTGAATTATAAAATGATCATTTATTCATCAATTTTATCATTTACATGTTTATTGGTAATTTATACATTATTTGGGATGTTATTGGTACATTAACCATCATTTACAATATCATCTTTAGAGTTTCATTCAGAACGAATTACTGAAATCCCCTAAGTTTAATTATTCTCTCAACAAACGATCATTTAACAAGACATTTTGTAGAAAGGATTGTCCTTGTTAAGAGAGGTACCACACTGTGTATAATTATAAGTCTGTAACCAATAAATATTAACCCAGCAAAGTATTGCAGTTATATGAACTCCTGAAATAGACAACTGCATTTTAACATAAGAAAGAAGAAAAAAAATCTTTTATCCATGGCAGATGAACAAATATCTGCTGAGTAGCAGGATGCCTGGTTTCCATGACACACAAAAGGTCTTCTTTTTTAGTACCTGTTACTTGCATCATAATTTTAAATGGATGCATTTGGGCGATGTCCCAAGAAAACCAGGTATGCCGACGCCTAAATATAAAACAGCTCTCAGTTTTATGACCTCTCATTGCCAGAAACCAAAGAACACATCTCATGATATTCTGGCATAAATCGTAATATATACATATAAACATATATATATATATATGTGTGTGTGTGTGTGTATATGTATATAATGTACTTGTTAATACCCGTGAAAAAATTCAGAGATATATTCGAATTTCTATGAGATGGTGTTTTAGAAAAGAAACAATATACAGGTCTGGTTAGTCAATGGATGCCATCACGTGACCCACCTCTTTTGACAGCACACCGTTTTGGGGAGATCAATAAATGATTAACCTCTCTCACATTTTGTTTGGCAGTTGTCACTAAAAAAGAGTCTTGATTTTCCAAACAACAAGCATGAATGACACTGGACACAAACTAAGAGAACAATTTAGCACAAACTTACATTGCAAATTGAACCCTGCCAACTAAAAACCTATTTAATGTGGGAAATTTAAAATAAAACGAAAAATGCTTTTTTTGGAGACATGATAAGGAATAAATGTTGGAATATCCAGACCTCTAGCTCTAGTGTGCAGTCTGTATATGTCATACCTAGCCAGCCATCAGGACCATTTTGAATACGGAAGAAAACAATGTTGAGAGTTTTGTTTTATGATTTAATATATATATATATATATATATATATATATATATATATATATATATATATATATGCACCAGATGCCCCCCCCCCAAAATGGCTAAGGATTTGGTTGACTATATAACTTGAATGGTTCCCAGATGTGTTTGTAGTAATTCACTGATGATTAACTTACCGATAAATACCTTATTAAGCAATGGAATCACCGAGAACTCAGCAAGGCGAAACTACAAAAACTTATTTTAGCGACTAAAGTCCACTATATCCTTAGAACTTGGGGGAGAGTCATCCAATATATATATATATATATATATATATATATATATATATATATATATATGGGTAATCTATTAATTTGACTATTTGAAAAAAAAAACAACTAAAGTATAAATTTTTCATATATTTTTTTCATTTTTGATTATGCGTTTTGAAATTGGTATTATCTGAAATAAAAAATATATGAAAAATTTATAATCTTTCCACTTATAAAGAAATGTATATATACTGGAGGCCATAATGCATAATGCTCTTTGTGTGTGGAGTTCAAGCAATTTTTTCATATTCTCTATCTTACTTTAATACTTAATATTTCACTCCTTCTAAGTTGTCAATAGTGCAAATAAATTTTTACATCTTATCAATTTCATCAGAGATTAGTTTCAAATGGAAGAGGCCTCAGTTTCAAATGGTAAGTATATGATACTTTTATTAAAGAAATTGTTACCTTTATGAGGAAGAGTCAAGTATTATGGACAGAAAAGAGAAACAGAAGAAGTCACACTGTTCATCATATATTTTTGTCTTTCTGCACTCACTGCATATTATCATTAAACATCTATTCTCAAAGAATTTTCAACGATTTTCATTTTTAAGAAACATTGTCCCAGACTTCTAATTCACAGTTCCAACTCTCATATTCTCAGTTGTCTCTCAAGTGATCTTGATAGTTCTTGTAGTAATATTCTCAAAGCTCTGAATTTCATTTAATTTCATATCGGTAATTTCATGCACATAAAAAGATTCCTTATATCAAGGAAGGCAAATCAATCAAAAGGCTTGGTTGATCCTTGCTAATATTTCAATGTTTATTTCCATCACCTCCAGAACATGTCAAATGTTCCAGTAATGTTCTGTGAATAATGTAAATGATGATTGCCATATTAACAGAACCAAATAACATTGAATGTTTTCTTTGTTAAATTCTAAGTATTGACAAGTATACTTCCAAACACAGTATGTTTCTTGAATAATCACAACAGTTTTGACAGGTACATATTTTTTTCCATCATGACAATTAGATTTCTTTTTTTCAAATTTTAACAAGCAATTTTAGAAAAAAATTTTCAAGTACGTTTCCAAGAATCATCTGCATCCTCAATGTATGTGTACTTTTTGAAAGTGAGCTTCAAAGAGTTCATAAACAAAAAAAAACACTTTTACTTGTTCACAGAAAACTGATTTTGACTTACAGAGCTACACCAATAAGTCTGTAGCAAAATGATGAAAAAAGTATCTATTTTATACAACAAAATCTCCTTCCTTGTCAATGCACTTAACCTAACACTTCCCGATTTATCGCATAGCTTGAACATTATCAAGAGAAAATTTCAAATCAAAATTCAGCTAATAACCATGTCAAGTTGCAGTCTTATCGATTCAACCTCATGTATTCTTTGAAAAAACATTAATTACATGTGTCTTATAAATATATTACTTATGTTTAAAAATTATTTGTTAGTCATTCAATAGAAACCAGTGTAACCAATGTTTTCGCAGCATGCCATGTTGGGGTGATCAATGAAAAAATTGGGAAAAGAAGGAATGTATGAATAAGTCAATTCTCTAACATTTTGTTGAGCAGTAATTTCTTAAAGGCCTGAATATTCAAAAAAACAAGTGGGGCCAGAACTAAAGGTCCAATTTCATTGCAAATTGAATTGCCCCTTAAAAACAAAGTTAGTGTTGAAATTTGGAAAAAAAAACATTCTTTTCAAGACATGATAAGGAGTAAATGTTCAAATTTTCAGCCCACCAGCTCCCTTGGTATAAACTTAATGCTGATACATACACAGCCAGCCAGCCAGCCAAACTGACTTGAAAACTGAAGAAACATTTTGTGGCAGTTTTGGTTTACAGTTTCTAATTAAAAGAGAAACAAAGGCAATCAAGGCAGAAGATCTCTCTCCACAACAAATATTTAAGAAGTTATCAGAACTGAAAACAATAAAAGAAAATTTTTCATTCTTGTTTTTCCTTAACTAAATAAATAGAGTCAATCTCAAGGGACAACAATTTTTGCCTTTGTCTTTCAATCCCCACCCACAATATAAGCAGACACCAGAGATGTCTCCTTCCCTTCTTCAAAGTATCATTTTTTTTATTGTACTCTTTGAATTGCTTATATCATAATTTTTTCTTCCCCCCCCTCTCTCTCTTTCTCTCTTCAGCATCTGTTTTGACAGTCTACAACTAATTCTTAACATTTTTAAATATTTGGCACCAATTACTGCCATTTCAGAGCAGACAACTTCATAGTTCCATCCCCACTCCCCAACCAACTTTCAAAATTCTTTCTACAAATTTGACAAATACTTAACAATTCTTACAATTAAAAAGAAATAAAGAGAAAGAAAAGAAAAAAAAGAGAATTAAAATGATGTTTTGAATTCCCCCCGCCCTTCTGACTTTGAAAAAAATTTCATTTTGGCAATTCAAGTTATTTGAAGAATATCTAGGGAAGATGTAAAAAAGAGATCACGTTTTTAATATTTGACAAAAAAAAAACCCAACTATTTTATCTAAATTAAACTCTTTCAAAGTTTCCCAGTTATTAATAGTTTTTTGCAATGATATGGAAAAAAAAAAGTAATATAAAAATAAATCTGGTCAGTCACTCAATTGAAATTGTCACATGACCAATTTCATTTGGCTGAATGGGGGTGATCAATTCAAAATTTGGAAAAAATGGAGATCTATGAATAAGTTACTGTTCTCAAATCTTGTTCAATCACTAGAGAGTCAGGATTTCTGGAAAATAAGCATAAACACTACTGGGTGCAAACTTTAGCATAAAGCTACATTGCAAATTGAACCCACCACTAAAAGCCAGAGGGGGGCAACTTTTTTTGTAGACATAGTAAGGAGAATATGTCTAAATTTACAGCTCTCTACCTTCATTAGTGTGGTCTGTATACCTCATACATACATACATAGCTAGCCAGCTGGACAAACTTGAAAACTAAAGAAACATATAACGATTTTTGGAGATGTTTTGCTTGATTGTTAACAGTACAATTTATGATAATATAGTCATGCGACCAAAGATGTAACAACAGAGACTTGAATGTTCATGACTCTTCTCTGACTTACAGACTATAACAATCACACTTTCTCGTTGCTGATTATCTTCAAGTACCTTTCGTCTTATTTTTTCACATTTGTAGTCAATTTTGTCTCTTATGTCTAACAGCCAGGACTTTTAAAAAATTCAAACATGGACTATTTGAAGAGAGCGTTTCTTATATCCATGTCTCAAAAAGATTTGTAAATAAAATCTACCTTTCACTTTAACTTCTTTTCTTGAACTATATTTTACTAACATACTCATAAAAGCTGAAGAAGGAAAAGGGTTATTCTTTTAAAATCAGCTGTCAGTCAATTATTTGCTAGAGGGAAGAAGTATCGAAATTTGGGATGAAGGATTTTGGGGGCATTTTGCGAGCGTGAGACAGTGTGTTTTTTTGAGGTGGAAACACCAATTCAAAATCTAATAGTGATCACAAAAATTCAACAATGGAATAGACAAATTGTTTGATGAAAACGCATAGTCACACACACTTTCAAGACAAATTTCTCCTTGATGAAAACATCAAGTGAAAAAATATAATAGATATGTCTGAAACTAATCAAGATAATAAATACTGTGTATTTTGGCAGAGATGATGATACTTGATTCATCTCTTGAACAGAGAGCAAAAACCATAAAATCCAGACTGAAATAGGGGTCTCATCTGATCTGAAGGTTATTTTATTTATTGAAATATATGCTAATTAGATATTAAAAAAAAATAATAAGAAGGAACTTATTCAAATTATTTATATTCATATTTACCTGTTGAAACACCTTGCATTGTTTTATTTTTTATTTCATTAAGATTTAGCTGCTTATATCTGTTCCAAATAATGGAAAAAAATAGTATGGATATCTTTGCTTACTGACCCTGAAATCCCAGAGCTGATTAAAAATTATTTCATCTAATTTTAATCCAGGTGTTTTTTTATTTCTCTGATACACAAAATATGTACGCGCAAAGATGTGATTAGTGAGAATTGGCCTCCTTTAGTAGGGTTTGTGTCTTGTCAGAAACTTGAAATATTCATTCTTTGCAACAACAACAAGAAAAATATAAAAAGTGCTTTTTGGTTTCCACTTCATTTAATTTATGCTTGTCTTCTTCAGCTTTTTGACCAGTCAGAGTTACCCTGAGTTATTTTTCTGTTCTGGTTTGAAAATAGTCGGAAATATCTACCCACTATTTCTAAATTTAACAAAGAGAAATAGTTCACCAGACAACAGTTCCTGTTTGCCAAAAAAAAAAATTATATATATATGTATATATGCCAAAATGTGTATGCACGTGTATTCTGGTATCTAAGTTTATATTTGTAGCAGAAGATTAACACAGGTCTGGAACAAGGCCATTTTTCCAGAGCAACCAAACAAAAGTAAGCTAATTATGGACTGTAACTCAAGCAAGTAGTCCAATGAAATTTGTGTGTGTATGCTTAAGCATGTTTGAATGAGTATTATATATATATATATATATATATATATATATATATATATATTTATATATATGCGTGTGTACCGGGCAACTACCATAGTGTAATGGCTTGCAAGTTTGTCTTCAAGTGTAGCGAGTTAAATGCTCACCACTTGCATAACTAATGATGCCCTGGGGCAAGCTAGGCTAAGCTCAATATATATATATATATATATATATATATATATATATGTTTTATTAAACAGTACCAACATTTCTTGTCAATTTGACCTTCTGGTAAGCTTCTCCAATTTTCTGTTGTTGTTTACGATAGCCAGTTCGAGGAGTGTATGAATTTTCCGGAATCCATATTGAATGTGTAGTTTTTTGTTATTCCTGTACTTTTGACCATTTGACCATTGCAAGTCTTTCTCAAAGTCTGTTCTCAAGTCACAGAATTGTGTTAGTCCCAGTTTTCAAATTTTTATTGTATTTATCATCTCATGTTACCTACAACACTTCTGTTCATAGTGAAATGTGGTTGTATTTAACTTATTGATGAAAGTCATATTTTTAAGTTGTAATTGATATACGTATCGCTGTATTATTGTTTATAGGCATTTAAAGATCGAATTGACAAGAAATATAGATACTGTTTAATGAAACATGTATAAAAGAGAAACAGCTGTTTAAATACTATATATTAATATGTATATATATATATATATATATAATATATATACATATATATATATATATATAATTAACATAAATACATACCTACATAATTTAAATGGGAATATATATATATATATATATAATTAACATAAATACATACCTACATAATTTAAATGGGAATATATATATATATATGATTAACATAAATACATACCTACATAATTTAAATGGGAATATATATATATATATATAATTAACATAAATACATACCTACATAATTTAAATGGGAATATATATATATATATATAATTAACATAAATACATACCTACATAATTTAAATGGGAATATATATATATATATATAATTAACATGAATACATACCTACATAATTTAAATGGGAATATATATATATATATATAATTAACATGAATACATACCTACATAATTTAAATGGGAATATATATATATATATAATTAACATAAATACATACCAACATAATTTAAATGGGAATATATATATATATATATATATATATATATATATATATATACATATATATATATATACATGTGTGTGTGTGTGTGTATGTGAGTGTGTATATATTTACAGAGAGAGAGGAAATCTCCGACAAAGAGCAAAATACTGCACCCATAATTAAGGGCAAAGCTAGATTTTATTACATAAGTTATTCATAATTATGGGAGTAAACAAATGAATGCTAGACAAAGTAATGTGCGGCAGGTAAAAGATAGTGCCCAGGTAGAGGGGGGGAGGGATATGATAAAAATAGCTCACCTGATGCAAAGTACAGGTAACATTTACATTCCACTAATTCTATTTGGAAATGCTTTCCAAGTTTTTGAACATTTGTTTGGTCTCAAAGAGAACATAGAAAATTGGCAGTGGCTGAACTTGTACAGTTTTTTTTAACTTTCCTAGTACAAGAATAGCTCATTTAATGTGGTATTCTAGGTACAGAAATAGCACATTTATGTAGTATTCTAAAAATAGGAATAGCTTATTTAATGTGGTATTCTAAGAATAGAAATAGTGCATTTTATATAGCATTCTTCATATAGGAATAGCTCATTTAATGAGGTATTTCAAGTATAGAAATAGCACATTTATGTAGTATTCTAAAAATAGGAATAGCTTATTTAATGTGGTATTCTAAGAATAGAAATAGTGCATTTTATATAGCATTCTTCATATAGGAATAGCTCATTTAATGAGGTATTTCAAGTATAGAAATAACACAGTTTATGTGACATTCTAAATTTGGGAATTGGTCATTTACTGTGGTATTTCAAGTACAAAAATAGCACATTTTATGTGGTATTCTAAATATGGGAATATCTCATTTAATGTGGTATTCTAACTATAAGAAAAGCCACTGCTTATTCCAATGTATCAAATTTGCCAATAAGTATTCCAATGCAATTCATATGCCACTGAATATTACCATGTATGTGATACGCCAGAGAACACAATAAAATAATTTTGAAGACACCAAACTTGTTCACCAAAATTGGTTTTCAGGGCAATTTAAATAATGACAACAATGATTATGCTTAACAATGGTTTTCCTGATGCCTTTACTGTAGACCCATATGAATTAACCTCACCTCAGTGAGTTTTTTTACTGGCCTAATATTCTGAACTAACACCAAAAATTATTAACACAGCCTACAATGGTTCTGAGAAAGGTACAGTAGATAACTTATTGTTGATTTATAAGTTGAACCATTTTATGAACATCAATGGGTTTAGAGAGAGGATAAAAGTCAGTATTTAAATAAATAAACTAATAATTATAATCTTCTGGTTTACATTCATTTAACTTTTTGAACATACAAAGACATGTGGTCAATCAGTTATCAATATGTCCCCGTACTAATGGTTTAAATTTGATTTGAATGAACAACAGAACAATCAAGTAGCTAGATACGGCACCTGATATTTCTAGAGGGTCACCTATGCGGGAAATAACCAGCCTTGAAATTACCTAACTCAAGTGATCACACGAGAACCGGTGTATCCAAAGCGATTTGGTAACAAGATTGTTTTACGACTGCCTCAGCCTTATATACTCTGTTGCCGATTAAGAGAACCTTGTTAAACTAGGCCCGGACTGTACACCAGGTCCTTTATCATAGACATGCCGCTCCATTAAGGACATATGACTGTGCTTCCCTAGAAGCCACCATACTTGTATCAAGTTTTATTTACATGAAAATTTTTCCATTGACAGAACATGCATCAATTGATGAAGTTTTCTCAAAAGAAATCACTTGAGCCTTTTTAATAGTTTTTTTTTTCTTACATTCTACATCAGAATCTATTCTAGAGAAAATATTGATAATCTAAGGAAAGTTTTGACGTTCTGGCATTTGTTAAAGACCCACTTGGAATCAAAGATGCTACAGAATGGCAGAAATTGGGTGGTCCACTGTATGGCAGTAAATTGTCACAGCAGATTGTATTAGTCTTTTATATAGCCATTCTTTGAATGCGTGGAATATCCAAAGTGTAGACAAACAAAACCAAATAAATAGAATGAAGAACTGGCTTGGACATACAACAGTTTGAAAGCCTCATAAACAAAACCATTGGCAATTCAATAAATTCTTTGACAGTTTAAGCACTTGGCTTATCATGTACAAACAGCCACAAATCCTAAATTTCTCATATGTCACTGGGTAAAAAAATAAACATTTAAAAAAGTTGGGGGGGTTGTTTTTTTTTTTTTCTTCTTCAAACATACACTAGCAAAACAAAAGCCACAAAGTGTGAAGATTGGACAGAACTGTTTTAGTAGGATGTTTCATTGATTTAAAGACTTGCAGGAAGAAAGAGAATGTTCCGGATATTTTTTATCTCAAATATATATGTATATATGTGTATATATATTTCTGTTTGCTTTTTCTTACTGGCATTTTCCTTTCCATCTTTTTCTCCATTGTCTCCCAGCCTCTCCATGAAACCTAATTGACAGAAGTTGAGGCCAATAGTAATAGAGTTTTATTGTTTACTAGCAAAAAGTTCTGACAACTAAAAATGACTTGTCTTAAAAATGTGTTTTTATAATTCGCAAATACAAGCAAGGCAAGCTGTGTTTTCTCATAATGGACAGACACTATTTGCCAACCTTTAACATTATGATATTAACACATAAAATAATATATATAGATATGAAGATATAATGTTGGAATGTTTATGCATGTATACATGTATATACATATGTATAGATATGTTAGCAAAATGGATATACATCCAACATGATGATGTGAAGAAAGTTGACAATTCGGAAAGGAAAAGACTTTAGGCTGATTAGTATATCTACAAAGGAACTTTTCAAAACTGTTTCCATAATGACGTCATTAACAACAAAAAATCCACTACCACCACATTACAAGGCTTTGCTTGATATAAATTTACCATCCGTTTTCTCATACTATTCTTCGCCAGAAGCTCAGAAGATGTATAAATCTCGGATGAAACATGAGCTACCAATAAAGAATTGTCGGCTTTCTTCACATTATACATATATATATATATATATATATATATATATATATATATACACACAGGAAGAGTAAGATATGTGTGTGTGCGTGTGTATCAACAGTATTGCTATTTTCTGTTACATGAGTACAAGGTCTGTCCAGAAAGTATCTGGAAAATATCCACCCATTTCTTGGAGAACTGGTTGCACAGCCTTAATGTAACTTAGCAACCAATATTACTGTGTCTTCATAAACAGACACTCTCCCATGGGGTTACTCTGTTAGCAGTGAGAAGCCATTTCGTGAACTTGTGTACTATCTGACCATTGTATTCACAATAACAGAGCCAGTACATTCTTCACAACTCATGCAAGGTTTTTTCCAAAAACATTACATTACACTGGTCTGTCAGCACCCCCTACAGTCCACATTTGGCTCGCTTCATCTCTGGGTTTTTGCTGTTTGAAGAAACATGGTCTGAAATCATTACAACCATCATGGTCTTGATTTAAATTCTGATCATTTTAGACCATGGACAACATTGAGGAGAATGCATTGACACAGCTAGTTGCAATCCTGAAAGAGGACTTTGTATGGGATTATTGTGTGAGGTGTATATGGGAGTACTTTGAAGGGACCATTGCCCTAGATAGGCTATTTTGGGGAAATATTAAACAGCTGGATACTTTACAGATAGACTTCACATGTGTGAAAAATGTACGTATATATATATATATATATATATATATATATATATATATATATATATATATATACATATCGACACATATTCACGTAAAAAGATACAAAGTACACACATGTACATATATACATACTAAAGTTCGGTTAGTCAATAGAAACCATCATGTGACCAATGTCTTTTGGTAGCATGCCGTATTGAGGGTGATCAATCAGAAATTGGAAAAAGGTTTGATCAATAAACAAGTTAGTTCTCTTGCCTCTTTTAAGGGGGTGATTGCTAAAACAAGTCCGGAATTTTCACAAAACAAGTGTGAGCACTCGGGGTCACAAACTATTTAGCATAACTATACATTGTAAACTGGACCTCTCTCTCTGACCAAAAACCTATTTTTGGAGTGAATTTAATTTAAAAAAAAGTTTTTATTTCCAAACATAACCAGGAGTAAATGATTACATTTTCAACCCTCTTGCTCAATCAGTTTAGGCTATAAGCTCGATAGTCAACCCTACTTAGAAACTGAAGAAACCTCTGTTGATGAATGTTGACAGTTTTCAATACGCGTACAAACGTTTTCTCTGCACACAGTGTCTTAATCATTTGAGCAAAGGGAGGGGGGGTGTCTGTTCTTCTTTCCTGTCTATGAAGTACTTTGGTTTCCACCTACCAACAAAAATTTATTAATTTATTGATTCATTATTACTTTCGTAGGAAGGCTATGACAATAAATTCTCTTCTGATGCAATAAACTGACATCTTGAACAAATATCAAAATTTTATTGAAAATAAGTGATACACTTTAATTCAACAAAATGTCTGAAAGTAAGAGACAAAGACACTGGAAAGGAAAAAAAAAAAAAAAGAAAAAGATTTTATTATTTTTTTTTTCCCTCCCCGCGACTACTTTCCTCCAAAAGCCAGCATTTTGTAGCGTCTAAAAACAATACTAAAAAATCTCACCCAATTTTTTTAATAGGCAACTTACAAGATCTCAGAAAAAAAACGTTTAAAGGCATCAAAATAATAATAAAGGAGAAAACAAGCCTGGCTGCTACAGGTCTTACTCAACTCCTACTACTATTCCATCTGAAGATGATTATCGCAACTTTCGTATTGTATATATAATAAATAGATTCGTTGGGATAAAAGATATGACAGTTCATCTCATTTGGTAAGACAGATACCTCCTAATCATGTGGTCATGATTTCAAATCATAGTAAGGTAATATCAATTTCAAGTATAGGTTTGGTTTAACATGACATGAAACAGTGAAGAGTTTACTCCCGTAAATTTGGTGAGGATTGTTCTTATTGTTTTTACAGGGAAAAAACAAACTCAGCACCAACTTGGACTGAAATTTGCCAGAAGAATCTTCATAGAAATCAAAAAAAGAACTCAGTTGACAAATATTTTACAAGAACATAAAAGTACTGTATTTCAGGGAGTGATCCTAAGGACAGATAAAATCAAGCTCTTCTGCTTCTTGTCCTTCAGTATTTTTCTGGCTAAATGAACATTTTTTCGACTGTTAGACTCTAAATAGAAACCTCCACATACCCAACGTCTTTTGGCAGCATGTTGGGGTGATCAATGAAAAAATTGGAAAAACGGGTAATAAATGGATGAATTACTTATCTTGCATTTTTGGAGGCAGGAATCACTAAAAAGGTATGAATTTTCAAAAAAAAAACAAGCAGACATAAATTAAGTGATCAATTTAGCATAAACTTACATTATAAATTGAACCACAACACTAAAAACCTATTCAAGGAGTGATTTTAAAGAAACAAAAAATTCTTTTTCTACACATAATAAATAGTAGATGTTTAATTTTTCAGCCCTCTAGCTCTATTGATGCAGCCTGTATGCATGATACAAACATAGCCAGCCAGATGGACCAACTTGAAAACTGGAGAGACCTATGTTGACAGTCTCTAATATGCTCTTGATTGGTCATCTTCACTAATATTTTTAGGAATTGATTTACTTTGTCTAATAAACCACACATCTCAACAAACTTGATATCAGGTTCTTCTTCTTAAAACTACTTGATCTAAGTTTCCCCTTCCTTGGAGAGTAACAGTGAAACCAGATATACCCCTATAATGCTTATTAGAAACAAAAATGTAAACATAGTTTTCTTCAGCTCTTAAGTACCAATAGAACTACCATTGTATGGTCAGAAGTAAAGCTAGTTTGACCACCAAAAAAAAAAACAAATTCAAAATCCTTCCACATCTTTTTACTGAAAATCAAACAAGCATTTTAAGTGTTATTTTCTTTTTCCCTTTGATTCTGTCACTGCTAAAAATTGGCTTGATTTTAAATTTCTAGCCAACTTTATTGCTAAAAATAATCTCCTAGTTTATGGGAACAATTATATGTATATATCTTCATATAATCACGTATATATACACAGATCCTAGATATGTATATATGTATAATTTTACATAAACATATACATATACACACTATATATTTATATGCACACACATATACGTATTCACATAAACACGTACGTATACAAACACATATATTCACATAACTCAATATTCATAAACACATATGTGTTCACACAGTATATATTCACACACACATATATATATATATTATGTATAGTCTAGAAAGCTTCACAGCTTTAAACACTAAATACATGAAAAATACTTTTTTAAAGACTTTTCTGTGTCATTTCAGTCACTTATTTCTCAATATCTCTTTGTGTAAATCATGTAATTTTCTACACTGTTTTTTCATGTTTTATGCAGTCTTTGATATTATGGTACTATACATTTATACACACAACACACACACTTACAGATATACACATATATAGGGCAAAGTGAAGTCCCCCTATGAGTTGGGAAATTTTTCTCTCAAAATGATGATGATAATGATGACATGAAATTTCCCCAATAAACCTTTGTGTAATCATGCCCACACAAATACAAACCTGGTAATTCTCTTAATTAATTGTATCACTTATTTTTTGTTCCTTTATTGTTGTTTTGATTCACGTGGACACACAAAGAAATCCTACGTTGTCCCCTCTGAGATCCTTGTTTCCAGTTATTACAATGCTTCGCTTTTTTTTTGAAGCCTCAAGTTTAAAGAGAAAAAGTCAAGAAATTATCTGAAATAAAAATTTGGGATTTCTTTACATTTTTTTCAAGTGATAAAATGAAGTTTTGGATGAAAAAATAAAATTTTCGCAACTTTTTTCTCAAGTATGACAGAGTTATGAAAACTTTTTTCTTAAAACTTCTGAGTGAGGTAAGTAAATTTTATTTTTGTAAGAAAAGAAGAAATTTTGGTTATTATGTTCATTTTGAAGACGAGAAAGAAAAAAAGGGAATGATTGAAAAGGAAAAGAGAGGAAAAATATAATAAATAAAAAAATGAAAGAAGAGAAAAGAAGAAGGAAATTTAGAGGATGGTTGTGAAGGAAAGAAATAAAAAAAATAGGAATAAAAAGAAAAAAGAAGTACTAGACGAAATGAAAAATATGATGGTGAAAAATAAGGAAAATGATTAGAAACTAAAGGAATGAGAGAAAGGAAAGAAAAACGAAAAATATCCTAAAAGTGAATGAAAGAAAGAAGAATAAACAGAAAAAAAGGGGGAGAAGGAACAGAAAGAAGAAAAAGAAAAAACAGAAAATAGAAATGCAGAAGAAAGAAAGTAAAGAAAATAAAGGAATGAAGAAAGAAAGAGAAAATAATGAAAGATAAGATAAAATAAAAATGAAAGAGAAAATAATGAAAAATGAAGAAGAAAATAATGGAAAAGCAAGAAATGAAAGAGAAAATAATGACAAAGGAAAAATGAAAGAGTAAAGATAAATGAAAGAGAAAGCATATATAGAAAGAGACAAGAATCTTAAAAAAGAAACAGAAAGGAAAAAGATAAAGAAAAATGAAAGAGAAATAGTGAACTAAAACGTTTTTTTTAAGAGTGCAATAAAAGATTAAATTCATGTTTTAAAAAAAGCTCTGGAGAAAGCTCTCAGAAATAATAAATAAAAAGCCAATGAATAAATGATTGGGGTGAAGAACAAGGGAAAAAAAAAAGCCCAACAAATTCCTTTGATTAATTTTCTTATTAATTTACTTTGCACCTGAACAGAAAATTAGATCATTCTCCAACAAAAATTTGCAAAAACTTTTTAATTAATTTTTTTCACAAGAAAGAAACAAAAAGAAAATGACCATCAAAAAGAGATTTTTTTTTGTAGAGTGCAAACAAAAAAAGACCAAAATATGAAAAAAAAAAAGTAAAATACTGAAAAAATTCTTTGCAATTAAAAATTCTTCAAAAAAGAAATAAAGAGAGTGTGAACTAGAAAAAAAAAAGAAAGAAAGAAAAACGACAAAAAAATAATTGTAATTAAAGCAAAAAAAAAAAGGTCTGTGGTTCCTGATGAAGAATATTGGTCTGAAAAGACAATTAAACAATGAATGGTATTTATAATGATGGCTGAAGAGCTAGCTGCCAGCACGAAGCGTGACATGAGATCTCAGCCATGCTTTTGCTAAACAAAAGGTTATGGTGGTAGCTAGAAAATGGTCCCCTTATAGCAATAAGCATTAATGGCACACTAAAAGCCTGGGCACCAAGCCACGTCTCATTGAGTCGAGAGCAAAACCCAATTATTGTTCAAATAAAGAATCCCAATAAGACAATGACAATAGTAATGGTTATGGCCTTCTAAAAAACAACAGGCTACCATAATTTGTAAAGACCATGTCTCTTTTTGAGCACCTATATTGAAAGAAATCAAAAAGTACAATAAGAGAAAAACAACAATAAAGAAAATGAACAAAAAAATAACCCCCTTCGAAAAAAAAAAGAAGAAAAACGCTGCTGGAACAATGTAATTATTATCGTTACCACTGAAATCACGAGAAAAAAGAACTTGTTAGTAAGATACAACTAACAGGAAGAAAAAAATTCACACAAAAAGTGAATTTATGTATTTATTTTTTTTTTAATGACTGATAGATTAAAACAAAGTCGTTTGTTAATTATTCGTCATTTGACAAGTTTTCCCCGGAAAGTTGAAAATGAAGGAGCAGAAAATCAATAAAAAATGAAATAAAATAAATTAAGATGAAACCAAAAAAAAAAAAAAAAGCACAGAAAAAAAATTAATCATTAAAATAAATTGTATTGTTTGTAATTTATTTTGTTAATTAATTGTTTCCATCTTTCTTTCTAGAAAAGCTGACTTCTGGAGAAAGTGCATGATAGCAGAAAAAATGCTGCAATCTTGAAGTTCAAAAGATATATGAAGGAGGTCAATCAGCCTGAAGTTTTTGCAAAAGAGTAACAGAACTTCAGAAACTTTGGACTTCAGATTAGCTTCTTACTTATCTTTACTTAATTGTTTATTTACTTTCATGCAAGCTCACTTACATCAAAATTATATTGAAAGCAATGGGTCACATCTGATCATTCAAGTTGAGTATCATCAAACCTAATCAATACTTGGATGGGTGACAGCTTAGGAACATCTATAAGCAATTTGTGGTATACACACATTGTATTGATTGTGCATCAAACATCTTTGAAATGCAAACGAGTAAGATAATGTAGCACCAATATCCTGATATGGGAGAGAATTTCTCGAGCTTTAAATAAGCATTTGAAACTAAACTTCAGTTGTAACTCATTACTGCTGCATCAGCTATTAAAAAAAAGGTAGTTCAAAATATGTATAGATTAATTTTTGTCTGAACTTCCAAAATAAAGAATGATCTCTATTACACATTAATCTGCTCAGATTAGTGTCCTCCTTACGTTGGCTGTTATAGTCATCAACATTTAGCTGTTGTACTTTCAGGTTTCTTCAGGAGTTCAATCCTTGGGTCAGGCAGGGATAGTCATATGCTCTGGTTCAGTGGAAAAAAGCAAAAACTGACAACATACAAGAATTTATTGATATGAGGTAACCACGAGCATGAATAGTAGAATTAGAAATTACCGCCTCAGTAGATTGAATAAAGAATTTCATTCCAAATCCACAAGATGTTACAAAACAGACACCCACATGGGAATCCACTGCCCATTCTTCAGAGTAAGATCTCTAAAAGGATATATTTTTAAAGGATGGCAAAAGAGTATATTTGGAATATATCTTAGTGGTTCTCCTGTTACGAGTGAATAACAATAGTCTTTTTATATGGGAACATTAAGTTGGGCTTATATAAAACAATTGTACAGCACCATTATCGTTTATTGACTAAAAGGTTCCTACTTTCAAACGCCCTTGCACTTAGGGAGAAGGCCTGATCGGGGAAGGGGCCTGTTCGCACACCCCTAGTGGATGAAAATGGATGCCTGAAGAAGGACAGAGAGTACAATATCCAAAAGGCTGTAACTATCGCAATCAAGATAAGGACATTAATCTATATAGATCATTATACACATGAATATGATGATATTAAGAGATTGAACATGAGCAGGAATCTGGCATTAGTTAAGGTTGAGGGTGTATGATGATACCTCATCAGGATAATGCTAGACTGCATGTTTCTTTGATGGTCAGTTTTCATTCATCTGCCATATTCACTAGGGTTTTAGGACAACTGTCGGACAGTTGTTTGGTGGGGAGAGCAGTTCACCTGATACCATTCACCAGATAATACACCTTCAGATTTTACCATGTATTCTGGTTTCAAGAGATTATTTTGATGAAAAGAAAATTTCACTTCTCTGGAAGACTGCAAAAGTCATCTAGAGTAATTATTTATGTTGTATAGATTTTGAAAATCAGATAACAGATCCTTGTACTACAAACTACTGGAGACTAAAAATAAACCAGATAGACTGGTTAGTCACTGAATAGAGACCGTCAAGTGACTGACGTCTTTTGGCAACATGCTGTGTTGGGGGGATCAATTAAAAAAATTGGTTAAAAGGTTGATCAATGCATAAATAACTCCTCTCAATTTTTGTTGAATAGTTGAATGGGAAGTTCCAAGAGAACCTAAGTACAAATGCTTTTACAAATGTCTTCAACTGAAGGCATATTTAAATTTTATCAAGCAATAGCCCTCCATTTATTCCAACTGAAGATGATCACTGTGATTTTTGTATAGTATATATGTGGTGCAGAATAAATTGAAATTATTTTATTCTGTATGAAAGTATAATTGATTGATAAATTCCACATACTACCATAAAAGTACTTATATCCATAAAAGTAGTTATTTACTAATTTTTTTAACATTAGAAACAAATTTGTGGAGTCATAATCAACACATGTTGATACAGTTATCACTCAAACAAACAATTGAAATAAATAGTTTGTGAATTAAGCAACAAGCTTGCCTATTTCACAAAATAAGCAATTTCCCCAATTCAGCATAACATACATGATAAATAAAAAAATTATTGAAATATATTTCTTTAAATATAAATGCATTTGTAGATTAAAAGGAAATGAGCCATTGTATATACATAAGATACATTTTGTAGGTATGTAAATCTTGTCAGTATAGACCGGTCAATAAGAAACCAACCAACCATTCAGTTGGTCGTAATTTCAAATTACCGCAGGGGAATGTTAACTTGTATTCCCTAAATTTGGTGAGGATTGTTCTTGTTATGATTGAAAAACAAAGTCATCTTGAAATGGAATTGGCAAAGATAAGATAAATAAGACTGACTGCTTCACTCTGAACGCAACTATTTCAGCCATAAAACCAAATTTTCAAAAAGTAAGAAAAAAAGTATTTTCCCCTCTCATGGAACGAAGTGTAAAAGATTTCCTGTTAATATTATGGATGGTTAGCTTCGAGAAGAGTACAGAAGTAAAAAGAAGAAAAAATTATTATAGGAGAGAATTTAAGAAGGAAAGGAAGAAAAAGTAATAAATCCTCATAAAAAGAATTTGTATAGCGACACCAGATAATTCAATCTAGCATCCATAGCATTCCATTTTCTCTTTTTTACTCTCCCACTTTCTTTCATTAATTGAGGACGTAGGAATAGGATCCACACCTCACTTTTCATCAATTTAAACTTTTCACTATTTAGTCTTAACCAGAAGTCTGAACTTATCATTGTTGTTAGGTGTGGAAAATGAAGTCAACTCAATAGAAGTTTGATAAAACATTACTCTCGAAAAGCTCAAAGCTGTGCAGTCTTAGTTGTGAAATTTACTAGGTGAAATATGATATTGTTTCAAATTACTATTGTACTTAAAAAAAAACAAGGCAGGAGTAGGTGATTGTGATGGATTCACAATTGAATTAGAAGCGACTCGAAATTTTCCCACAGTTTGTTCTTCCTTGGAACCGGTGCTGGGTGCATTAGTCTTGGAGGTACCAGCCAAAATAGAGAGAGCAAGAAAAAGTTTTTTTCTTTAAGAAAAGAAAAAGAAAGGCAATCTAGAATACAATCAGAAGCCGTGGAGAAATGGTAAGCATTAAGGAAGTATTGTTTTGTTGAGGAATACTATAGAGTAATACATTATCACTGAGTGCGCCATATAGGTGGCCTTGAACCAGACAAAACTACGCTTAGTAAATAACTAATACATAGAAAGAGTACAACATTTTATTTAGGTGGACGGCCGTTTGCAAAGCGGAATAAAAAGAGAGACGAACTTGGAATTGAAACAGAGAGTAAGGAGGGAAAGAGAGAGTAAGGAGGAAAGACAAAGTAACGAGAGAAACACAGAGTAAGGGGGGAAATAGAGAGTAAGGAGGGAAAGAGAGAGTAAGGAGAAAGAGTCAAACACCCAGCAGACAAAACACTACACCAGCGAATATATTTTAAGGGGGAAGGGTTGGTGGGTCACCCTAGTCTAAAGTATTAAGTAAGTCAATAAGTAGTTGTGGTGGTGATAGCTATATGGTGGGTTGACGAATGCGATGGGGGGGATGAAGTTGGGAGGGAGGAAAAAAAAGCAGGGTCGGAGTGTAAGGTAGGGGGCGTAAAGGCGAAAGGACGAAGGCACGTGCCAGGCCCTCGAAAAAAAAAAAAAAAGACCCATCCTCCGGTTCCATACCCCCTTAGCCTGAATAGCCACAATCTGCCGTCAGGCACACGTTCCAGCTTGCGTACGCCCCACCCACTTTTGAGACTCCTTTCTCTCCAGCACCCACCTTCTTCTCTGTTTTTCTTGTACTTTTTTATTTACTGTTTTCTCGTTTTAACTTTTTTTCACTTCCTTCTTTTTACCGAGCCTCTAGACTCATTTTGTTCTACTTCTTTATTTCTGTCTATCTTATCTCTCTTCTTCTTTTTCCTACATCTGCTTATTCCATTCATTATTTTTTGTCTTGTTTATTTCTTCTTCTTCTTCTTCTTCTTCTTCTTCTTCTTCTTCTTCTTCTTCCTGTCTTTTTCTTTCCCCACGTTTTTCTTCTATTTCTTTTCATCTATTAACTTTTTTGTCTGCTCCTCTCTGTTTCCGTGTATTCTTTGTTACTCTTTTTTACTTCATCTTTTCCTGTTTCTCTTCTTTTTCAATTACTATTTCTTTTCTTTTCTCTTCTTTTTCACTGTCTTGATCCTTTTCATTTCTTTTTTCTTCTCCTTCGCCATGATTTTCTTTCTTCGCATTTTTCTTCAATTTCTTCTTCTCGCTTTTCTTCTGTTCATTTCGTCTTTCTTTTTTCGTGTTTTCCCTCTATTTTTTTCTCGTCTTTCTTTTTGTATTTTTCCTTCTATTTCTTCTTCTCGTTTTTCTTCTATTTCTTCTTCTCGTCTTTTTTATTCCGTGTTTTCCTATTTCTTCTTCTCATCTTTCCTACTCTGCGTTTTTTTTTTTTTTAAAATTTCTTCTTCTCGTCTTTCTCTTTCCGCATTTTTCTTCGATTTCTTCTTTTTGTCTCTCATTTCCGTGTTTTTTCTTCTATTCCTTCTTCACATCATTCTTTTTCAGAATTTACCACCTCAATTACCTCTGTCTTTCTTTTCCTCTATTACTTCCTAATCTTTTTGCCTTTCTCTTCTCACCATTTTTCTTCTTTTTCCGGAGTTTTCAATACCGTTTATTTCTTCATTTTTTTTTTTTCTTTAGATTTCCTTACGCTCACCCCACCCCAACCCACCCCTGTTACTTATCTACTTGAATTCCATAATTTCGCTTCTTTTCATCCTTTTCTCACACTTTCTTCATCACCCAAGTTTTTTTCTTTTCCTTCTTCCTAAATTCCTTCGTATTCTTCTCATTTTGTCCCTCCGTTTTAAACCACTCTTCCTTTGACTTCTTTCTTTCTGTTCTCAATTGGGGCTTTTTGAGGGGGAGGGAGGGTGCAGCTCTTTAGATTTCATTCTATTTCCACTGTTCTGCTTTCATTCTCTTCATTCTTAATTCATTCTTCGTTTGTTTTTTTCCTTTTCTTATTATTTCTACTTCCAAACAATTTTTCATTTTTTTTTCTTTAAATTCCCGTCTCTTCCCAACTCTCTCTCTCCTATCCTTTCATATCTCTATCTCTCTTTCATTTCAGATATATATATATATATATATATATATATATATATATATATATATATATATATATATTTCTCTTTCACCTCTCTTCCTACTTCGACGCCTCTCTCCTCTTTCAATTTTCTCTCTCTTTTCATGCCTCCCTCTCTTTTTCTATCTTTTCATACCCCCTAACTCTCTCCATCTTTCCGAGCCCCCTCTCCATCTATACACACACATACATTATATATATATATATATATATATATATATATATATATATATATATATATATATATATATATATATATGTACATTCCAGTCTTCAAATACGTCACCGTCTGGATTTCTTTCTTTTCCTTTATTTTCTTCAGCATTTTCCAACTTCAGTCCACTTAGCCGATTCCTAGTTCAAAATGTAAGTGAATGTGGATGGTGGTGGGGGGGACTAAATAAACAAAGAGAAAGTAAAGTTCCCGGTTTCATAAAAAGTGACGGTTTTGTTTACACTCACTTCGGCAGTAAAATTCTCCTCTCCATTTACCAAGAACAATCAAGAAAAAAAAAAAATCACCAGGGTGGGGATCGTGAGTTGAGAAGTGTTACCTGCCCGTCCGTCTGTTAAACTGTGAAATGAGATTTTTTTTCCGGAAAATAGAAAACTGAAAGACGATGAGATAGCAAGAGTTAAAAAGGATCCTGGACGCTTTGAAAGGAAGAAAAATAAGATCAAAAGCCAACCTAGAATAATGATCCGATTCCACTTTCTATTGATAAATGTTAGTCTTCTATTTTACACATTAGTCTCTCTCTAACTCTCTCAGTGTATCTATTTGTCTCTCGGTCTCTCTATTGTGATCCTTTTTCCCACCTTTTTTTCTCTCCACAATTCAATTTCCGGTCTTTCTTTTGCTTATTCTCCAATTCTCATTCTCTCTCTAAACCCAAATTTTCCTCTCACGTAATTTTGACTAAATCTTTCTCTCTCAATTGGTTCGTAATTGTGACCCTGAAGTTTTATAAATTTTGATCAATCCATATCAATTTGTATATCAAAATGTATGCATATCTCTTACTGTTAATTCAAGTCAATTAGTGCTCATGTATGTATCTATCTAACCCAGGCTGCTCATATTCCTCTGTGCCTATCACAGTCCGTCTGTCCATCTACCTATTCATCACAGTCCGTCTGTCCATCTACCTATTCATCACAGTCCGTCTGTCCATCTACCTATTCATCACAGTCCGTCTGTCCATCTACCTATTCATCACAGTCCGTCTGTCCATCTACCTATTCATCACAGTCCGTCTGTCCATCTACCTATTCATAACAGTCCGTCTGTCTATCTAACTATATATCACAGTCTGTCTGTCTAACTATATATCAGTCTGTCTGTCTGTCTGTCCATTTATCTATCAATCTATTCCAATCAGTGGTGGAAATGAGTGGGTGGGCACACGAGGGTACAGCATGTACAGACCTCAATTGCCATGTTTTTCTTATGTCTCAAAACGGCCCGGATATTGGCCATGTTTTTTTTTAATTACCCACAGGGACTTGCAGTGTCCCGAAACCCCCAGCAACACGGTTCCATTTCGCCTATCCCCGATGGACGAACCCTCTGTGATCCCTGAGCATAAATCCTCTCATAGGAGATATGCTTCATATTATTCCTCTCCTTTAACAATGAGCAGGGGTGTCGTTGAAAAGTCAAGGGCCCAAGGGGCTTGGCTCATTGAGGGGCTCCTCCCTGGAACATTTAGTGCATTCGGGTTCCCAACGTAGGGGCTGCAGACTCCTGAGGATCCACAAAGGTATCATTGGGGATCAGTGGGTAGATCTTTCAAAACCCTCGGATCTGTGAGCTCGTTGGGTAGGCAGACCTTTCAAAAGCCCGAGGTCTACATGAAAATTAATTTAGATGTACTGGTTCCTTGGTAGTTGAAAGGTTGGAAACCACTGATTTGGTGAGATTTTTTTTAATTGTATAACGTTAGTAGGGTTGCAAGAGGTAAACTTACTATTCATTAAGCTTTTGGTGCGATTTAAAATCGCTACCACTCCCTTAGCTACACCTCTGGTAATGGGTACGTTTGTATACTTTTAAAATATCTTATGTATATTTATACTGTAAACATCTATTTTTACTACTCTTATCTTCTGTATACTTATCTTAGTCCACCTTTCTTTTTTTGTTTTACGAATCTCTCTCTCTTCCACTCTCTCTATGCTAGATGCCGACTCCCTCGACTACGCCCCTAGCAATGAGTACGTTTGAATACTTTTAAAATATCTAATATATATATATATACATTATAAACATCTATTTTTACTACTATCTTCAGTATACTTATCTGAGTCTTCCTTTCTTCTTCTATTTCACCAATCTTTGTCTCTCTCTCTCTAATATAATATATAATAGATGCACAGACACACACTATATATATATATATATATATATATATATATATATATATATATATATATATATATATATATATAGCTCATATCTATCTCCCATCCGTTTACTTATCATCATATCTACCTCGCCACCCCGGTATCTATCATCAAGTGACGGTTTTCTCTTTGTCAGATGTTTCATCTCATTAGAAGGAGACTTCCTGTTTATGCAGGTGTGAATGTCGGCCATTGTGCTCATCAAGGCTGTGGAGGTGACCCCGGTGATTCTGATGGCGGTGAGGACGGTGACGAGATATTTATTACTTTTCACCTAGGTTTTCTTACCTATTAATATCGCACGGGGTACCTAGATTTTACAAGTACTGTAAACATCGCTTGAAGGGAAGGCCCCCCTTTTTTTTCTTAGACTGAAATTACATAACTCTCAGTGATGACGAGTATCACCAACTTTATACTTTGATTTGTACCCTAATTAAAGAAAAAGATATATTTTAATGAAAAAAGAGCTTTGTTTAATCACCAACTCGTATTGGCCGGAGATGGTATACAAATGAAAAAAAGGAATCTATAATTATCCATGAATAGCACGTCTTCCTAGATTTTCCTATAAGTCTCAGAGGGTCATTGGTGTTGTTACATGGACCAAAATGGTTAATAGCCAATGAAGGAAAGATAGAAATTAAGAAATAGATGTGAGAGGGGAAGAATTGAGAGAGAGAGGGGGGGCAGGAAGAGAGAGAGGGAGGGGCAGGAAGAGAGAGAGAGAGACTTCCTGCGTTTTTCTTTTAGACTGAACTGAACAGAACGGCGAGATTCTGATATTTTGGATTCGGCCCTTGCTTAAATACCAACTCTAACCAAAAGAGTCACATTCTAACACTTGAATGAATGATTAGATAAAAACGAAGGAAAGAAAGGTAAATTCAATAAATATACTAAGAACATACAACTTCGGCTCCACCTTGTTGTGGTAATATCGCAACTCACCTAATCAGTAGACGGGCCATGACTTTCAATGAAAATCGGGTTTCATACGCAACACCCGCTTCCCCACGAAAGCAAGATGTGACACTAGGTCGGTTCAATGGGGGGTCCCGTATACGGGAAGAAGTTTTTTTTTAAAAATTGCTCCAGTCAGCGCAACTGGTATGATAAAGGCATCGGGGAGAGCCCGACCATTCCCTTTTAGTGCTATGGGAATGTGCTGCCCTGGCGCTTGCCGATCCCTGTAACTTGGCAGGGTAATTTTTTTGAGATCGCAGGACAAATGCTAGGTAGCTGTGCTTTGCAACACCGAGTCCCTGCAAGCTATCATCGGCTACAGTATTGCACTGACGCAAGGCTACTGCAGATTGTAGTGCAATCAACTATATTGATCAAACACTTCATTATAGAGTTAAAGTTCCATTTTTATGAAAGGGGCTGAGTCAACTGATTTGCATGTATTCGATTTCTAGCACTAGCAATAAATATTAAAAGGAAAAGGTTTCAAATATATCTATACATTCTAATATTTTGGCGTACTTAGAGTCAGTTTAAATTGTTTTAATGTTTCTGCACTTGAAATGGAGGGGAGACTTTTTTTTATTCGGTAACGACTGAAGCCGTAGTCAGTGTAAGGGTGTTTTTTTTATATCGTTAGATGAATACAAAAGTTGTAGGTCCAAAAGTCTCCTGTGACAAATTTCAGCCCAATCCGACGACTCAAGAAGCAACGTCATTTGAATGAACTACGAGTGGTGCAGACCCCCTTGCCCAGTGGGTTCTGAGAGTAGATCTTCGTTCCGCTTCGATAATTAATAAATAATTGTCGAAGAAAAAAAGACATAATAAAAAGAGTTGTTTTTTTTTGTTTTTTTTCAATCTGAAAGGAAGAAGAGGGAGTGAGGAACAAGAAAAGACAGGAAGCGAAGAGAGCAGGAAGAGGAAACAGACGAAGGGGTAGGGCGATTAGGGGGTAAGTTTGAAGAAAGAAACAGACGACAGAGAGATTGAAAAGAAACACAAGCGAGAGAAAAAGACAAAAAAACAGGGGAAATGAAGTGGGAAAAGCCATTATGAAAAAGAAAAAGAAGACAGAAAAAAATGAATTTGACGACGAAGAGAAGGAGGAGAAGAAAAAAATAAAAGTAAAAGGAACGGTACATAAAAAGAAAGAAAAAAAACTGAAGAGGAAAAAGCTGTAGAGAATAAGGAAGGGGAAAGAAGAAAGGAAAATAAAAGCGGGCAGGGAAGAAGACGAAAAAAAAAAACACAACAAAAGACCTACTGAGAGAAAATGACAGAAAACAAATGTAAGGAAGAATAAAGAAAAATAGTTATTAACTAAGCTCGGCTTAATTTTAGTTTTACCACAAGTATGAAGTACCTAGGGAGGATCAAATTCAAAAGACAGTCAGTAGTAATGCTTTGCGAGACAATCTTGCTAACCATTACATCACGGCGATGCACCTGAGTAAGAAGAAAAAATAGCAAACCAGGAAAGAATACAAGTATTTAAAAAATGGAAAGGGTTATTATAGGAAAATGTGCAAGCCGGGGCTGATGTTGACGGTAGCCTGAGAGATGGGTAAGGGATTACCTAAGCAGGTTGATAGGTACAAAAAAAAAGAACAAGAAGACAAGAAAAACATATACAACCAATTAAAAAAAACTAGAATGTAAGAGATTAGAGAAATGCCCCTCTCATGAGGTGGGGCAAGTTTTCTTTCCTTGAGACTCAGTTTGAGAGTGAAATTAAGATGCGGGATTGCTGTGATGTGGGCGATAGACAAGACGACAGGATATAAGCAAAAGAGGAACCCAACGTTCAACAGATAGGTTAAATAAGTAGCAACTGGAACTCAGTAATAAATCAATGGGAAGAGGAAACAACGAAGGAGAAAAATAATATTAATAATAATAATACTGTATCTCTTATTGCTGCAGTCCAGAACAAATACGTTAGGACCAATAGTGTCAAAGTAAAAATAGTTGAAACTGAAAAATAACAAAAGTCGCCTTTACGTAGAAAGAGGTGAGACTAAACAGGGAAGCAAGTAAGCTGACAAAACAAAAAACTAAGAACAAAAACGAAAAACAAAGGAGTAGATACGACAGAGTAGGAACAGTGATACACTAGGGATTGTGCAAACAACTTGAGTTCGTATGTAAACAAATGTTATGAGACGTAACTAGAGACTGCCCTAGACACAATTTCCCGACTCCCATTATTTCCCTTGATGTACCAGACTACGTTAGTCTATCTCTCTCTCTCTCTTCGTCATATAATATATATATATATATATATATGTATATATATATATATATATATATATATATATATATGTATGTGTGTGTGTGTGTGTGTGTGTGTGTGTGTGTGTATGACGTTAGATGAAATGGGTAGAGCAAGTAAAGACTGCTACATTGAAGGCAGTTGTCCTATCGGTCGCAGGTTCGATTCAAGCAGCAGCCCCATTTTCCTGTTTATTCTATCAACTTTGTTTAGGCCAAGTGATACATTAACCATGTAATGACAGATGATCATTTTGAATGGGAGTTTCTGTATAACGCAATTTATAATCATTCTATCAGATCATATATCCATATATATATATATATATATATATATATATATATATATATATATACACACACATATATATATATATACACATATATATATATATATATATATATATATATATATATATATACACACACACACATATATATATATATACACACACACACATATATATATATATATATATATATATATATATATATATATATATATATATATAAAAGTGAGCTGAGCTTCACAAGCTAGGGGATCCTATTGAACATTTAACTCTTGTCAATATTTGTACTTTTTTAAGCCTAGCGAGCTGAACACATGTGCATATGTATATATGCAAATCTAGATGTACACACACACACATATACATATATATATAATCCTATGTAATGTGATATACCCAATGCTCATAGAATAAACACTGAAAAACCTTATCAAACAACCTCAAATTTAGATAGATTCTCCCCGACTCATGGAAATAGAACTCTTCTCCTAACCCAACTAGAGTCAGAATTCAAAAATATTTTTTGTCAAACTCCAGTCCACGTTAACAAGAACAATCCTCATCATATATAGAGGAGTAAACTCTTCCCTGTTTGTCTATCATCTTACATTAAACCAAACATAGATATAAAATCAACATTTCCCTGACATGATGTGAAATCACCATCATGTGATTGGAAGGTGGCTCTCCCACCAACTGAGCTAAACTGAAGAGTCTTATCCACCTATGAATTTATTCATCATATATACAATACAAAAGTTGCAGTAATCATCTTCATTTGGAATAGTAGTTGTAGTGGAAAAAAACAGCTAGGCTTGTTTTATCTTTATTTGAAAGAGTGATTTTGTCAATATTTCAATGTTTATTTACATCAGTATTTCCCAAATTTTTTTTAGACTACTGACCCCTGTAAGAGCAGATGGTAAAAAAATGAAGTCTTAAAACAAACAAGGTTGAAGTGAAATCTTTTTTTAAGTATTGGTTTTCCAGTGCACAAATGCAGTCTTATAAAATCCCCGAAATTATTTGATTGTAACTATGATTATCTCATTGAAATTGGCCTTGATAAGATTATCATTGATATGATATTGTAAGGGTGGAATCTGTAAAAATGTTGTAATCAATATAAAACACTGTATTGTTTGTTAATTCATTCCTTCAATTTTAAGCATATCAACAAAAAAAAAGAAAAGGAAAGAAAAAAGGCAATTCTAATGGCATCAAAATGGTTCCACAAAGTCTGAAACAACACAGAGAACATTTTTATTAATATTTCATAAGCACAACGATTAAACACCCATTTGGGGGGGGGGAGGAGAAAAGAACCCCCTTCCCTCACAAAAAAAAAATAGTCAGATGAAACTATCATAATTCATTTCTAATCAGTGATTTGTTCATAGACTTGACAAGATATGGAATTAATGGGTGCCTTTGTACATTTTAAGTACCCCAGGGTATGACACCACCCATTGCAAAGGAAGCATTGTGGATATCTTTGAAATATTATGGATTTTCTGAGTGAAAAAAAAAATTTTTTTTGATGATTTCTCAATCCTGTTTAGGAAAGAATTCTGAAAAACAGTATGAATACCTGGAATTATAAGCAAAAACCATCAGGTTCAAAGTTTCTCTTGTACAACTCAATATGTGAACACAGAAATGAAATGCATAGAATAAAGGAATATAAATCTTATACGATTATACAAAATTATCCTCCATTGCGTATACATAACCTCAAGTTTCATCAATAAAAATAAATCATAAAATAGAATAATTACAACAGTTTTAAATGTGGATAATCATAGAAATTTTTGCTAATTAACAAATTCAATTGAATTGGCTTTTCGTAATATGGTATATAAAAAAGTTATATCAAAATCCAATTGAGTCCATGGGTATAATTTCTAGACCAACTCCTTGAAGATCAAAAAAAAAAACATAGAATGTTTATGAGAATTATGACCCAAGAAAAGAATATTAGTATACCAAGTAAAAGTGATAACTGAACGACCAAGCATTTTGCTATCTAGTAACATGCAAATTCTGATCAATTACAAGAAACCCTTCACTGGAAATTTCTACCCAAAAATCTGATGTTCTCATCCTTTGCATTCTGCTACATTCAACATCATTCCGAGGAATTTCTGAATTTGCAGTAGCCAAGATCTTTCTCCTTATAAGTCTCCAGCTGTTCCTGCTTCTTTTAGCTTTTTTTATCACTAGTATTGTGACTGCTGGATTTCCACTGGTTCACTCCTCCTTAAAACAAGACTTTGATTTATCATCCTGCAGGTTCCCAGATGCTAGAAAAATGGTGGAAGCAGCAAGACCAGAGAGTTCAATCTGATTAACGTACTTGTCAAAAGCCAGGCCCCTCCTGCTTTATCACAGTGATGTCCGAGGCTGAGATCTACACAAGTAGCAACACCATTGTGACTGTTATATGACCACTGGGGCTATGAAGTCGCCATTTTCATGATACAGAATGACCTCTGTATCAACACCAGACCCTCAACCAGATTGACCTTTAAATGACTGTTGATGTCGTCTTCATTAGGAAACGGTCAGTATCTTGACCAAACTGACCATTTGCTGATTGCAGGCTGACCTGGTCATTACACACCAATTATGAGGTGACCTCTGGGTGTCAATGCCTCGATTAACACTACGAGAATTTATGCACTGCATAAAATGGTGAACAGAGAGTCTGTACCATTGCAACCATCATTATCAGTCCTGTAGCTAATGACAGAAATGTTACTGAAATTGAGATATGATTGATAAATTTGTGGTCAGGGTTTTTGTTTCAATTCATTTTGCGGTTTCATTTAATGCTTATATCCAACTGAGCAGCAATTCTGGATAAATAAAGTGATGAAATTGAATTCAACTTTCAACTATTGTTTTGTTTTGTTTTTTGTTTTTTTATAGGTATGTCCACACACCTTGATAAGATGCTTTTCAGTTGGTCAGTTCCAGATATGTTAAACAACAGAAATAGGAAGGAGGAGAATGCATGATGTCATTAAAACAACATATATTCCCATCAATTAATTTTTACCGGCTATAATGTCATGATACAATGTCTGAGGTCAGCATTTTTGAATTGGAAAAAGAAAAGATGACCCAAAACACCCAAAATGGCCATTAACGATTTTTGTTGGAAATAATACATAATACGTCCACATTGCAATATTTTACGAATATGAGAAGCAATTGTTTCAAAGAAATACTTCTTGCTCTTCCTCATCTTCCTCCTACAACTGCTACCACCATGGATGGTAGACACATTATTGAACTTATGGTTCTTGTTTCTTTATTTACAGATGCCTGTTTCGTAGAAAAAGTGGTTAAAAGACATGGTCTATGAGGAGATTAACATTTTCTATCAACTGTTCACCTTTTTTTTTTAATGCCAGACCGATAAGCAGGTATGCTATGATGCAAAATACTAAGAGAACTGAATACCTTTAACATTATACCAAGTCATCATGGGGTAAGGCCTAACACCTGCACGGCTTGAACTGAAATCTATTTTAACTAAAATAAAGTCCATTATCCAATGATAAAAACAAGGCTATAAAAGAACAATGTTTTTTATTTTTTTCACACACTCCTCTGGTTATATAACACCTTCCTTTCTCTCAAATGAGTTTCTAGTTTGTTTGATGAAACAACGAATGGGGGCTTTGGGGCTGTGGTGATTTGGGAAAGAAAAAGAACTCTTGCTCTCTAAAGTAACAGAGCAAATAGTCTCCATCAGACAGGTGTGTGAGGGTTGCTCTGTGCAGCAAACAAAACTTTCACCTTTTCATTTAAAAGAAGCACTTTGCAGCTTCTCTTTGGGATATCCAAATTGCCAGCATCACTACTCCGGTACTTTGGGACAGTTATCGAATACAACTTATGAATTGTTTATTTCTGGGGTTGACCACGGGTAACTGGAACTACGGAAATCAAAACTATGGATAAGGTGGGAACTCAGTGCACTGACTGCCATGGAAGTGAGATAATTACGTCAAACTAAAGATGGTGGCAATAACCATTATAGAACTATCGTAACCACTGTACAAGCCTGATAGAAATAAATAGAGAGATAGACGAGATGGCATAGAGACCTGTTTTCATAATAACTAAATGTAATGAGATGATAATAAAAATAGTCAATATGTACCTTTCGAGTGCATATATATACATATATATATATATATATATATATATATATATATATATATTACTATATATATATGTACATTTATATATACATATACATATATATATATAGATGTACGTTTATATATATATATATATATATATATATACATATATGTATGTTCAGTTATATATATATATATATATATATATATATATATATATATATGTATGTTCAGAGGAGGCATCTAGTAGCCCTGACAACAAAACTTACCCACAATGCATAGTCCCTGGCAGTGGACTCTGGTTCCACATGGTACATTTTAATCCACACTCACACAACACGCACCACTGATGATGGGAGAAATCCCGAAACATGTATGGACTATTGACATATAAGGATTAATAAACCTTACCACCAAAAACTTCACTCCCGAGTCTGTCTCACTCTCTAAAGTACACATTATATATATATATATATACATATATATATATATGTATGTTCAGATATATATATATATATATATATATATATATATATATATATATATATGTATGTACAGTTATATATACATATATATATATATATATATGTATGTACATTTATATATACATATATATGTGTATACATTTATGTATATCAGTGTAGCAGATAATGTGGATGATAGAGCACTCTTTGGAAAAAGCATGAAATTTCAAACACAGTACATACCATAACATTAATTTTCAGGTGAAGTCCGACTTGACACCTGAGGACTGTGAGGAGTCAAATTCAAGATGGATACCCTGCAACCAGGTCTAATGTCCAAACACGTTTGATTTGGGAATCAAACAGTGTAGAACATCGCATTTAAAAATTTATGTTGTAGTATGTATTAATTGGAAATTTTATGCTTTTTCAAAAAGCTGCTGTACATATATATGTATATATATATATATATATATATATATATTCACACTGTAATGAATAAACAACTACATTGGTATTGCTGAATTGGTTGATATAGGGCTAAATAACCTAATACACCTGTCTCTTGACTGTATTTTACCAGTGGTCCTTTCAGTGGGGCTAACCTGTCATTTGGCACAGGAGACAGATGCAGTGGAAAAGAATTTTTAGAGACTTCCAATAGTGATTATCTTCACTGGGTGGGGTCTTGCCACCATCATAAATAATTGTGAGTGAATGGAATTCTCATCACTCTATTATTTCACCACAGAGTCCAGTTTAGGGTCAGAAATAACTCAGTATGGGGGTGCATCTTGAAGTCCAAAAGAATAAGGGTAATAGCTCTGAAGGGGCGCCCTTCTATTAATGAGGTCTGTCAGCATCACCTGGGAGGTTTTGAGTTAATGTCCACATGATTTTCCCAAGTATTTTAGTCCCGCAAGACTTCAAAGTGCGGGGCTCAGTCACTCTATGAATCATCATGATAACCTTAACCTCATTGAAGTTTTTTCTAAGTTCACTTTTGGACACTTTTTTGCTTCCACAAGAAAAATAGAAAATAGTGCTCAGTTTTTGTCGTGCAGCAAGCTCTTATAGAAGCAGCGTGCACCCTCATCTTTTTCCTAAACCCCAATCTCTTATACCTTCCACTAACCCAAACTGTGAACAAACAGCCTAACAAACCATCATTTGTGGGGTCCAGGGACACTCAAAAAACTTTCCTATACAAATTAATGGTAATTGCTATTTTACTTTATGCCATTTCAGCTTGCAAAAGCTTTTTTTTATAGGAACGCCCAGATTTCCAGATAGTGGAGAATACCTTTATATTAATATTATAGTAACATATTTAGTATATTCTGCACTATAATGATTATTGGGCTATAAGATTTCATGTGTGGCACGGACAGTATACCTAAACTTTGCTCTGGACAATTCAACAATTTCACTTTGAATTTGGTAGTTCAGGCAGGTGCAGCAATGTGAGTGTTACCAGAGTTAGCCCTTGAAAACACTATCACTACAGCTTCTAGCTGAGAAGGAAATTTGCTGAAGCAGCAATCATTTTGGTTCAATTTCAGCGGTTTTTTAAAAAAAACATAGTTGTGACCCAAATGAGGGTGACATGGATACTTCTGAGGGTTCCAGGAAGTAAAATGAGAAAATACAAAAAAAAATTGTAAAAAATGTTAAAACTAAAAAACAGCACAAATACATCTACATCACAATTTTAGAGAATGAAGTATCATCAGGACTCTGGAATAGGTACGGTTTCGTTATGAAAGTTGTGAATAATAGAATATCTACCAAAGAATGGAAACTCCTAACGTATTTCAGTCTGTTCACTTCCAATACGGTACACCTTTACTAATCCAGCTGCTTGCAATCCAGTTCCTTTACTAATTCAGAACTGATTTTCAAATTTCCTGAACCACTGTAATTTCCCATGGTACCACACCAACTGTCTGCACATTGTTTTGGTTGCATTAGAGAAGTTCCAATATTAAAGCGCTCTTGCAAAGACGGTAAAGTGATTACTGCTTGTTTCCCTGCATTCATTAATACCATTTTCTCTTATTCAACTCCAGTTATGGCTCCAGTGAATAAAAGAAGTACAATCCCGGGCTGTGAAGTGAAAACACAGCACATTATCGATGAAATGAAAGGAGTTCAGAACCAGATAAAAGTGCCAATGAAGTGATTTAAGCTTTGTGTAAGTGAAGGTGTTGAACTGTCTGGAGGTACAGTAGAAGAGCAATCAATAGTGTTCCATGAAGAACCAACATTTAATGTTTCTGTTCCCTTATAATTCAACTTGTACTGATTAACATGATATTTTGAAACTAAGATGGGTTGGTTAGCTTCTGTTTAATGGAAATCCTCCAGTATTTCAGCATTTTCATTAACCTGGCATTCCTCAAGTCCCACTGATACCGAATTCGTGAAGGTCTACTGTATGTATTTTTGATTATTGAACTAAAGTAAAACAGGTCTTGTTAATCATGCAATAGAGACTGTCACTTGACCAATGTCTTTTGGCAGCATGCTATATTGGCAGGGGCAGATCAATGGATGAGTTACTTCTTTCGCTTTTTGTTGGGCAGTAATCCATTAAAAAGGCTGAATCTTCAAAAAAAAAAAATAGGCAGACGCAAACTAAGGGATCAATTTAGCATAAATCTAACTTGTAAATTGAATATGTTTAGGGGGATAATTTTCAAGAAACATGAAAAAACAAATCATACAATAAAAATCAAATGATAATGAAAATTTCAGCCCTATAGCTCCATTGGTTCAACCTGTACATGAGATACATTCATACATAGCCAGCCAGCAGGACCAATTCAAATACTGAAGAAACCTAAAGTTGACAGTTTTGGTTGATGGTTTCTCATTCAATAAAATTTTCTGGATGAAAGTAAATGAAGAAACATTGAAATTATATCTCTCCCTCCTTGAGGATCACCAGACATTCTGTATTCAGGGTTGTGGCCCCAAAAAGGTTTTATCAAGTTTTTTTCAAGTAGGCTCATCAAATGAGCGAACAGATTGTCTAAGGTATATATATATATATATATATATATATATATATATATATGTATAACCAAGGATAGATAAGTAAAGTTAGAGAGGACAAGTGAAGGGAGCAGCTTTCTGCTTCCATCTTCTACCTGTATGAACAATGAAATAACTGCAGGAAGTAGACTGAAAATGTCTTATGAACATTTCTTACTTAATGAGGTAAAGAACCTGGGTTTGGTGCCGTTCCATCCCTGAACCCCAGCACCCATCACCTACCCTGCCAATCCCCGAAATGAGTCATGATGGGAGGGTGGGGATAAGACAGGTCTAAGTAAAGTCATTGGAATTTCACACAAAGCAAAAAGGTGAACAAATCTGAATTAGATAAAGTAGCTGCTTGTGAAGTTCATGAATCAGGTCAAAACTTGGGAAAATTTGCATGCAGAAATTTGGTTGTGGTAAGATACGAAAAGCAATAAGAGGCAACAAGAAATATAAGGTGTGCAGTTTAATAAAGCTTTCATAAAGCATATGATGCTGGGTTGCGGGGAGGATAAAAAAAATTTGGGAAAAGTAGATCAATCAATAAGTTACTTATCTCGCCTTTTGTTGGGCAGTGGTCACTAAAAATGTTTGAATTTTCAAAAAACCGAACGTTAATGCTGTCAGGCACAAACTAAGTGACCTATTCTGCATAAACTTACATTGTAAATTGAAACCTACATTAAATACCTATTGGAGGGGGCGGACCACCAAAAACTGGTTTTTATTGACATAATGAAGGGTAATTGTTTAAATTTTCAGTCTTCTAGCTCCACCAGTGTGGTCAGTACAGGCAATACATAATCAGACAGATAGACTAACTTAAAACCTAAAGAAATCTATGGTGACAATTTTGGTTAATAGTTTTCAGTTGGAACGGTTTTAAGACAGACAAAAAAAGATTTATGAAGTAAGTTTTACTCTTCAGCACAACAGAGAAAGAGGAGAGAAAACCTAAATTATATAATAGACTCATACCAACAGCTCGAGTATTGGAAGGTTAGGATTTCATGGTAAAAGATTGTCACTGACTCCAGACATCAAGCCTTTCAACAGACATTGTTGAGTTTGTAGTTTTGGGTGAATAAGTATTAGATTGATTCTATGATAAATAATCCACTCATTGGGTTGTGAAGAGCAGAGGATATGGACACCATTAGAATTGTATATATTTGTAGAGAACAACAAATCTGAATCCAACGATCATGTAAATATCCAGTGCTGTATAGATAAATAAGTTGAACAGAAAGGTTTGTTTTGTTATATTAGATGAGAACATGAAACCAACAATGTCATCTGAACAACGGTCAGTTGTGTTCAACAGAGAGGTTTCAATTGAATACGGTGTGGGCTATAGAAAACTCAACTGACCACTGACACCAAACATACAATGTAAATTATCTGTCATTTAGAGTGGTCAAGGCTTGACTATTTGATTCTTTGTATTCCTATTGTCTCTCCACTGTCAATTAGCAACTGGCTCCAGTAATCCTTATCGAATTCTTAGCTCATGTTCAGAACTGAGAACTGTAAGGTTTTCGGTTCAATCTAGATTGCCTTGCTCAGATGATTTCTTGTCTAAGCCCACGTTAGCTCAAGACTGAATAATGGTGCCAACAGTGAGGATTGAACTTGAAAACAATGGTATGTGATATGAGTATGCTGTTCAATGCTCCACCGCAAATACTAAAATAAATTATTAGATAAAATGCAACATTTTATTTGGATTATTTTCGCCATCTCTGTTATTTCTATAATAACATACATTGTGTCCAATATGCTTGAGAATCAATTATACTAAAGGATTATTATACATTTTGATAAAACAAGAGATATAAAAATTCTAGTCCAGATAATTGAGCAAATAAACAACATACTCCATTGCAGAATTTTAGGCGAGACATTAACATGTTGAAATTATGTACATGTAGTGGAAAAAGCTTTACAGCTTTAAACACTAAAGAAAAAAAACTTGTTCAAAATTCTTTTATGTCACTTCAGTTACTCATTTCTTGATATCTGTCAACACAATTTCTGTAATTTTCCTGTTTTACAGATACTTTGTTATTATGGTACAATGTGCAAATTTTCTCTTGTTGAGATCATCAGTTGTTTACTAAGTTTCGGGGATTTTTTTTATATATATATATATATATATATACAAATATATACCAGATGTTTATCTGTTCTCATGATATCATTTTCAGAGATTTTATACATACACACACACATATATATATATATATATATATATATATATATATATATATATATATATATATAAATAGTAGAATGTGGATTCGCTACACAAACTATATTATGTTATACTGCTAGCCTGATTTGTACCACAAATACTATATATATATATATATATATATATATATATATATATATATATATATATATATATATATATGTATGTATGTATGCACATATATAAATATATACAAAGTGTTTATCCGTCCCCATGATATCATGAGTAGGATTTATTGAACAAATATGTCAAAGCAATAATTCCCTCTAGTAATCAAATATGAAGTGACAGCAATTTCTTTTGTCGGGAAGGAAAGAAAATCAAACAGTAAATACAATCACATAATAGTGCCAACTGATTTTGAACTTGGCATAAGTGAGCAAGATTTCTGCTTTTTTATAGCTGCCCTCTCACTTTACCATTACTTCCCATACTTAATTTTACTCACTTTCTGAACTAATATGCAAAATAATTCTTGTTGCAAGGAAAAAATTTGATGCTGAGAACCAAATTTTGCAAATGAATCATCTATTATCTATCATAAAAATATTTTCTTCGCAGTGAGTATGTGTACTCTGTATACAAACAACTAAAACTGGGGCTCGTATCATACCCAAGTGTGGAATCTTTTGGCAAACAAAAGGCCCAACATTCCATTTTGGAAGAAACACATACTAGAAATTTAACAACAAGTGTTTTCCTTAAAAAATTCCAGATAAAAAACCCCAGTTACTAGCTAATCAAAGCGCCAAAAATAAGATGTTTTCATATCTATCAGTCTATAACTCTGTAAAGCCTTTGGTTCTTCTTGTAAAAACTGATTTTAGAAATGAATAACTACTGACTATTAATCGAGCTCTCGTGAAGTGGTCCTGAAATTGTAGAATATTGATGAAATCCAAACATTTTGACAGCCATCAATAACCCAAAAACGTACACTTTTTATTTGGCAGGGATGGTCCAGAGATATATCTTAAAACTCCTAATCCTTAAATATATATATATATATATATTTATATATATATATATATATATATATATATATATATATATATATATACAAGAGGGTGATCCACTAAGTCTGTGATCTGAACACAATTATTTGCTGAATTTAGGTCACAAATCTTCACTTTATAATTTTCAATCTGAGTGAGATACATGACAGTCTGATCAATAAAAATAGTTGAAAATTTGATTCGGGTTTGAATAAAACATGGTTGAGAAAGGAACTCATACCTTTGCCAGAATGCCTTAGAAAATTTCCCAAGGTGGAATGCAGAAAATCATTGCATTTCAAAAGAAATGTCCTTGTAATTCCATATTCCGACAAAATCATCTCCAGTTGCTCACAGGAAGTGCAGAATGCTTTTAAAATAACAAAAAACTCAGCAGCAAAAAAGAACTTGAAAGAATTTTTTTTGAAGTCACTCAAGACATCAGGATTTCTCGCTTTGAGGCTACAAATTTTCAGGATTGCTGCACAAACAGTAATATCAAAGAAACCCGAAACCCTTCTATTTATTCTAAACAAAGCCAATATTCAAGCCTTTGTTTATATTTGTGCGTTGGTTAATGTAGTGCCGTGTTTCCTAATAGTGATCGGTATCTGATCCCAAGTAGAAGCCAGTATTTCTGCTGGGTTTCACACAGACTTGGTGCTACACAATCTTAACCATCCCCACCCAAATCTGACCATGTGCCAGACTAAACTCTTCCACTTACGCTAATAACAGTAAATGTTCAAGAACAGCTACAGACCAGATTTTGAATACACTTGTTAGTTTAGTTTTATATTTTCTAATCTTCCAAACAAACCAATACACAAGTATATACAAACTTATATATATATATAAACATGCATATGCACATATATGATGGTAAGTACATAGCCTGATACACTTAGCAGAATTTAGATCTGAAATTTTCACTCTATAATGTTCAATCTATTTAATGTATGGAAAAATGTTCAGTCAAGAGAATTGACAAAGAACAAGAGTATGTTGAAAAGTATTTGTTGAGGAGAATAAATGATTCATTAGGCTATAGACTCATTGATAAACATATATATATATATATATATATGTGTGTGTGTATTTATAGATGCATATATATATATATACAGAGTGCAACCCAAAAGTTAACATTTAAACGGCATGTACAAACTGAATATAGTATGGCCTTTTCTTGTACCCTTAGTAACTCAGTAGATACATGCTCAAAGGAATTCCTTTGAAGTGAAAACTAGACACTAGAGTAAGTTTTTTTGCTTTTGATGGTCAAATTCACTAAACTTTAGATTTGAGCCCTGTATCCTCCATCCAATAAAAATCATTGTTGACTAATTAGAGGCATGAACCCTTCTCCCATTACTATAAAGTATTGATTAAGAAGGTCACTATTAAAATTGATTTGATATGAGCAAACTCTTTATACCAAATTGATTTCTACAAAAAAAACACTTGGAAAAAACTTTGATCAAACCTAAGATAAATCATACATTTACAACATCAGACAAAAACCTTGTAGACAGAGATGATTCTTACCAGAGTGGGATATAATAGAGTGATTTAGTGATATACATGGCTGTCCACTGACAATTTTCTAGGGATTGGGCAAAAGAATATATATTCCATCAGTTGGGGAGGGCAAAAAGATATATGAGGATGTTGATTGTCAAGTAAGGGACTAGGGAGTGTCTGAGCTGCAACTACTAAGCCCACACTGTTCATAGTATCCTCTTGATCCCAAGCCTCTGTAAAGTTCCAACTTTCAAACCTCTTCACCCTCAAAGAAAAGGCTTGGTGAAAGCGAGAGCAAAAGCCCTTTTTGCACCCTGTAGCAGAAGCCCACACGTATATATATATATATATATATATATATATATCTATATATCTATATATATATACACACCATGCTGAGTATTAAAAAATGCATCCACTTTTTATCAGCTAATAACTTTATATTATCCTTTTTTTCATGATACCTTATGGGATCTCCATTTGCCTCCTGTGGCTGAGCCTTGTGAAGCTATTTTCTTTTGCTCTAATTCCTTTTTCAAGTCAGCAACTCTTCAACAGTTTCTGATTCTTGTCAGACATAACCAATCCAGAAGAATCATTCCACAATCAATTTTATCCTCTTGGTCTTAAAAACATTCTTCATGTTCTCAATGGAAGTTGAGTGTCACTCAAACTTTATCAACTCTGTGGTTATACAGTTTTAGAACTATTCAAGTAAAAATCTCCATGACTAAAAAAAAAACAAAAACAAAATATGTCTGGTTATTCCCTCAGATAAAAAACGTCACATGACCTATGTCAGTAAATCTTACTTCTATCGTTTTTTGATGTATCAATAAAAAGTCTGAAATTTAAAAAAAAACACACACTTGAAAACTTATTGGGAGTGAGAATTTTGAAAAGGAAAAAAAAAGAAAGTTTTTTAGATATAAAGAGTAAATGTTTAAATTCAACCAACTAGCTCCATTGATACTACCTGTACGAACGATGGCCGGACCAACTTGATATAAAAATTTATTGATAAATCACTATACACAGATATGAAAAAAGAAAAGAAAAAGTTAGAAAGTTTGTTGTATTGAAATATTCAGGAGTCTCATAACAGAACAAGATTCATGAATACTGAAATATGACTGCCGAAGAAAATTATCTGAATAATAAGTGTGTGCGGGCAGAATGAAAAGTCAAGTGAGAATCTGGAGCCAAAAGTTGGTAAAGATGAATAGACAAGAGAAACGGAATATAGCATTAAGTAATCAAAATTGAGAGAAAAGATGGTAAGGGGAGGCAAGTTACTCGAACAAATGAGATTTCATCTCGGAGGTTGATTGGTCTTTGCTCTCAACAATAAACTTTAAAGCTTATGCAGCTCCTTCAGTGGGCCTGGAATTCTCTGTATATGATTCGATGAATATCTCAGAATCCGAGTTAGAATTTCCTGTCTCTAGGTAAAAATATGAATCAGGGCATGAGAAATCATATACATAATAAGAGAGTAACAGCCATCAGCCCCTCTCCCTTCCTACACTCATTTAACCACCAAACTTTTTTACCCGTCTCTTTTACTAACCTCTACTCAACTTTCTTTTGTCCCCTCTTATTTCCTATCGCGTGTCACACTTATAGTATTAGTAGCAGTACACTAATCATAACCATCAGTGAAGCGATTCATCATGGACTAGTCTCAATAAGCTGAATTTCTCCATTTCCAGCATTCTAGGTCACACTTGGGCAAGGCATAACAACCTGTCAAACTGCTTCTGCCACGACAATGAGTTAGAAATTACTCAACATCTTGATCAATAAAGGATCAATTTTTTTAAATACAAAAGATTACAGTTCTGGTTAGTCACTCAAGAGAAATCGTCACGTGACCAACTTCTTCAGGTAGCATGCCATTTCGAGATGATCAATTTGGAAGAAGGGGTGGTCAATGGATATGTTACCACTGTCTGCATTTTGTTATATCACTAAAAAGTTTGAATTTTCAAAAAACTGAAGGGCACAAACTAGTGACCAATTTCAAATAAACTTACATTGTAAATTGAATCCACTACTAAAAACCTATTTTGGGAGGGAATTTTGGAAAAAACACAACAAAGGAGTGAATGTTGAAAATTTCAGCCCTCTAGCTCCATTGGTGCAGCCTGTAAGGATCATTCATATATGCAAAGCCAGCCAACCAGCTGGACCAATTAGAAAACTGAAGAAACCTATTTTGATGGTTTCTAACAAGTATCTCCTAAACTACTTGTTGGACAACTGTAGATTGGGTTGTGGCAAAATATGAGAAGCTTTTTGTCCCTCTGGAGGAAAATTCACCATCTAAATAGGGTTTCAGTGGGGATCTAATTTGTAATGGAAGTTTAAGCTAAATTGGTCACTTAGTTTGTGCCCAACAGCTTTCAAACTTGTTTTGTTTTTTTTAAAGAAATTCAGATTTTTTGTGAGATCATCCATTTTCCAAATTTTTTAATTGATCACCTCAACCTGGTATGCAGTCAAAAAACTTGTGCCACATTTCTATTGAATGACTAACCAGACCTGTTTCTATTTCTAAATTATCTCGCTCAGGGAAGGTGTTGATGTTTGTTGCAGAACATCACAGGGATAAAACAGGTGGGGTGCCACATTATGCCTTGGTCAGTAGATTGAGAAGTTCATTTGTTCAAGCTTGGAAATTATCAGCAAATCTTGGTTTTTCTCTTTTCCTATCCATCCATGACTTTCATGCATTTTTAATGCCCCGGTCAGGGTGATATCTTGAGAGAAATTTCCATTTCACCTACCTTTTGAATTAAAATAACTATAAGGAATAATGCTGGTCCGCTAAGGAAGCAGAACTTAGAATGCAAAAAAAGAAAAAAAAAAATTGTTTCTTACTTCGCTGCCTATTTTAATCGTGATGAATTTCAGAAAAGATATTCCTTTAATAATTTTTACATACAGAGAGGTTTACCTGTTATCAGCAACCAGTGTTCAGGTTGAGGTAAGACAAGAGAGGCTCCGAAATAGGGGCTGGGGGAAAGAACAGCAACCACCACCACTATAAACAATGAAGAAAAAAAAAAGATGAAGAAATATGAATGTTTTGGAATTATTGTTGCTGATGCCTAGAAGATTAGCCCAAGAGTGATGAGAACAACCCTGAGGAATTTTCATGGGGGCTGGAAGAGACTCCTCCAAGTGGAACAATGTGTAGGAAAATTCATCTACAAATTAGAATTTCGAGTAGGGAAATAAAATGCATTACTTTGCTGTATGAGATATAGACAGAAAGAAACTGATTAACATGAACACAGGTATTTGTTATTTCCAAGATGAGAATAATAGACTGACAGTCGCTTATCAGATGAAATTGCTCAGCTGTAAGCGCATTGGACTGACAATCATAGGCATCCGCTGACAATTTGCCAAATAGGGAGCATACATTACGAGGGGTGGCAAATGTATGTATTTCCGGGAGGGACTGGGGATGCAAAAGGTTATACTCAGAATATATCTTAGTGGCAACTCTGCCAAAAATAGTGATTCTGCCGGCCATTTGTAGTGCAAGCAAGTACGACCCACTATATGATTCTGATTTCAGATGATGCACTTGACCGTTGACGGTAACTTTGACTTGATCACAGGAGAGAGCACCAGTTAATAATAATACAGTCTTTTCATATGCAAACATTAAGTTGGGGTTATATAGAATGATTGTACCACACCATTATCGTTTATCGATATAAGGTTCCAACTTTCAAACTCCTGGCCCTCAGTAAGAAGACCTGATCACGGAGGATGGGGGCAAATGCCCCATTTGCCCTTCCCCAGCAGATACCCATGTTGACGATCTAGAGGTCCCAGGAGAAATCTTGCATTCTTATATTTATATACAGCTCTATTTCATGGGAATGATATTTTCATGTGGATCCACTGAAACTTTCAAGGATTCGGATGCATTTCACTCAAAGATATTTAGCATTTTTCTTGACATCAGTAGCTATTTCTCAGCTGAGAGAGAATTACACAATATTTCAAAGTTACTGGTTCAATCCTAGGTCTCAACATTTACTTTGAAAGCTATTTCATATGAATGGTATTCCATTAGATCATTAGATTTGAAACTTTTATTCTAGGATGACAATTATGATCATCTCCTGAAATTAATCAAATATCAAGTAACCACCCAACAGCAACAGAATTTGTTACAGACAGACAAACAAGCCTGGCTGCTGCAGAGTCAAACTTCACTCCTGCTACTATTTCAAAAAGATGATTACAGCAACTTTCGTGCTGTCTATAAAATAAATGAAAAAATCATAAAAATATTTTTTTTTTTTTTAGGATGAATATATTTATCTATTTATTAGAATGAAATAAGCCATTGCCTAGTTGCAATTTGGTAGATGTATAAGACTTGTCGGTTTGGCTCAGTTAGTAAGAGAGCTGCCTACTAATCACTTGGTCATGATTTTAAATCATGGTCGGGAAATGTTAATTTTATAAATGTATTTGATTATTAGAATGAAATAAGCCCTCACGTATTTCTAACATAAAAATTTTGTAGACATGTAAGACTCATCAGTTTGGCTCAGTTGGTAATAGAGCTACCTACTGATCACTTTGTTGTAAATTTAAATTTTATACATTGGTTTGTTTTAACATGATGGGACAGACCAACAGTCGAGAGTTCATTCACCTAAATTAGGAGAGGATTGTTGTAGGCACAGGGGAGAAAACGAAGTCGATTCAGACTGGGGTTTGACAATTGGTCTCGTGATATAATACAGAGTTGTATCACAAGTGGGTAAAAGTTAAATAGCAGACAACTGGGACAGGTATCAGAGTATTTTGTCATCTAACCATTTCAAGCCTAACCTGTTAAGATGCTTATTTCCAGAATGTTTCATACTTTGAAGAACCAACATCGTAATGGGACACATTTGTCCCATTAGACAATTACCATGTGACATATTTGTCCTGCTATACATTTATTGTTGTTTAGGTTTCCCCATCACTCTGATCAGCAATGTATGTAATATCAAATGTTCACACAGAACACCCAGAAATTGCTATGAAAACAAATACCATATCTTCATAAGCATAATAATAATATTTGCATGAAAATGCATAATTTAGGAGTAACATATGTAGGGCCACTAGTCCCCTAGGCTACAAAACAAAAAAGACTATTGGGACAATATGATCTCATTCAAAATATCTCCTGGGAAAAAGTTGTCCCAGATGTTGGATGAAATATAAAATAAAATTAGAAGTTATATTTGGACTTGAAGCAGTTAAAAAAATCATATGGAAAACACACACATACATACACACATATATATATATATTTATGCATATATGTGTGTGTATATTAGAAAGAGAAGATGGTACAGAGAGGAAGACTAATTACTGAAGGTCTTTTGAGGGATGGATCATTAGTGTGTTTTGCAATGCAATTAATCCTCCCTGGGTATCCCATATATGTGGCCTATGTCAGACTAAGCTGAGCTCACAGAATACATATATGTATTTGTGGGCATTTGTAAATGTTTACATTTTTAAAAGATGATAATTTCCAAAGATTATAGATCAAAATAGAACCATTTAATTCAATTTTCATAAGCACTAAACTTCACGATTTGCACTTTTATTTAGAAAACACCCAAAATGTTTTTTTAAATCAAGGAAAAAACTGTACCAAATTTGCGTTCCAAGGCACAGAATATAAAAATTATTGAATCATTACTTCTGACGGGCGTTTGAAGAGGCACTTTGAATAATGAGGACGTAAATCAAGCCATCATATTTAAATTAAATCAAACCATTGTATTTGAAAATTATAGTCAAGAGAAAGCTAAGGAAAAAAGATGACAAATTATTAAGCAAAAATAAATACAGCTAAAAAAACAATGAAAAGCTCTGCTTATCAAAACCTTCAATGCATATACAATTTGACATTTTCTCAGAGCCAAGATTCCACTGAGACTTGAAAGTCTTAAAGAGCATCTATTACACTCTTCATCTCTTTTGTACATGTTGGAATACAGTGGAGTGGCGCCATAGAGAAAGCTGAAAAGACTTGAAGAACCCATCAGCTGCTCAAAGATCTTTTGACAAGGAATTCCTTTAAAAGAATAATGGTCCAATGATTACGCCTCTGTGACAAAGTCAAGTGCATTTGTTCGTGGGTAAGTGATAAAGATTTAAATCTTTTCACTTTTTCTTCCACTTATCTTTCTCTTGCTCTCCCTGTCACAATACATTTCTTTCTTTCTTCTTCTAAGTATTCTCTCTTTCTTTCTCTCTCTCTCTCTTATTTTGTACATTTATCTTTTCTTCCCTCTCTCTTTTTCTTGGTATATTTTCTCTTTCTTTTTTCTTCACCTCTTTCTTGGCATTTTCACTTCTTCTGCCCACTCTCTTTTTCTTGATATTTCTTCTCTTTTTTTCTTGATAAATTCACTTCTTTTTCTCCATATTTTCTCTGTCTTTTTTTTACCTCTTTTTCTTTCTTCCCCTCTTCCTTTTATTCATTTTCTCTTTCTTTCTCTACCTCTCTTCCTCTTCTTATTTTCTCTTTCTTTCTCTCTCTCTCTTTTTCTAGTTTTTTTTTACTTCTTTTTCCCCCTTTCTTTTTCTTGGTATTTTTCTCTTTCTTTCTACCCTCTTTTGTCTTTCATCATTTCTTTTTTTTTTAACAACCCTTACATCATTTGTTTAATCCAGACACAAACTATGGGGTCAATTTAGCATAAACTCACATTGTTAATTGAGCCACCCCCACTAAAACCCTATTTATGAGGTAAATTTTCAAGAAGCAATTGTTTTTCTAGACATAAGGAGTAAATGTTCAGCCAACTAGCTCTGTGGGTGCAGACTGTACATATCATACATAATTATCAAGCAAGACAGCCAGACCAATTTGAAAATTGAGGAAACGGTCGTTGACAGTTTTCATGACAATTTTGGTTGATAGTTCCTGATTATATTTTCCGCTGCACTGTCAACATATATGACACATTGTGTTCCATTCCAAAACGGCAACAATCCACTATGGAAATTCCACTTGTGTATTTTTAATCTAACCATATAAATACCATTGTCCCTTTTTATGCAGATGTTTGTTCAAATGTCAAACTATTTCAAACATAAAATTATGAGACACTACTGGAACTGCAATTTGATTGTCAGACTTGGACCTTACTAAACGGATGATATATGCAAGTGTTAATACTACAGAGATTATGTATCAGGATTTCAAGCTTAAAGTATAGTTAGTCACAAAGTCAAATATATGTCACGAGAAATCATAGATCACTTTGGCAAGCAAATTGCAGATGGATTAAAAAACCATACAATGGGCTACAATTACAAACTACTTACCAATTAAATATATGATTTCAATGATTAGATACTTGATACTTATAATCAAATTTATTTGAGTAAAATGTTATCTCAATACAATGAGACCCTTACTTTTTGTAGCTGAAAAATCATTGATATATTTTATCCCCTTCACGTTGCAAATTCAAAAACACATAATTCACAAAAACTGAAAAAATTAAAACAAAAACACTATGGTTCCTGCTTCTGTTCAGTGAGATTTCATTGGAATTTACCAGAAGATTGAAATTCTGTATACTTTTCTTGATTTGTTAATAATACAGTAAAAACATTACCCATCATTTTTGAAAGGGGTCTATATTAATCTCTAAGTATCACCCAAGTTATTAGAAATGAAAAAAGGATTAAGAGGAAGAAGTGGCAAGAGGAGGAGGAGGTGGGAGGAATGAAAAGAGGAAGAGGAGGAGGTGGGAGGAATGAAAAGAGGAAGAGGAGGAGGAGGAATGGAAAGAGGAAGAGGAGGAGGAATGGAAAGAGGAAGAGGAGGAGGAATGGACAGAGGAAGAGGAGGAGGAGGTGGGAGGAATGGAAAGAGGAGGAGGAAGTGGGACAAATGAAGAGAGGAGGAGGAAGGGAGAGAAATGGAAAGAGGAGGAGGAAGTGCAAGAAATATAGAGAGGAGGAGGAAGTGGAACAAATGAAGAGAGGAGGAGGAGGTGGAAGAAATGAAAAGGGGAGGAGGAGGTGGAAGAAATGAAAAGGGGAGGAGGAGGTGGAAGAAATGAAAAGAGGAGGAAAAAGAATAAGAATGAGTGGAATAAGCATTATCAATTGAATGAGGTTAGAATGATTAAAATGGAAATAAAAGAGAGGGAAGTTAAGAAGTGAAAGAAAAAATGTACAAGATATAGAGTGAAGTGACAGGTCTGCAATCACTCAATAGAAACTGTCAGGTGACCAACATCTTTTGGCAGCATGTTGGGTTAAAGGAGATCAATTAAAAAAACTGGAACCAGGAGTAATCAATGGATAAGTTACTTCTCTCACCTTCTGTCAGATCACTAAAAGCAGGCACAAACTAATGATTAATTGAGCATGAACTTACATTGTAAATTGACCCCCACCACTATGAATCTACTCCGGGGGTGGTGGAAATGTTTTCTCTTGACATTATAAGGAATAAATGTTTACATTTTCAGCCCTCTTGCTCCTTTGATGCAGCCTATATGCATCATTCACAGCCAAACAATCTTAAAAACTGAAGAAACCTATTTTGACAGTTTTAGTTGACATTTTCTGATAAGGAGGGTAAAAAAGAGACAAGAAATAAGAACAGTGCACAGAAGATATGAAGATGAAAAAAAAGAATGAAAATGAGAGAAAGAAAAATATAAAGGAAAAAAAGAAAGATAAAAAAAGGAGCAGAAAAGAGAGAATTAAGAGGGAAGGATAAAAAGGAAGACAAAAAAAATGAAAAAATGATGAAGGAAAAACAGAAGAGAGAAAAAAAGGAAGACAAGGAATAAGAAAGAAAAGAAAGAGGAAAGAGTGAAAGAGAATACAATTCAAGGGATATAGAGATGGAAAAAGAATTAGATAGAGAAGAAGAACATCTCTCTTTTTCATTCTCTTGCCATCTCTATATCCCAGGCAAAGAGAGAGAGAGCAAAATAGAAAGGATACAAGAAATGAGAGAAGGAGAGAGTAGAAGGACATCTCTCTTTCTCATTCTCTTTCTATCTCTATATCCAAGAAAGAGAGAAAGATAGTGTAGAAGAAATAAGAAAAGATTAAGAGAAAGGAAAGAGAGAGAAGAAGGATTCTCTTTCTATCTCTATATCCAAGAAAGAGAGGGAGATAGTGTAGAAGAAATAAGAAAAGATTAAAAGGAAGGAAAGAGAGAGAAGAAGGATTCTCTTTCCATCTCTATATCCCAATGACTTAGAATGCAAGAACAAGATTGAATCAACACAAATGGATTTTATCGTTAATCCGACCACCCCCCCTCTTCCCGTCACAAAATTACTGTCAATTACCAGGGGCTGGGTGTGATGTCTGCCCTCGGATATGATGCCTTCTTGCCCACAAGCCACGATGGGTGACGGTGGTGCAAAGAGAACAAAATGGCCAGCCATATAGCGTGTTCATACATTGACTTGATCAATACAAACTCTGTACGATGTCCAGAGCATTTAATATTAACCTCACCAGAGGCTCCACTCACTAGGCCAAAGTAAATACATTACGTACAAAGGGAAAGAGAAAGAAAAAAAGAAAGAAAAAATTACCCAAGACCCTCTGGTCACTGATATATAAGTAATTGTACACAACACGAACCAAATATTATTAGCTCTATAATATACCAGACTTTGTTTTGCACACACACCATATTGGTCTTATGTGTAATTAAATAATAAATCTTATGGGGGCCCCAAAAACTTCCTGCACCAAAAAACCCGATGCTTAACCAGTTCTGGTTTCCAGACACTATCCTGTCACATAGGGGCCATAAGATAATTGATCTCGAAAGGAGCAGAAACTAGTTTTTCTAAATGCTATTCAACCATCTTTGGGCCTGATCAGGGTAGGACCCAACTCTCTCTCTCTTTCTTTTTTTTTTTTTTGCTTTGTTGATCTTTATTTTTTGTTTTTCTTTTACAGTTATCTCCCTTTACTGTCTTGTAATGTTTCTTACCGTGATAACCCTCCGGCACGTTGTCCGCCTGTTCTTCAAGATCATCCGAAGACAACCTTCTGACTTCTCTTGAGTAACTTCTGTATATTGATATAAAAGCATAAAATCCTTCCCCTGTCCCCGACAAAGAAAAATAAAACAAAACAAAATCTTGGCTCGAGGTCATCGTGGAATTTAATAAAATAAGAAAAAGAAAAATAGATGGAATCCATGCTTTTTTCCTAAATCCGAGCCAAATAGTGCAAACAGATTTTGGCCCCATTTCTTGCTCTTGTCACAGATAGAGGACAGGTTAGATTAGGGAAAATCTGAACATAATGGACAAAGACAAGTTTGAAAAGAGAAAAAAACCCTAAAACTCTTCACTGACCAGTTTCATAATATTTGCTATGATATTTCAAAAAGAGTAGGTAAGTCTAACTCATTTGCCAAAGATTAGGTAAGGTTGCTTATATTTGCAAAATCCCTGAGAATAAGTTACAGAAGAAGATGTAGTTGATTAAATAATGGTGATATATACACTAACTCAAACCAGTCAAAAATAACTGATGCTATTAGGTAATTTATTTTTTGTTAATTCAAGTATCCTAATTTTGTTTTTAAGTCTCAACTCAACTCAGGCTCTTTTAATGTGTGATCAAACAAAGTCTCAAGAGTTTCTATCGCATTATCTTCATTATGTCATGTCATGTCATGTCATGTCATAATTGGAAGATGAATTAACAGAGAAGAAATTTGCATTCATGGTTATTATATATATATATATATATACATATATATATATATATATATATATATATATATATATATATATATGTATATATATATAAAAAGAGAGAGAGTGGGACCAGGAGTGGGAGCCAAGCAAAAAATAAACAAATAATCACAATATAATCCATTTCATGACACCTACAGAGAAATCCAGAAATAAAAATCTAAAACACATTACGGATCAAAAGAAATTTTTTTCTAGCAAACAATAGTTGTACGCAAAAGTTCTTATTGGGAAACCAGTTCCAAACTGGGTGGATATTCAGTTTCCAGTTCATAAAAAAATAGATCTGAGAACTTTTGTGCATACCTAATATTTTGGTTCCAGCTTCAAGTACACCTATCAAAACATGAATTAAAAGCAATTCAAAGTATTTTTTTTTCCTCACTTTTTTCTTTTGACAAAGAAAATCACAGTGAAATCAAGGGAACATGGTGGACATGAAACTCTAGTACCCAGAATTGCCAGATTGGTTTAGACGTATTAGGTTGGTGTAAAAAATGATGGCAGTTTTTCACTATCAATTTTGAAGCAGTATATTTCAGTTTAGAATGAAAGTTATTGATTGAAATAAGAACCTTCAGAATCTACATGTTTTTCGCCAAGTGAAAACAAGTCCATTTATTCTGGAACCATAGAATTCTGGGCTCCTGGAACCAATGACTTCTCCAGAGGTGTTTCAAGCTGCTGCTTGGTTGTTGAAAAGATTTTGAAATTTTGGGAACCGATGTTGAGCTGTATCTTCATTTATAGTCCCCTGACCAAATACTTGGTTACTATTAAAAGCAGTTGCTGCTGCTTTACGTCCAATTTTGAACGCATACAACAAAATTGCTCGAATTTGCTTTTTTGTTTTCCATCTTTGATTTGACAGGCTCAAATAAACCAGAATAGAGGAAAGAAAATCTTCAGCTTAAATAAATAGAATAAAATTCCCTCTTAAACTGGTATATACCATGAACATAGTTAAATAGACGGTTTATTCCAAAATAAGCATCAAAGTTTAAAATAACTAAAACCGCAATTATTTTTGCTCCAACCTAATAGCACATTGGGCTACTTTCGAAAGGTGTTGGCAATTCTTTTCATTCGGGATACCAGCTACCTTTTTGCTTCCTTACCAAATTTGTTGGGCTACTTTTATATTTTTCTGCTACTTCCACTCATTTTGAGCAAAAACCCACACATTTTGAAGGGGAAAGGATAAAAACTCAGGATAAAAAACATTTTTGCCATTATTTTACTTCGAATATATCTAAGATAAAAGTTACCCAACAAAAGAGAATGCAGAGAGAAACTGTTTTCTATTTTGTATTTTAAGGCAAAACTTAGAAGAAGCTAAAAGCATTTGTATTTGTATGACAGGAGTTACAAATTTATTGATCAAGAACAGTTACCAAAACTGAACATTGGTTTCTCGAGTTTCCTCATTGATCTAGATGGCTGACTATGTATGTATCACATGCACAGGCCACAATAATGGAGTCACAGAGCCAGAAATTTGAACATTAACTTGTAATCATGTCCAGAATTTTTTGAAAATTACACCCCTTTGAAAGGTTTTTCTTTGGGGAGGGGCAATTTACAATGTAAGTTTAGGCTAAATCGATTCCTTAGTTGGTGTCTGACAGCATTAATACCTTCTTTTTTTAAAATTCAGACTTTTTTGTGGCAACAAAAGGCAAGAGAAGAAACTTATTCATTGAAGATCCCTTTTTCAATTTTTTTGAATTGATCACCCTAACATCGCCTGCTGCAAAAAGTTTATGCTTTTACAAATCCTGCATCTTGAAATCTTTGTGATGAGGCCATCTTCTTGCAAACACAACATTCTACAAATTTAAAAGTTAATGATTACAGGGACCGGACTTATAATACCTTTTACGATTGATTGTATCAAAACTAAAATTAGAAAAAAAAATTATAATCTATATTACAAATTTTAATGACTTTTTTTTTTCCGCAACTCCCTGTGAATATATCTTATCAATTGGTCTCCATCTGAGTAATGAATAAAGCACGGAAGTTCTTGGAAAGAATTCATGATTTAACAAAAAAAAACGAAATAAAAACATTGTGTTCCTTCATTGGCTTCTTAATATTTTCATACACTATTTTTTCAAGGTTTCATGTTGCTGAAAGTACTTGTAAACAGTTACCATTTGAAAGTTTATCTATTTTAAAGCTGATAAAACAAAAGAGAAAATCAAAAACTATACGATTTCTTTGCTCAATGGCAGTAAAGTCGTTATTTCAATCATCAATCTTAGAATGAACCAAACACACGCAAACATAGATGCATGTATTTGTGTGTGCAATTGCAAGAAAGATGATAACAGGTGGAACAAATGCTAATTGATTGGTGCTCATGGGACAGTGAAAGCAGTAGGAAAAGATCAGACAAGATGGCATGATTAGATAGAAAGATTTACCGTTAAGACATCGCAGAAGTTAGCATAATCGCATTCATCATGGAAGAAAAGGGGAGAGGCCTTTGTCTCGCGGTGAACTTGTAATGGCTGATCATGATTACTGTTGACTTTTTGGTTTATTTATTACTGAAAGTGCATCATTTATTTGAATCATAGTTCTTAACACGTTTATTGCCAAAGGACGTAAGTTAACGTTTTTGCTACTTTACCTCTCTGACAGGAAAGAAAAAAAGTTGGCAGTGAAAGTGTTAAAAAATTCCCAGAAATGCAATCAACGGACTCACCAAATGGTGGAAACAGGAGTGACATGGGATTATACGGCATATACGTACTTCTCAATTTCCAGGTTTTCTGTATGTTCAATGAATACTAATAGAGAGATTTATTATTTGCTATCCTTCGTCAAATAACTGGTAGGGTGCTCACAGAAGCCCAGCTGCAGGGCTTCACTTTGCTCATCCCTGTGATTCTGAGCATAAATCGTAGATACAACCTGACCATATATCTAGTTCCCCAAATCCATTTCAATCAGTGGACTCTCCACAGGGTCAGATTAAAGACGCTCTATGCCCTACGAGCAGCCCAAAAATGGTGCTTCCACTTCAGCTTTCCCGTTCTCTTCACTGACAAGATTTTTAAAAAAACAAAAAAACATTCATGTAGAAATGAAGATCATTCAAAGCACATCGAAGTAAGTAATAAAACATACATTTTCCCACAAATATATACTACATAACTGAACCAAATCTTTACCAATGAAACTTGTGCTCGCATAATGACAAGTTTTCTACAAAACTAAGTCCTTTGAGTACTCACACCTAATTTGCTTGAGGCACAGTAATGTTTATTGGAGGGGAGCATAGTGACAAACACAGTCGATTGTTTTACAGGTTTCTTTTCTAAGAGAAATCATCACACTGAAATTTAAATATATCCATGGATTTTTTTCGCAGGTAATTTTAAAATATTGGTCATCTACCAACTATCGTTGCACTGTTATACCTAGTATAAAAATGTATTACAATGATGGTTAACCAAACAGGTGATGTGCACAATATACATAAATACTTTGTACTGAACAACCTGACACCTTCGCATTGTATTTTGCGTCATAGGTAAACTGTGTGAGTGTTACCAGATTTTGCCACTGAAAATCCTGTAACCACAGCTTTCAGATGATAATTAAGATTGTTTAAGCAACAGTGAATCCACCCAGGGTAGCATACTAAAGTTAATATATGTTATGTTTGTATATGTGTATATACATTGATGTAGGAAGTCAAGATAGAATTACAGGTTGAGCACTAAAAAGGAAACCTGTAAAAAGTGCTGTATCAGATTTCAGGATCTAAAAATTGGTTCAATAATGACAACATCTGTTAGCCTTCCCACGAGTATTAGTATAACACGAGACTGGTTTAATGTGAGGCTCCTTAACATGTTTGTGGGTGGAAGCAAGAATTGTCCGGTCCCCATGGCCTCCGTTGTAAGATGTCAGAGTCACTCACGACCCACTCACTTATAGAGCCTTGGGGAGGTGCTGCTCTGAAGGCGGGATCCCCTGGGACCAAACATTTATATCAATTTTGTGCCCTGTTTTGCCTAAAGTCAAGAACGAGGTTGATTCCAACCCTGAAGCGCTAAGATCGTTCAACGAATAGTTAATCCTATTCAGAAAGAATCAATCTGCTTTGTCTCACTAACAGAAGTAGCTTGCAGGAACATCCGAAAGTATAGGAAAAGCAAGAGATGGTGATCCATTACAAGTTTCCTTCATTCTCAATCCAATTTCTACCCACAAATACTTATTAGAAATTGAATGCTCTAGGTAGAAGTGTGTGACAGCAAAACTAAGTATAGTACTATAATAATTTACATTAAAACCATTTTGCCTGCTGATGGCTCGAGATCTGTAAAACCCCAAGTCAAAGAATTAAGAATCCCAGTTTGGAGTGGTTGAAAAATCCCCAATGTTTTCTTCAAAAGAATTAGTACACTATAATTACACAATTTGCCAATTCCTTATTCAATGAATGAATAAAACTAGAAATCACTGAGAGCATGTACCTCTGCCAATGCCCTACTTTAACTAAAAACTGAACGGAAATCACTTCATGTATAGCTATGATACATGGAAAATTACCTGTGTGAGTTTCAATTTTCCATATCATAGACTATTGTCCTGATATATGAAAATATATCTCAGTCGAATTAAAATTCTTGTGTCTGGCTCTAAATCAATCGATTCTCTCCTTAGCCCACGGGCCAGCCTTCAATTGAAATTCTTTGAGAACTTTCAGAGACACACATACAGAAGTGAATATATATATACCTCTTCCAACTTCATTGGCAGAGGCAAATTATCACAAAACTATTGAAAAGAATCACCTGACGAAGTTTGGAGATTTGCCATCTGAAACACAAACTTCTTTTTTCAATCTTAGAGGACGAGTACCGAAATCCTAATAATTGACAATCCACCCATCAGGCTTCAAAAATGTATCCCATAATTAACCATAAATATATATTAATATCTTACTATTTTTCTTGGAATTTGCTTTATAAAATCGAATTTCATTTTCTTTTCAATGTCTACGGGTGGGACCCACGCAGACACGTACGCATAAACCTTGGCAAGCATTTACGTACGGGTTCGAGCCGTTTGAAGTATGTATGTTGTTCCTCGGGCAACATTGTTACCGTTGTGTTTTCATGTTCCTTCCATGTCTAATGTACTGTTCGTCGACTTCTCTTCTTTTCGCAAATGTTTTATCAGGACAGCTCCCAGGCAGACTTTGCCAATGAATGAATGAATGCAAATAGTTCTGATAGGCCGAGAATATTTACCAAAGACGTCGTCAATTAACTCAAAACAAATTGTTCAAACGAGTCCCACGCAAAAAAGAGAAAATATATATAAAATTTGGAAAAAAAAAAAATAAAAAGAATACGGCAGTTTACTTGGCTAGATAATACCATAGCGTGTTACTTGAAAAACGTTTGACGTCAACAAGTTTCAAATGCTTTCAAGAAATTCCCGTTCCTCATTTTCCGTGGTTTCTTTTGTCAAAATCTTTCCATTGAAATGCTTTTTTGGATCGTCCCCGGGCGATATATCTGACATGAGTAACACATTTAGCTTATCACACAATTTATAAAAAGACTGATGACTCAAACAATTCATCTAATCGTTGGCAAGGGGTTTCTATAAGTCCCACATCCAGTCTCAACCCTTGCAATCCTTCGACTATCATGAAAGAAAAATTTACTCCAGTAATTATTTTCCTCTATTACTTTTGCAGCCATAATCAATTTCTCAAAGTTAATCTCCAACTACCAGCAGAAAGAAAAAAGAAATTGCCATGATTCATAAATAGGGAAAATTACTTTATGGTACATCAACTTCTATATAATGGTCATGTAACCCCCCGCACTGCACCACCACCATTTCTTCTGTAAATTCTCATTGCTTTTCATCATCATCAACAGCAGCAACCTTTTAGTTTCCGTCGTTGGACATAGACCTTCCCAAAGATTTCCCAGATCTCTCTATCACGGACATCACAGAACCAGTACTTTCTGAATTTGTCTAGCTTGTCACGCCATCTTACTTTCTGTTGGCCAGAATTTTGCATATGATCTCTGAGAATCCATGTTGTTAGTTGTGGTGTCCAGTAGTTGCCTGATATTCTTGCAACATGTCCAGCCCATTGCCATTTGAGTTTTCTAATATTTCCTATGATATATTGAACTACTGTCTTCTGTTTGATATACTGCTCTGTTTTATGATCTTTCCATGTGAGATTGAGTATGATTCACTCTTGTGCATGTTGCATGGTTCTCAGCTTGAGGGTAAATCTTTTGGTAAGGGTCCATGTCTCAGGCTCCATAGTTGACTATCAGGATGATGCATTGGTTGTATATCTTTTTTTATAGGATGTGGGATTATCTTGTTCTTTGAAAGTTGAGCTTGCTTTACCGAAAACTTGCCAACCTAGTGTGATTTTTCGCTTGATTTCAAGGTTCCCAGTTACCAGTATTTTTGAATTTGTTTCATCTTCTGGGATGTCAAAAGAAAGCTGACTACTGGGGCTCTACCTTGCCTAAATATGCCCAGGAATATCTGAGTTAAATATGATATACATGATAATCCAAGAAAAAAGAATAAAATATTACGGTATAGATTTTTGCAGATTCTTTAATAATGAAAACAAGAGCCGAAAGTTCAAAGTAAGAAGTATCATTTCAAGGGATACCTTTTTACCAAGTTTCAAGTAGATCTGACTTGAAAGAGCTTAGAAATAGGATTGGGACAGACCAACAGATAGACAGACAGGGAGTCTTATAGAGAGGTGAAGTCACTTCTACAAAACAACAAAAAAAAAACAAAGAAAGTTAGACACTGTGGAGAAGAGTGTGAGATCTTTTGATAAACTATATATAGCTAACAAATATGAGATTGTCCTAGACTCGGCTATAAGATTTGACCTGGATTCCAATATAGGTCCAAGAAACCGTCAACCAAATCTGCCTACATAGGTTTCTTCAGTTTTTGAGTTGGTTCCGCTGGTAGACTTTGAAATCATGTATATACATTTGTATCATGTGCACAGGCCACACCAAAGAAGGAGGAGGGATGCAAATTTGAACATTTACTTCTTATTATGTCTAGAAAAAACTTTCTTTTTTTTTTTTTCCCAAAAAAATTCCCCTCTAAATACGTTTTTAGTATTGGAGTCAATTTGCAATATAAGTTCATCCTAAATTGATCAATAGTTTTTTCCCAGCAATATTCACGTTGGTTTTTTGAAAATTCAGAATATTTTAGTGATCACTGCCAAGACACAAGAAGATCACCACTTTTTCGAATTTTTTCAATTGATAATCCCCAACTTGGCCTGTTGCCAAAAGATCTTGGTCACGTGACAGTTTCTATCAGGTTTTTTTTTTTAATCTTTTTTTTTTTTTTAGTATAGTTATTTTAAAAGTTCTCTTTGCAGGAGACAATTTTTTTAGGGGATGGAAGTGCTTTTGTTCATCGGGACGCACTTCAGTAGCTTCGTTGAAGACTAGTCATATTTATTGATCTTCCATACCTGACATTGTACAGAATTTGACACAATGTCATTTAATGCGAGCACTCAATGAAATTGCCCAAAGCATCTCAGTATTAATTGTGGACATTGAGGAATGTCAAGGTTGACAATGGGTATAACAACTTTTTATGGTTATTACTGTCTGGGTAGAGAGTGGTTCAGTTTTATTACGCGTGTGTGAGAATTTATCTGTATAGGCATACTTTTCAAACTCAGCTTTGTCTACTACAGGGCCACATTAGCCGACACCTAGTGAGAATCAAACTCACTTGCATTTGCCTGCGAGTCGAGCCTCATAAACATAGCTCCAGATGTGATAATCATTTAGCTTGACCTAGTCAGGCACAAAACTCCAATCATGAGCACCTAATGAAATCTATTTGGATTATTGGCCGGTGACACAAGTCAGCACACCATCACTATGGTGGTGGTTTTCAAATTCTGGCAGTTCGAGGACCTTGTCTATAAAGGAAGACCCCTATTTTCAGCATTCAGTTTTTAGACTAATTAATGAACTATGATAAAAAGCAATTTTTGACCTTTAAAGATCATTTATTTAAAATGGATTACATTTATTCTAATTCTACTATATTATACAGGTCTATGTACAATTATTTTGTTTTTGAAGAGCTGGATGATGTCATTTATCTGCCACAAGATTTAGAGAGAACACTGCCGCCCCCCAGTGGTCCTTGGACCCCAGTTTCAAAACCAATGCTCTATAACAGTTTGCCATGAGAGACAGATATAGATATTAAAAGTACTAGCTTATCACAGATGTCTTCAAAAACTGTATGGTTTCATTGCCACAGGCACCAGGTTGTATGCCTGACCCTATCGAGCATGTGAAGGCAGAGGTGTGTCTGGAAATTTAGGGGTCCCAGGGGTCTTGGCTCTCTGAGAGGTGGCCCCCCCAATATTTAATGAGATTTGTTGTGGCATAATGTGAATAGAAATGCAGCAAGTGAACTGCCATTCATTAAACTTTTTAGGATTTTAAATCCCCTCTCTCAGCTATGCCCCTGTCGGGAGGTACTGCCTTGTTGACGGTTCTCCAGAAACTACGCACAGTTAATTTATGCCATGTCTCACCCAAAGAAGAAGCAAGGCTGATCCTAGCCCAATGTCTGGTTTCAAGCGTAGAATTTTATACAGTACCAGACAATTTATATGACAAGCTTGGAACCAGAGGTGACCAAGATTTCTGAATTTTCAGATCAAGGTTTTGTGTAAAATAAACTATGGTGAATTTAATAGACAATATGGAAACTCAAAATTTGGGAAATAAGGTTTGTGGCAAACATTAAAAAACGATTAATTCCTGAAACATGTTATTGAAATAAATACAATCTTTTTTCCTCTAATTTTCAAGTTTCCATATTGTCTATTAATTTCACCACTATATTGGACGAACTTCATCCATTTTATCAAAATAAACTACGAAAAATGAAGAAACTAGATTAAACGTATACAAGTTAATACGAACCTCTGAAGTAGGGTCTGTTTAATCAACATAAATTACTTTAAAACGTAAAACGCATACGATGAATAATAAATGATTAAACCGTTTATGATATATACAAATTCAGAACTTCAAAAATTGGTGCCGTTTTAATCAATATTAATCCACTAGTTTTCATCTGAAGACAATTTAACCACGTCACGAAAATCCAATCAAAGAGCGACCGAGCACCGATAAACCACGAAGCCTGCTCGATTCAAAACCAGCCATTTTCAAAAATAGCCGGTTTTGTGGTAGCCGGATTAATGGTCCGGTATTGTACCTAACTTTGGCTTGGGTTCGAGTCAATGAATAAATGACATCGGGTGAAAACTCATTTCTGTCTCTTCCAATGAACAGGGAGAAATAAATAAAATACCGATTTGTGGAGGTTAATAAAATCATATGGATATTTTCATTGACTAATAAAATAAGTTACATACGTGTATTTATGTTCTTTTTTTTTTGCTATTTATTTGTCATTTTTGAGGATATCCCTGTCTCCTCTTCCTACACTACCTAACCCCTCTTTCTTTATATTAATATTTTTTTTTATCTTCTGTGTTTTTAGAGTTTTTTTCTTATATGTCTTCCGTCACAAACCCAATACTCCTTGGCCCCAGCTGAAATGGTTGAAAGAACAAGTCTTTCATAAAATAAAACTCATCGACAGAAGATAAACAAAAAAAAAAAAGAAGGGAGACAGCCACAAAATGTACAATCGCCGAGGTGGCGGGACATGAAAATAACAACAACCACAAGAAAGAAAGAAACAACAAACAAACAAACAAACAAAAAAGACGAGGGGGGACGGAACAGAGATTCCGAGTCAATGAAGATGGTCACAAGCTTGTTTGTTTTTTTGGGTTTGTTTTTTTTTTCTCTCTGTCTCTTTCGTTCACAAAAGACAAGTCAGTTGTTTTGAGGAAGCTGTGTGCAATGAGGTGTTTCTTTGATTAAGTCACTGGTAAAACAGTTCTAAAAAAAAATGCTGGAAAGAGGTTTTTGTCGGGGTAGTTCGTGTGTTTATGGATATGTATGGACAAATATTGACATAACACAGTAAACAAGTTTATCTCTGTATCATTGTGGATGTGCTTGAAATAGGCCTTTTCACAGCAGTTAATTGCGTCATTAAGCCAGCTTCAGTTTAGTTGGGATGGAATAAAACTAATTACAAAATCGGTAGTTAAATTTGTATGCCCGATATCAGAATAAAGGTTATTTTTAAAAATATTGATATTCTCGGATGTGACCGCCTTTTCACCCGGGCTGTTCGATGCGGTTGCAACTCTTGCCGTGAACAATTCGCTTCTATCACTGGTGGAGGTCTGAATTTGAAATTTATGGCCGTGTCCTCTGGTTTTATTGTAAAAGTCAGCATTTTCTTATCAGGGCATTTCGAGGAATTAACATCGGTATCCACTATATGTATATTGTTCCAGACATGGGCGTCCAATGTCATCTCTCCAGGGAGAGGGAGAGAGAGAGAGGGAGGGAGAGAGAGAGTAGGCAAGATATATTCGGATGTTGATAAAGGACTAGAGAGTACCTAAGCTGAGACTGTTCATAGTGACCCATCGATCCCCAGCCTCTGTAAGGTTCCACCTTTCAAACCCCTTTGCCCTCGGTGAGAAGGCCTGACTGATTCTGGATCCTACTGACTTCCAATGGATCAACACTTTTTCTTCTGTGTTCCAAGATCTCTACATTAAGTTGTTTTAATCCTACAGCGTAAGATATATTTCTCAATCCCGGAAAGATTTTGGTGCTTCTCCTTCATACTCTCTCTATGGCATCTGAGTTGTATTTTATGTGAAGGAACCATATGCAAGACGCAAGTTCCAGATGGGGATGTACCGGAGTATCATAAAGGTGAAGGAAGCTCTCCTCATCGCCATACTCAAATGTGTGTCATAGGTAGCCAATTAACTGTGTTTCTTTGTTTTGTATATGTGCAGTGAGTTGAGTGTGTTGTCTACATAAACGCCAAGATCCTTCTCCGCTTTCCTTCAGTGTGAGTTGTGGTCTGTCATCTTTAATCATAGTATAGTTCCTTCTTTAGCTTTTTCTACCTAAATCATCATCATCATCAGTCTTTTAATGTCTGTTGTTGGACATAGACCTTCCCCAGGATTAGCTACAATTCTCTATCATGGGCGTTGCGGAGCCAGTATTTCCTGAATTTGTCTTGCTCATCTCTCCATATTGTGTTCTGTCGGCCTCGGTTTCTTATGTGATCTCTGGGGATCTATGTTGTGAGTCGTGATGTCCATTGGTTGTCTTTCATTTTTGCAACATGGCCTGCCCATTGGCATTTGAGTTTTTAAATAGTTTCTATGATGTCTTAGACTCCCGTTTTCTTCCTGATATACTGTGCTGTCTTGTGATCTCTCCATGTGGAGTTGAGCATGATTTTCTTAAGCGCATGTTGCATCTTTCTCAGTTTGTGGGTCTGTCTCTAGGTTAGGTTCGATATTTCAGTTCCATAAGTGACTATTGCGAGGATGTATTGGTTGTATACTCTTCTTTTTAGGATTATTGGGATCGTCTGGTTTTTGAAAGTTAAGCTTGCTCTGCTGAAGGCTTGCCATCCCAAAGTGATTCTTCGCTTGATTTCCTCCTCTTTTGAGGGTCTCATGGAGATTTGTTGTCCTAGGTAGATGTAGTGGTCTACCTTGCCGAGTTTTGCATCTTCTATCTTGACAGTTATGTTCTTATTCTCAACATGATTGTTGCACATGATTTTCGTTTTACTGAAGTTCATGTGTAGGCCGACTTTTTTGCTTTCTTCATTTAGTTCATTTAGCCTACCTAGGTAAATGACCTTGTATTGGACAGAGTTAGATTTCATCATGGGCATATGGGAATTCTCTGTTTAAGGGGGGCAGAATACTTGATTGACCCAAAATTTCGCACAGATTAAAAATACATCCTTATTTTCATTAAAATGGTTTGTCTATCAATCGATGATACATAGTACAAATCGCACAGCATGCAACTCAAAAGAAATATGGTTTTTTCTACCATTCATAGCAGCAAAAATAACGATTGCCTGAATTTTCCCTACTACTGTTTTGCTTGAATTTGGAAAGGCAGTTGACCTTCCTAACTCCTGGTTGAATCGGTCTATATCCCACGTGTTCCAATAAATGGAATATACTACATGCCTTATCAAAAAAAAAGATACACTTACCATAAAATAAATCTCTTTCAAAGAGAAAAATCTGATATCTCCAAATCTCCATAAAAATATTGTAGTCCTTCAAAATAGATATTAAAAAATATGTAATTATTCATTCACTTTAACTTAGTCTGGCACAAGACTGCAATAGTGAGGCACCAAGTATGGGCCTTACTCACGAGAAATGGTTAGTAAGAGTAGCTGGTTAACCATTGTTCTGTGACAGGCACCATTTAAAAAATGTTCAAACTCAACAGTGGTGATCTGGTTCTATTGAAATTTTTCAATATCAGGGAAATATCCTGAAGAATTTTTGAAGTTGGCGAATATATCTGAATTTTCCTTTGGATTCAGATTTCTTCCTGCAAGGAGACAGTGGGATTGTTTAAAATGTTTAGGGATAGATTGACCCCACTCAAAAACCAGGAAGTTGCATTTGTGTATATAGATCTAGTAATGGATTACAAGTGACTTGACATTCATTTTTTTAAAAGTACCCTTTGACACAGGAGATCTTGGCTGATGCAGACTGATCGTTAGATTTAGAAAGATCAAAAGAATTTCAGTCATCTTGATTAATATCATAGGGATTAGGTCAGATATATTCTTCCTTGTCTTCTACTACAACAAACTGATCCATCAAAAGCCAATGTTTGTTTCAAGTGTAGGCAAGAAGTTTAGAAGATATCTGAATGGTAGGTGTGGCAAAAAGAGAGAATTAAGCATAATGGCAATTGCAGCTGTACAGAACTTTTTTTACTTCACAACCAGAATTCACTCATTTCAAACACCACACTTAAAAACAATTTTGAAAAGACAGATTACTAAATGTCAACTAAGACAAAGTTTCGTAAGGCTGAATTCTATGCACACTGGGGTGTAAGAGCAATCCTTAGCTTCAGGCATGAAAAATATTCACCACTAACAAAATTATATTATGTAAACACAACTTGACTTGTACAAATAAATAAAGGAAATGAAGAATCCTTTTGCAGAAAACTCTCACAATTCAGTGTGAAGTGTTGTAAAAACTATTTACCTTTTTGCTCTTTCCACTCAACACTTCAAACTTACCGATACTTAGTTTAGAGAACATAGGGTAAATTTTAGAGAGAGTTTCCAGGAATGTGTTTTATATGCAATAAAATACAAGTCTTTGTTACTCTAATTTGTTTATTCATTATCCCTAGAAACTAGTCAACCAATGTACAAAGCACATCTAATTAATTCCTGGCTTTGTTAAAAATCAAGACAGATTTATACAAGACAAATGCATACCCTTGATTCCATATCAGTTTTTGATAAGACATCATCAAGTTTCAAGCTGTTAGGGATGTTAGTATAGTTTACATTGCGTGGGTCATGTGGGTTGCCTTAGGTCAAATTTATCTCCATATCATCTATCTTCCTACTCCAAAATCCCTTACTTTGGCTTTCTGCTGTACTAAGCTGAGTTTAATAAATATCGAGGCAGGCAGGTCCTCCCAATTTGAAAGACTGGCCAAACACAATCTCCCAATTTCCACCAATTTGGTTTCGTGCAGCACTAAGTCAAGCTTAATAAATATCAAGACAGACAGTTCCTCTCCACGTAAAAGACAGTCATAATACAATCTTCCCAATAGTGAATTGAAAAGGGTTTTTCTTTTTTAAGGTTTCTCACATTTCAGATAGAAGATTATCTGAATCTGAAATATTTTGAAAGAAGACCAATATCAACAAAGATATTCATTCCTACTTGGTAAATCACAAGTCAAATTGCTTGGCCAAATGGTTTGTGAATATATCGATCAATTAATACCAGATTAAATAAGACTGCTAAAGATCATACCTCTTTGTATAGGGATCAGGGCAACCCATGAAAGGAATCACAAGACAAAAATAATGAGAATAGAGGTGGTATCTGGTCATTCCATAGAAGGGATGCAAGATATAACAAAGCAACAGATGAGGATAACAAGAGTCCCATTCAAAACACCTTTGATCTTGTTGATAGCATAGACGTATGGCAACTCTTTCTATAGGGGGGGGGGACAAAAGGCTTCATTAGCCCAAATTTTTACACAGTTTTGTCTGAATTATTACACTGATTTACCCAAAATTTAACACATTGTGCCCTGAATTTGGAGGGGTTACCCATGTCCCCACTTTAGGGCGCTGCTGCTGTTGGCCTGGGCTTCCCTAAAAAAGGTCTGACAAGGTTTTCCGCTACTGGTGTAGGCTAGCTGATATCTTATGAAGCCAACATGGGACAGGAAAGTCCAGTCACGGTCGATGCAGGAGATTTGAGAAGTAGAACAAGAATGAATTTCTAATTAAACTCCTATTTCACTCCTCAAACGGTGCTTCTGCATTTTATCACACAAATAAGGACTTATTCTGGAACGCTGTCACTATGTTTACCTATGGACAGATTATGTTATCTACTGGCAGAAGTCAATGCCACAAAAAGTGAACGTTTTCTTCAAGAAGTCTTTGAACCTCTTATGAAGCATTCCTCTGCCCTGCTTACAGTAGACCGGTCAATGAAAAGTAAACCCTTTGGTAGATGGCAAAATCAGCGGAGGTGAATCATGTGGAGCATGCCCTCCCTGCTTACGACTTTTGTAATCTTGAGGATGTCAGTGTTATTAATGAAGTTGCACAACTGCACACTGAGAATAGTGTTAATAGAAGCATCAAAGTAGAGGACAGTGGTAGATGACCCATGATTTGGCACCAAATTAGAGAATGGTCAGACTTTTGAGTCTTTCCGAGAACTCCTTTCTCTAGAAACATCTGTACAGCGTGCAAAAGACTGATTACCTTGAACATTCTGTTGTCTATCTCAATTTATTTTGTCACTTGAGGATACGACATATTCACATTCTGGAAGTATGGATGTCAGTTGATGGTGAGAGTTGACCATGATAGGCAACATTGAAATGGACACACGGGATACCATGAAACATACATATTTACCTAAGCATATATATTGTACATATGTCTACCTTGACTTTCCGAAAGAAAGGATCAAATGTTATCCATTATATTTCTTTCACAAAGTCATGAGCACAACCCAGTTCTTACAGAGAGCTAGGTGCAAGCAGATGTAAGTCAACATATGACTGTATTTGCATTTTTCTCGCCAGATCTAGAGACATCTGGTTCAACAAATCACACATGAACTATGCTATTTCTACAGATGATCCTTCCCATTATCACTCAATAGGTCACTTGATTTCAATGAAATCGTTTTGACCATGTTTGTCAGATTGTTGTCTTTCCAACATTAATAGCAATTCATAATGAACACTGCAGTTCAGTAAATGTACATGAATTCGTTACAATAAATTCTGTTACTGCTTGATCAACACACCTGGATTCATTAGTTTCTATTATGATTCTATAACCTGATTAATGAAGTGTAAAGATGATCACTTCTTTGATGCATTTATCACTAACCCCATCCAAATTATGACAAGCTTACAATGAAAAGAACTGATAGATTACGCACACTAACAAATCGATTCTATCATACATTTCATTTTTGTAATCTTACTAATTCATTTTATTAGATTCGCTGGTCACAGCATCTCAAGAGTTTTTGTATGTTGTCCATGTATCCAGAGTAGCAAAGTTATTGAGGTTATATCAACTATGTATATTTTAGAATGGGATAAAAAAAAAAAAATATATATATATATATATATATGTATGTATGGGTGCAACAGCAAATGTAACAGGGTCATAACTAAGCATCCTTGCTAGTATAAGCTAAAAACTTATGTTCCTCTGATGTAGATTATCAGTTCAGAAAACAAGAAGTGTGTCTGATAAAAGCTAATCAATTACTATGCTTCATAAAACAAACTCTTGACCTCAAAAACTGCATATCAACCACCAAGCTTGACCCCAGAACTTGGCAAGATAAAAGCAGTTTATATTAAGATAGAGTTTCCGTTTTAGTCACATTGTGTCAGGAACACTCTAGAAATCATGAAATATGCCAAAAAGGTTGCTAATGAAAACATCACACCTAGCTGGAAGAAACAGAAGTACACCGTCCAAAAGTAATTACTCTGTCAACCAATATCACAGAATAAAGGACTTTTTGCCGAAAAGTTATTTCCAAGTGGTGTGATGTTTCAGACCAGTAGGGAGTTAATAATGTCTCTTGGCCCCAGCAATACAACCTAAGAAGGTCTATGTAAAGTCATATTTGACACACCTATTGATTTTCGTTCATATCGTTAATTTATGACTATCTGTGTACCCCGGGGTCACCAATGAAGAGAGTGGGCAATGAGATAAAGGAAGCTGATTTTTAGATATGGGTGGAGACTTGGACAGAAAAAAGAAGAAAGAGGATAAGTCGGGGGTGTTTATTACATACGACAAAAAAGTCATTTTTTTTTCCTCTCTCTCTCTGCTCTCTTCTGAGGTTGGCCTTATCTCAGTACTTACCCTCCGCTAGACAATTCCTCTATTTGGAAACTGGATGCTAATCTTTGCCACTTCTCTTGTAATTTTGATTTTCGGTCTACTTTTGAAAATTGCTGAGTCCTTCTTTTTTCTTTTTCTTTTCTTTTTTTTTTTTTTGCTGAATACTTTGTGACATGACCATGGTTGAAGGTTAACCAAAGAGTCAACAGATAAAGTTGACGGGGATGGAGGGAAGATATGAAAAAAAAAAAAAATCCATAAAATGACCGCTAAATATCAACACGGGAATCGATGTAGAAAAATCAACGAAAGGGCAGAACACATTTATTTTGATTCTGAACAAACGATGATGACAAGGTGGGTTCTGCTTTTAACTGCAAAGACGCAGTCAGATTAGGAAGATATATGGATCAGTCGTTAATATTAGATGCATTCTCTAAAGAACTTATTCTTGAGCTTCTTTATAACTGTCTATATATAATGATAAAAATGTACCTCCGATTATACTCTAATGGCATGTGTACCTCTTCCAACTCTCACACAAAACGTACTCACTCTACTGTCCTAAGTTGCATTATTAGCCACCAATCTATTAACGCTTCTCATATGCATACCTATAGAGGGCACAATTCTTCTCAAAATAAACAGACAACCCTTTCAAGATGAACTGGCCAGAACTGGAGGGACAAATACACACGTGTGTTTGCATCAGAATCTGATAATACCAATTGGGTGCAGAAATCTGGGTCTGATAATACCAATTGGATGTAGAAATCTGAACCTGATAATACCAATGGGATGTAGAAATCTGAACCTGATAATACCAATTGGATGTAGAAATCTGAACCTGATAATACCAATGGGATGTAGAAATCTGAACCTGATAATACCAATTGGATGTAGAAATCTGAACCTGATAATACCAACTGGATGTAGTAATTTGAATCTGATAATACCAATGGGATGTAGAAATCTGAATCTGATAATACCAACTAGATGTAGTAATTTGAATCTGATAATACCTATTGGATGTAGAAATCTGAATCTGATAATACCAATTGGATGTAGAAATCTGAATCTGATAATACCAATTGGATGTAGAAATCTGAATCTGATAATATCAACTGGATGTAGTAATTTGAATCTGATAATACCTATTGGATGTAGAAATCTGAATCTGATAATACCAATTGGATGTAGAAATCTGAATCTGATAATACCAATTGGATGACAACATGACAACCAGGCATAGATTTATGAATGCTTGAGAAATCTTCTCAACTCTGGTGCTAGCTTTGAAGTGGGGGAAACAGATGAATTTTGTTTTGATGATGTTACAAATTTTCCAAGACATGGTTGTTACAATTTATAACAACTTCATCCTTGATTCACTAATAATCACATTATATTTTGCATTGTTCAACAATGGTATTAGATTCATGTTTCAAGAAAATGACCAAAATCAGATATTCACAAGTAAAAATGCCTCTACCAGAATATACATGGTAGATTGGGGTTAACTGGTGTAGATAACTCAAATTTAGATTCTATTTGTGAGTTAAGTCAAAACTGGTAAAATTCAAAAATAGATTTAATCTGGAAAGGGTTCAGTTAATGCACAAGAATCTCTTTATAATTCTGTGAGGGTTGTGGTTTACAAATAATGCTGAGGGGTCCACAGCAGTCTTTTCTCTAACCTGACATTCCAAATCTTGTGGCATAGTAACAGCATTGCACAGCTAGCAAAATACATGATTATTGTACATAGACCTCTATTGCATATTAACATTCAAATAAATGTAATTCATTTTGAATCAATATGTTTTAGAGGTCAAAAATTGTTCATTATTGTAGTTGATTGATTACAGTCTAAAAGCTAAATGCTAAAAAATAGGGTTCCACCTGAATATTTCCTTTATTTGAGTTTTTAAAGTTTCAAAACCACTTTATTAGGGTATGGAAGAATTCACCTACACCAAGGTTATTCAAAGAAAAGGAATGAAGTCCAAGGCCAAATTTTTGGTATGAACATTCTTACCGCAACTAGTACTTAGCTATTACCAATATCAAAGTTAACTTTTTCCCAGCCAGGGAATTGTAAACTGTAAGAAATAATGAATAGAATAAAAATGAATTGAGAATAAATAAATAAATAAAAATTTCAAAAAGATGAGGTGTATCAATCAACAATAAATTTTATGCTTTGTTAAGTTCTTGAAATAGAATGAATTTTTCTTAGAATTCAAATTCATAAAATTTGATAGATAAATGATTTTTATGTCATATATATATATATATATATATATATATATATATATATATATATATATATATATATACATAAGAGGACATTTCAAAGAATCAACCAGAAGCAACCAAGTCTCATTCTAAAAGCTTTTATTTGTTGAAGGTTAAGGTCGAATGGTCAGTTGGGACTCAGGGAAGATTGAATGTTTGCCCATGTCAATGGAAAGGAAACAGGGGTTTTAAAACAATCTGCTTGAAATCATTGTTTTCTAAACAGGTACTCAAAGAGCAAGGAATCTTCATAAAACACTTACAAAATGTAGTCAAATCCCATCCCCACCATATATCTAATAATAAACACTCATACAGGATTCTCAGAAAAAAATACTCAAGATGAAGAGAAAAAAAAAAAGAAATAAAATAATACTGATCCCCAACCCTCAGAATAATACAAAATGAAACAGCTCCAACTCTAATGGTTCTCAGATCTGTTCATTTTCAGCTGATTGACAATGTCTTACTCCCTGTCACCCACCCATCCGGCCGCCTCGAACCCGATTCACTTTTTCCGGATCTCTGTGTTCCTCTGGACCACTCAAACACTCACTCACATTCATAAGATACACAAACATACGTAAAATGTCTAGCTGTTGTTGACAGCTCCGGACCGACAAGCTTGAGTGCGGCCGGAGATCTCAGTGTCTCTGGCTGCCACAAATTACAACATAAATTCCTTTTGCAAGTCTGTAAAAGCCTTAAAGACTGAAGAGGCAAGAGAGTGTTACGCTGGCCGTCAGCCAAGCAAAGTGTGATGACTTTGGCACCAGTTAAGACCATATTATCTTTTGCTCGAAGAAATGGGTCCTTCGTGAATGGCACCAATCACCTTCCGGGACAACTGGCTTAAGCAGCGGTGTCTCAGAGGGCGTTGATCGAGTGACATGCTACATCATTTCTGGCCATATTTCAAGTTGCTGTTTCTAAAAGAAGCACAGTATTTTTAAACAATGAATATTAAATTTTCCAGTTTAAGCAGGGGTTCATGATCTTTTTGGTGTCACTGACCACGATCACATGGAATATTTTTCAAGTGCCCACCTGTATAGAAAATATTTGAAAGGATACAAAAAAAAGTTTTTTCCTCTCACAAAATAAAAATGAACAGTTTTTGCATTACAAGTTTTTTTTTTAGAAGAAAGTGGTGTGTAGTAGTCATCATCATTAGTCTTTTAATGTCTGTTGTTGGACACAGACCTTTCCCAGGATTCTATCATAGGCGTCGTAGAGCCAGTACTTTTTGAATTTGTCTAGCTCGTCTCTCCATGTAATACTCTGCCAGCCCCAGTTGCACATGTGATCTCTGGGGATCAATGAGGTGAGTTGCAATGTCCATCGGTTGTCCGCCATTCTTGCAACATGGCCAGCCCACTGCCATCAAATGTTTAGCACATACATAATGCGCCATATCACAGAGCTGCTTGGTGAATAAAAGATAGCAAATGTTGCAATTGACTCATTTTTTATTTCAAAATGCCAGCCATTTTTCTGCTCAGTTGCCCAGTACCAACCCAAGAGTTGATATCGTCCAGGTTGAGAAACCCTGAGTTAAGGATTAAAAAAGAAGTTATTAGGTAAAAGCCAGCACTTGTTAGTGAAAGATTGATTATTAGGTTTATCATGTTTAACTTGGTAGATTTTTTATCAAGAATTCTCCGAGAATAGGTGTTGTCAAATATTTTTGATCATATAAAAAATACCTGGAGAACACTCAAGGATTAGTAAATACAACATACACCTGAGGAAGACTGGAGAACACATTGTCTGAAAGTGTAATGAAAACAACAAGGATGAGGATACCAGCTTGGGTACTTTATGTAGTAGCCTGTATATGTACCAGAACTAACCATCTAAAATTATCCCCCAAAATAGATCTTTTATCTAAAATTATCTAAAAAATACCAGCACAAGACTTGGGCATTGTTGGTCCAGAATAACCATAGAGACCCCAAAAATGCAATCTTTTGACAAAACAAAAAGAATATCTTCTAGATGGTGCCTAGAGGTGTAGCCAAAAAAATGTGACCAGGAGTGCCCAAAGGCAGACATACACGCACACACACAAGTGTAGAAAGAAGAATCTATAGCCCACTTGGCTGCTCTATTGAGTGGGCCAATGGGGAATCTACTGTGACTCGGTAACAATACTGCTTCATTTCAGCAATCCAGTTACGGCCGTCATTTCCAAAAGGGAGGACATTGCAGACAGAAAAAGGAGACTTGATTAGACTGACCCTCTTGGATGTCTTGACAACATGACTCATACACTGCGGCCCATCAATAACACATATTAAAAATACATAAGCAATTGTTACAGCTTTCATTTTCCATTTTGAGTATACTTTAGGTAAATATGTATAAGTTTTCTTGTCAGATCTGAAAAAGGTAGACAGATTAACACCTTGTTCAAGGTGGCGTTGGATGTATGACAGAGAGCTCAAAAGCCGAACGTCTGGTCTCACTTGACTCAGCTAATGTTCTCAGAATACTAACTCAATTATTTATGCCCCTTCCCCCTCATCTTCATTTTGCCCATGAAGTTTTGACCCACAGGCTTTCCGGACTTCTTTAAGATTATGTGAACTTAAATTTTCTTCCTCCACTCTTAAACTAATCAAGGTGATTCATCTTGAAATATAGAAATTTACACAATTATTCACAGAATGATATTCCAAGTTTTAACTTTTTTTATCAGGAAAAAACAAATGAATCACCAAAGCCCGCTTATGTACCTGCACTAATTATCAAAAATCATCAAGAAAAAATGGATCTTTTATCTAAAATTATCTGAAAAAATACCAGCACAAAATTTGGGCATTGTTGATCCAAAATGACCATAGAGATCCGAAATAACACTTTTTTTGAAAAAGAAAGCAAAAACATTCTTAGATAATTTTTAATGGTGTATTAATACAAATTTCGAAGGTTGTGGACCCCTCCCCCCCTGCTAAAAGAAAATGAGCGCCTGTAGACACAACCACAAATGCTTCAAGAGAGAAGAATCTGTAGGCCCACTTGGCTGGTTGCTTGGGCAGGCCATTTGTAGTGCTAAGGCTGATTCAATCATTGTTCAGTTTTATGCAGAGAATGGAGCAGTAGTGTTGGATACTTCTTACTGGAGGCTTCAAGACGAAGTAATTAGACCAGTTATTTCTACGATTATTAAAAGACTACAAGTGATATAATTAGGACAAGAATTTTCTTGTCATCTTTGATATCAAAGGAAACATAAAATCAGATCACTTAGTGAAAAATTCTCCATTGGCTTCGTCAAAGATGCAATGGTTTTAAATTCTTAGCTGAATGATTTATTCTTGTTATAAAAGCAAAAGAAATATCAAATTTCAGAGAAATTAAAGCATTAAAGGCCAATTTAATATTTAGAAAATCCTATCTCTATGGTACGAGTCTCAACTTTGGAATATCAAGTGTTTTAAGTCTAAACAGTAGAGAATCTCTGAGGCTGTCACTGCACACCATAAAGATTTTATCAAAAAAAGCCAAGAATTGGCTGTTTGTTGAACAATATTTCTAACTGATTTGTTTTAAAATAACCATTCTTAGAATAAGATTAGTCCTAGGATCTGTCTACATCACATATGGAGAACCAGATTTGGCCAATGGCAACATTTTTTGTGGCCTATGGCCAATCTAAGCATTTATTTGAAATCTGCTATAATTTTTCTCAGAAAGACAATATTATAATTTATATGCTGAAATTACTATTGTTCGGGCTTCACGAATCAATAATGTAATAATTGTAATTCTTATGCTGTCTAAGATAGAAAATAAGTACACAATCTGCAATATGACTGACATTTCTTCAGTGAATGTGAGGCCCAAGTAAAGATGGAAAATGTCTTATATAACCTGTTAGACCAAAAAAGTTGCTCATGCCTATTGATGAATCTATTGAGAGAAAAAAGCACTAATTTATTGATTTACATTTGATAATCTTCTATTTTAATAGGCAGGTACATCAATAAATCTGTAGCCTAATGATAGAAAAAGTAGTCATTTCACATGACGGATATTCATATTTCAACATAATCTCTTTCTTTGTCAATGCAATTAGTCCATAGATGAATAGTTATAACATGGATCAAACTTTAAATAGTGAAAACTTCGGATCAAAATTTGTCTAACAACTGCCTGTCAGTTTACAGACTTATTGATAGACTCTATTACTTTGATATTGCAGTCCCCAGAACATCATTATTTTGAGAATGACGACAGAAAATGGTTGGTTACTTGAAAATGAAACAGAAATTTTTCCTACTTGGAATAGAATTAGGTTTGTGATAATGTATTGAGAATCAATTTGTATGGTATTATGCAACATAAGAAACTGAGAGATTTGATTCTTATATTTATACAAAGAAAATAGAATGCTAATTTCAAGGAAAATAACTTCTGATAAATTCAATTCCCTTCAAACGATTTAGTGAATTTTTTCATTTCACTATCTTTTATAGGATCCATATAAGAGTTTCACGGTTGGCTTCAAGCGGTTTATGAATTAAAGCGTTGAAGGGATTCTCAAATAAACCTGGTCAAGAAAACCACAAATACCCTATTCATAGATCATGTAACCAAATATGAAGAGATTCTCACCCGAGTTCATTGAATCTTCATTTCTATATCAATGGGTTTATTCTACTTGGAAATGAACACTTTTAGGATAGAAATAGAGATATTTGAACCTTGTACTAAATCGCAAGACCAATATTTTGTACTAATTTCATCTTTCGATGCAAAATCCCTGATAGTTGTTTTACGTCCTTGTTTTGGAGGGGGGGAAGGTGACTTCTTCGACAAGAATGTCTATTTTTCTCAAAGAGTTAATTTTGACTCATTCTCAAGCTCTCCGCCGATCAAGTAAGAATCAAAATCACAACGCCATTTAACCTTGGCATCTCTCTTCATAGTTGTCGGGGGTGGAATGAATCACACAGTTAGCAATGTTCAATAGACACAAGACCTTTTCTTCTCTGTTAGCCCTCAGTTCTTGGTGGGTCAATGCAAGGGGGAAAAAGAGAATAGAAGAGAGTCTGTGGGTGAGAGAGAAAACAAAGAGGAACAAACCTTAGAGCTATGTTATTAACAGATCATATTTGCTTGATGGATCATAGCTCATGGATCACAACAGGCAGAGGCAGGAGACAAATATTATTGGCTGACTTGAAGGAAAGACAGAATGAACATTAACTTCTCAATGATGTCACTGGGTGACAACCAACACTACTTTGAACTTTTTGTTCTTTCTTTTTTTTTTTTTTTGTCATAACAACAAAGCAAGATGTCTCTAGAAAGGTATCAAAAGAACCGTCTTTGAATTGACTTCTTCTTTTAAATGCTACTGGCCTTAAGCAATGTTATCAGAGCTTCATTTCCAGTTTAAAAAAAAGACAAAACAAAAAGCCATAAATCGGGTGTCTCAGTCATAAGATGTGATTTTCCAACAACCTGTCAAAAATCTCATTTCTCCATTGTGAATTGATGATAAAAAAATTTTAAACATTTTATGAGAGACCATCAACAAAAAAATAGTCAACAAGGCTTTTTCCAGTTTTCAAGATTGGCTGGCTGGCTGGCCATGTATGCATGCAGCGTTGACAATTTAGCGCTTCTTACATTGAATTCAGCCCGTTTCTTGTATTAGTAGTGTGAAACATTTTAGCTATTTTTTGGCATGTTCTTGACCATTTCAAACATCTCTTGGATGTGCTTTGGCCATTTTCAGCATTCTTTGGCTATTAAAAAAATTAGTCTTCTTTTGAATTGGCAATGCTGTATGCATATCACTCATACAGGGCAGCACAAATGGAACAATAGGGTTGAAAATTCGAAGATTTGGATTTCCTTTGTCAAAATATTTACTCCCTAAACAGGTTTTCAGACGTGGTTTCAATTTGCAATGTAATTTTATGCTAAGTTGATTTCTTAGTTTGTGTCCATCAGTATTCACACTTGTTTTTTTGAAAATTCAGACTTTTCAGTAATCAGTACCAAACAAAAGATGTGACAACTTATTAATTGATCACGCCCAACACAGAATGCTGCCAAAAGATGTTGGCCATGTCAAAGTTTCTATTTAGTGACTAATTAGACCTGCTTGAATTAGAGCACAAAACCAAGGTTAAATTTAATATTGCAATCAGCCTTAATTAACTGGGAAACATAGCAGTCATTTTCAAGGATTATTAAGAATGACGAACCAATAGTGAAAAAAGATACTGTTTGAAAGTCTGATATCCCTCCAAAAGATCTTTAAAATATAAATTAAACTAATGTAGCCACTGAAACTAAATAATTTTATTTCTTCATTGAATTATTTTTTTTACCAAATCAGATGAGTTTGATGGCTTGAATGAGCAGAACTGACTTGTAGCTTCAATGACAAAGGTCTAACAAGACAGCCTTGAGATCAAATTAGAGTCACGAGTCTCTTTTTGGCATAAACTTCGCAAGATGATTTCATTTTTATTGCTCTGACCAAGTCACATTAATAACTTTGTGCACATACACAATTATCCTATGACAATTTGATTTCAGTTAATATACTGCTGAACCAAAGATGAATAAAGAAATGCCAAATAAATTAGCCAGCAGGGAGAATTGAATCCACAAAAAGGACCAAGACATCTTAACCCCTTCAACTGAGATGTGTTGAACTAGAGAAAGAAAGATAAAGGAATAAAGAGCTCACAATACATTATTTAAGAAAAGTAGAAGAGAGAAAGTGAGAGAGGTGGAGAAAGAACGCTGAAAATTATAACACAAAATTTGATAATGTGTACTTTTGGAGAGGAAAGGAGAAAAAGCATTGAAAATTATAACACGAACTTTGGGAGAGTGAGAAAAGGGATGGGGATTCCTTTTTCATAAAATAATAACCCTGTAACAGGGTTTCAATTTTGTTGAGGTCACTTCCTCTCTTAAATTATCTCAGAAGGTCTCATCTGTCCCAAACTAGATCTAATAGATCTTCCTGAATGTGAGTAGATATTAATTTGAATTGAAATCATGGATAAGCTCCTTTTTCCAATTGACCAAACTCAACATTTCAAAAGAAAGTTTAAATATACATGAGTGTATGTGTGTATTCAATTGTTCATATATATATATATTATGTGTGTGTGTGTGTGTGTTGGTATTTGACAGTAAGTATATTTACATTCATATGCATGTATGAAAAATAAACTTATGAAAGCATATATATATATATATATATATATATATATATATATATATACACACACACATATATATATATATATAGGAATAAATAAAAATAGTGAAACAGATCATCATCTATCAAAATACATGATTATATATATATATCTCCCAGATAAATTTCAAATCAATTATCTGTTAACAGATAGAAACAAATTTTATGATGCAGGGGCATACACACACACACGTGTATATGTATAAAACTATGAATTAAAAGTGGATTTCAGTACAGATAATCAATAGGCTTACATATTCAACAATAATTAATATATATATATATATATATATATATATATATATATATATATATATATATATATGTATATGTATAGCAGGGGTATCAAAGCAGGATAGACAAATATATGTATATATACTGATATACACAAATAAATATATGTATGAACGTTTAACTTTGGTTTCACACAGATTTTTCAAATAGAGCAATAGTATGGTTAAATTTGTAGACTTTTACATGGATACATCAGCAAATATGTACAAACACCCACATATACATACATGTATTCAATGAATATGCTTTATATATATATATATATATATGCGCAGTTGTATAGTGCATGTTTAATGGAGATATATATATATATATATATATATATATATATATATATATATAATGACCGGAATACTATTAATTGAATCTACCACTGATAACTTTTCCCTTTGTCCATTTTTCTTCAGTTGATGACCAAAAGGGTCAAAACTAGTTAGGATATAAAAAAATGAAATAAAATCATTTTCACACTCATTCTAGTGTGTGCATCTTCCATATATATATATATATATATATATATATATATATATTACACATATATATATATAAATATACATAGTATTCCATTTTTTATATATTTTTGAAAATATGGCTGAGTGCACCCATGAAGATTCTGCTTGCAAGCAGAAGTTTGTATAAATCTTAGGTGACCTTAGAGACAAGTGTAAATATATTTACAATGAGTGAACAGTTATTTTATGCAAAGGTGATCAGATGAGAGTGAAATCAATGAGATTAAACTTTATGTGGAAAACTGATAAACTCTTAGGGTTAATTTATCAGATGCTATGTGTCCATATATCTTCCAATACATATATACAATAATAAATTCTGAAGATACAGTTGATTTCTATATGAAGATGTTGTGAGTGTGCATTTATGTCTCTCTCTATATAAAGTTACACATGCATATCTATACATAATTTTTTTGTTGCCATAGAGTCGAAAAGACTCAAATCAATCTAAATATTTTTCAAACGTATATATCCATGTATATATATGTATACATATAGCACATTGTAAAAAGTCCATACATATATCTATGGAATAGTATGGGTTTATGCATCGAACCATTAATATCTTCAAAATTATATTAACAGCCATAAATGATAGATAGATATAAAAAATCATTATTAGCAGCCATTTTCATATACAAGTGAGAAATTTCTAAAACCATAAAAAATACTAGCTTGATAAGCCACTCAATAGAAACCATTGCTTATTCTATGTCTTATGGCAGCATACTGTGTTAGGGATGATCAGTTATAAAATTATAAAAAATGAATCAATTACTTCTCTCACCTCGTGTTGATCAATGATCATTAAAAAATTTTGAATTTCAAAAAAATTGCAAAAGCTGCAGGACGCAAACTAAGGGACCAATTTTGCATAAACTTACATTGCATATCAACCCCCCCTCCACTATTTATGTGGGGAATTTTAAAAATACAAAAAAGTTTTTTCTAAACATCATTATTGTCATCAGTCCGTCGTTGGACATAGACCTTCCCCAGGATTAACCACACTTCTGTATTATGGGCGTTGCAGAGACAATATTTTCTGAATTTGTCCAGTTCGTCTCTCCATCTAGTATTCTGCTAGCCTCAAATGCACTTGTGATCTCTGGGGATCCATGAAGGAATAAATAATAGCTTCATTGGTGAAGCTTGTATGCTTGATACGTATAGCCAGCCAGCTGGACCGATTTGAAAATGGAAGAAACCTACGTTGACAATTTCTAATAGACATACATAATGATTATTTTATTGTATAGGTAGATTGGTATCTGTGCAAATGGTCCAATTAAGGATTGACAATGGATTTAACAGCTTTTTACTTCTACTATCTAGGTTGATAAGATAGTTATAGGAGGAGAGTTTGCCCAAGTTCTTAATCGTACATTCACTTATCCATCAAACATTGTGACATAACATTGACTAGACATTTTGTCAAGATTATGATAGTGAGACAAAATATGCAGAGGAGAAGATTCATGCCTTTCCCAACGGTATTTGTGGGAAGAGAACATGATCAATCTCAACTACAATGGAACTTATTTGCAAATTTCACTTATTATGCCTACTATCCTACACTTCATGATGCATCTAAAGTTAATTTTGATGGGGGGGGGGTCCTCAATGTCATCACAAATGTCGACCACGTCCATTACACTCTAGAATGCTAGTGTTGTTATTTACAGGTATTCATCCAGATATCGGTGGGTTGTCTGGGATCAGCTCAAGGAATTTTCCCAGAGAATTTCAGAAGCTAAGCAGTTGTGAGATTTATTTAAATCGCACACCTTCATATAATGACGAATTAAAAATTTGTATACACTTATTCTGATATTAGCCTCCCTCGGTAAAAAGGATGCAAGTGAGAGTCTCACTGAGAGCTTTTTCTTTTTTACTAATATTTACTAATAGCGATAGATTAATGGTCTGAGTCGTCGCAATAAAAAGCAACTGAAATTAAGATGGGAGATAGGCTAGTCAAAATTAATAGATTACTTGTGTCTAAAAATTAGACCAGGTCAAAAAATGAAGAGGAATTGAACTTCTTTCTGTACAGAAAATAATAACTGTATCCTACAAGATTTGTAGATTGCAACATACAAAAAGTAAGGCATCTGTTTCTCAAGAGACACTCCCAATTGAGTATGGAGGCCAGTGAGAAAGCCCTGGTTTCTGTTGTATGCATCAGCTTAGTAATCTGTGCACGTCTCAAGTCTGGTTGAGACCAGGACTTTACAACAACAAGTTTTTATTACCACCCTCCCTTAAAAGGATGCAAGTCAACCAAAAGGATACCTTTACTCTAAACACACAGCTTAGCACGTACTCAATTAGCTGCTGAGTGCACAAGGAAATTTGTCCACATGAAGAGTTTTCCACACTCTTCGCTTATGCTGATAATCGAACCCGGGACCTTCTGCGGGTGTGACAGACATGCTCAACCATTTCACAAACAGATTTCGCTTATACATAAATGTAATGACTTCCAATGATCAGCAAGGTGGCATAGCACCAATTTCCCAGATGGGGAGGTCATGAAACCTCTGATCATTCAAAACTCTGTTTTTTGAAAATTCTGACCTATATTAGGACTCAGACACTAACTATTGGCTGCGTAGGAAAATTCAGTAGAATCTCAGCCTCTGCGCAAACATAGATGGAACAGATTCTATCGAAGGACGGTTTTTAATATATCTCTGAAAAAATATAATTACAATAAACAGGGCAAAGAGATACTTGCATCCCAAAGGAAATTATGAATCACTGCCATCAATCTATATGTTGCTTTTTACCTCATAAATTAAGTAGTAGTAAGTTTAGCAGCATGGTTTATAATGTTATTTTCATCCTTTATGCTTTGAAATTGTCAAATAATGTTTTTCACAAAGGTTTTAAATAAATTCATGGGAAGTATAATCTTTATATTAAATAAACATACATTCAACTTAGGCTATGAGCATATATTTATTCTTCATTTTCTGTATAATGTACTCTTTTCTTTAGCTTTGACTTGGTAATTGGTTTTTGTTTATAACAATCGAGTCAGGGCTGCATTAAGGCAACTGGGGGCCCTGAGCCAAGACAGGCCAACTCCCCACCCCCAGGGTCATATAAAAATGATTGTAGGTCACATTAATATTTAAAAGGACTCTTTTTAAAGAATAATTATTTAACTAGTGTTATTTTTTGTTATCTCTATACAAAAATGTACTCTTTCTGGCACCTATTGCAAAGATGGCTCGATGGTATTTAGTAGTTTGAAGAAAAATTGTTTTTGTAACATTCTCATATTAGATACTGTGAAAGTTAATACATGCCCCCGGTTTTTATTGTTACAAATGAAATAAAATCAATCGCAAATTAATTTTTCTTTTTTTTGGCAGGAGGCTTGAGGGCCCCCTCTTAGATTATGAGGCCCTGGGCCACAGCCCACTCCACACATATGTTATCTGGCACTGACTCAATCTTTATAAACAAAAACAAATCACCAAGTCAAAGCTAAAGAAAAAGAGTACATTATACAGAAAATGAAGATTAATATACGCTTATAGTAAGCGGGTACCAGAAATATGAGTGTGCAATACTCATTAATACTACAACTAATAGCACTTATACTAAAAAGTCAATTAGGCCCCCTTGCTGTGACATCACTTACCTACACAACACACAGTACTAGAGATGTCTTTTATCTAAACCACATGTTTGTTTCATGTCTTATTTACCATCCATTTCAATCCAATCACAACTCATCCATACACTGTCCATCAACATTCAAAAGGGAGTAACTAGAATCTGCAGTGCCATTTTAAATTCTGGAGACAAACTTGTCTCAGTTACAGCCACCAAGCAAGCAACAGCTGAATATGAATCACATCTGATAGGTGCATATAGTGTTATTATATGGCTGCAAGTCGTAATGTGATATATAGTTGCATATAGTGATGGACATGAACAGATTAGGTGTGATAAAAGATATCCACTTTGATGTTTTCTATTCAATATTCTAAGTGAAATTAATGTCTCATGAATGAAATTAATTATAAACTATTTCAGTCTATTTTAAAAGAAAGAAAGACTATATCCTACTTATTTCCCTTAGATCTCACCTGATGAATAATTGAAGATAAAATAAGATATGATCAACCTTTATTTTGACCTTTGGATAGGCGACTTGTTGGCTTATTAAATCACATTTTCTTTTCTTTATTAGGAGCAGCCATTTTCTCTTCTGTAAGATCCTTTTTATTTATCAATTTATTTTCATTCATTTTATGAAGCTTTCAATAAGAATGAGAATGTTTAAAATGTATTATGTTGAAGCAATGACATGTTGAAATCACTAAAAATTTACTTGCGGTAAATTCTGACACAGTTCCAGCTATTAATAATATTAAATTGAATTAATAAATAATAAACAGGAGGTTATAGAACTGGTGGGGGGGAACATTAAATGACATTCTTGACACAATAAATAAATAAGGAATGCAAAAAAAAAATAAATCATTAAAAAAAAAATTAAATCAATCCAAAGAAATGAAGAAGAAAAAATGGCGGACCACCATGGTGTCTCTTCAGAAAGAGAAAAAGAAAAAATGTTATAGACACAAAAGAATTTGTACGGCATCAAGAAGAAGAAAAGGATAGTCGCTGGTTTTGTGGTAGAGGTCGGGGAGAGGGAAGTTCACATGGCAGCAAACTTGGGGCTATTTTAAATAATAAACATTCTTCATGAGTGAACCTCAAGAAACGTGAACGAGTCGGAAGAAAGCTCGCAATAAATAAAACAACAGTTCTTTACCATTTTCTTTGAGTCACAGACTCCCTTTGAGAAATCAGTTGGGGCTGGGGGGACCTGAAAATCTACTTCCATCTTTACCAAAAATAAACAAAAACAAAGTCAATATACACAGATGCTCCAATACATACCCAGTTCTTTGACAATATATATATCCTCCATAAAAAGTATCCCTTACACATTCAATAAAAACACTTACCCCTTTCATAAAAACAATTTATTAGATAAGTTAAAATTTTAACCTTTGAATAATAGTCGCTAGTAAACTGGTGAAAACGATTATCTCAAGATGGCTGACTTTCTTAGATGAAGAATCGTTATTTTGTTGTTATTCTTTGACTAGTTTTTCTTTTCATCTTTATTGTTGCTTTTTATCACAATGCTCAGAATTTTAGAATGTAACAACATTCATCTTATTTTGGTGGCATTTCTTTTTTTTTTTAAATACCAAGTGGTATTAGGGGTAATAGTTTTAGTTAGTTGGAATTTCTCAGATAAAGCATTCTCACTATTAATTTTCCACTAGTTTTTATTTTCATCTTTATTGTTGCTTTTAGTTACTATGTTTAAAATTTCAGAATGTTAGAGCCTTCTTCCTCATAACAGCTGGTCTGCCGCTTGAAGTCCAAGAGCTTTGAAATAAGCAGAAAATCAAACATAACTATTTAAACTTACAGATTTCATTTCATATACATTATATTATTCATTTATATCATTTTCACATATTTCTTTCCATCATGAAAATTTAGAAAATATCTTATAATTGAATTATTCATTCTGTCTTGATAGACCATGATAAGGTTTACAAACTTTATTTCTTTATTAAGTGCAGAAGAAGCATTCTTAAAACATCTTATATAATTGACAACAATCTATTTTTTCCTTTTCAGATGTCTTTCTGTTTTTTTCTATCTTGAGATGTCCATTGTGTCAAACCATCTGGATTTGCCGAGGCAACGCTTACAGCAAAAGTCATTCTGAAAAATGTTCCCCCAAAACAATTCCAACTGATGAGAATGAACTAGTCTTACCAACTTTGTCTTTTGTTACCCATAAGAACAGTGGTTAACTGGATGCTCTCAGAAGTTGTGAGTTGAGAGTTCAATCTTCACTGAGGACTTGGTAAATGAGAACTTCAACCAATCTTGGCTGAATTCAAGTTGATCAAAATGAAAAATGAAACAGTCTGACCATGACTAATAAAAATAAAAGAGTACACAGCTTTAAAAGGTGAATGTCAAAAAATGATTAAATTTTAGGATCTCTTTCTTCTATCTGACACCAACATTTTTTCTACCTCACCTTAAAATGGGTAAGGTCTTCATGGATGATTAACAAAACAGATTTGAATTTCTTGGTCTACCAAGCACAAAATGTGAATGATAAATAAATGACAGTCTTTTTGCAGCAGGCAGAGTTTGTGGGCCTGTAATGGAGACTTTTCCTTATTTATTTTTTCTGTTCAAGATGGTAAGATGGGAAAATCATAAAAGATGAAAAGAAGCAATCCCTCATCTCAAGTGATAACCTGATATTACCTGTAATCTAATAAATTCCATCTAATCTACATTGTACTGTCAGCTATCTGTGAAACAAAGGAGATGAGAGAAAAAAGAAGACTCCTTTAGATCTAAGATAGATCAAGTGATAGCCATTGGCTTAATGATGACAAGTTCAACGCTTTTCTTTTGTATCAGTGTTGGCCAACTTATAGAGAAAAGCATAGAATTACTTGACGAAAGCATCTCTTCACGTGTCTCTTTATGGGTCTTACTTTTGATGTTCACCAACATGTCTGTTCTAAACGAGCCAACTATTAGAAACCATGAACCAAAATTGACGAAATAGGTTTCTTTAGTTTTCTACCTAAGTACGTATCACATGCAGGTAAGTTTTTAATCAATGTGCAATGTAAGTTAATGCTAAATTGATCCCTTAGTTGGTGGCTGGCAACATTCACACTTGCTCCAATGAAAATTCAGATTTTTATTGTGATCACAGCCCAGAAAAGACAAAAGTGGTAACTTATTTATTGATCACCCCCAACATGGTATGCTGCGAAAATAATTAGTTGTATGAATATTTCTATCGAGTGATCAACCAGACCTGTTTAATGTCTGTACACTATATTTGACTGCTATATGACTGAGTTATGCTGAATGACAGTCTGACTGCATGATGTGAACTTGTGGTTTGTAAACTAGTTATGCTATGAAAATAATTTCAGTTTTTAGAAAAAAAAAAATGACTTTGTGCCACAATTTTTCTTGCAAGTATTTTTTTTTTTAAATTTATTTATGTGTTGACTTGAAACCCCAACATTCATGAAACGTATTGAAAACCTTGATCTTATCATCGAAGAATACTTCCGTTTGTACAACTACTTGCTGATCGTACATTCTTACATGTATGATGATCGTATGTATCTGCTGGGGTAGGAGCAATGTGGATCAGGCCATCTCACTTAGGATGAGGTAGGGGTTAGAAAGTTGAATCATTATAGTCAATAAAAGATAATGGTGCTGTACAATTGTTTTATGCAACCCCAACTTAATATCCCCATATAAAAAAGATTGTATTATTCTCCATTGGCAACAAGGTTGCCACTTAGATGTATATGTCATTTTGCCCTGCTTCCTTTGGAAAAAACAAACCACAAAAACACCCTGAGCTACATACCACCACGGCCCATTCTTAATAAATACACTGACACTTACATGTATATTTTATGGTCATCTTCTGTTAAATACAGCTGGTGGGGCAGTCTTGCTTATACAGAAAATCAAGTTAATTGACTATGCTTTGCTAGACAAATCACCTCCCAATCCTCATAGCAACATTAACAAAAAATATATATCTATGCATTTAAGGGGTAGGGTTCAGTTCGTGAGATGGCTCAGGAAATTTGGTCTGTCACAATATATTTTCTAATATTTTCTGTACATATCCTGTGTCTTAACTTGTGCATCTCTGTGCATGTAACAGAACCCAAACCGTCAACGGTGGGTGGGTGGTGAGGTAGCAAGCCGTCCCATGGCTGACTGATGCCTTCTGACAAAGCAATACGCTTCCGTGCATGTGGTGTAACGCATAATGCACATGGAGCGGCAACGACGGCAGGCATGTACAAAACCTTACCCTGCATCCCTGTTGCCCCTACCACCGAACACTCCATCGAAAAAACACTTTTTACTTAAACCCAGATCATCATCTTCATTCCTCTTCCCACGCCTACAAAGATATTTTTTGATTTTGGTAGGTGTGTGTGTGTGTGTGTGTGTGTGAAGACAAGGAGGCTGAAATATATAGTTTTACAAAAAAGGAAACCTTGCAAGACAGTCATGGCAATAACAAATGTCGGAATTGGTACTATGTCCTTTCCATTCCTGTGAGAAGATCAAACCAAGAGGCGTTTCATTCTTGTCATATCAGAGTCATAAATAAACGGATGTTGTTGGCTGCCATGTCTTTAAACCAAACAAGTTTTTATACCTTGGCGTAACCAGTCAAGACAAGGGTTCTTTAACACTAAAAATTTATGTTCAAGTGATACCTGAGTCTTGGGAGTCAGTCATTCTCAACATGGGGAGATATCCACTCCCCACTGAGAGGTCAAAATTTGAGCAGGAGAGGCAATAGTTTGTCATATACAAATGGATTTTTTTCTTTTAAAAGAGGCAATCTTTCATTTTATGTCTTATTATCACAAAATATGTATTTCCAAAAATAATTGTTTGAATTATTGATTTCCATTTCTGTTGTGATATTTTCTTATGCAAGCATGTCATCCAGGGGCTGAAATATTTGCAAAAAAACAATTTATGAAATTTACTTGGCTAAGCCAAGTAAAGCATTACATAGCGGAGAGCAATGTTCCTTCTGAAAGATGTACAGTCAAGCGACTCAATGGGAGTATTTATTTGGCTAAAAGTATAAGATAATCAATAGCGGTGATTCTTAATGGGGGAGTGGCTAGTCAAAATGAGGTGATGGGGAAAAGAAAGATTGAGAAAACGTGGAATAAATCAACCCGAACCTTAAAGCTTGAAAATCCTCAAAACACTCATTTACTAAACCAGAGTTAAGCTAAAATCACTTATAATGAGTAGGCATCTATGCCTTAAGCAAGTTTTTACCTACCTCATATCATTTGCAGTCAGTTTATTTATTCCATGGTAATATCTATAATTCTCATTATGTTAACAGTAAAGACAAAGTTTCTGATATATATCCAATGAAATTTTCCATGGGTAATGTCATTTTTGCTTAAGACTGCAGATTTATGTATTAAAAGAATT